>JAQJVL010000335.1:0-230185 GCA_035578905.1 Stictocephala bisonia | reverse complement strand
ATTATAAAAGAAGCTTCAAACTCAGGTGCACATAACTTCTGGGCCGACACCTGATCTCGACCTTTATCTGATAACTGTTATAAAGGATTTCGTTGTGTAACTCCTTAAGAAAACGACCTCTGTTTCTTTTTTTCTGTGGCTAAGCGCAGTAAATTGTCGATTATCCATTCCTCCCTACAGACAGACCTTACTGCTCTACCCACTCTACACACACTTTACTCATCTTACAGATATGACATCGTTAGCCGTCCTTCGTAATAGGGCTAGTAGTCGTCAAATTATGTGATAATCAGGGAGCTTCTACTAACCCTACACTTAGCTATCTCACACTATTTTACACTACACTACGCTCACGCCCCTTACAGTTGTCAGAAATACCGCTCACTTCCACTATCCACTCACAACCGTCTCAAGACATGAAGGCCATTTCTGTGTTTCGGGGTGTGTTAAACAATAGCGCCTTCAATAATAATGATACAATTCCCCCAATACACATCTGTATCTGAATCACGAGTTTTTCGCCGTCACAAATCCAGTATTATAGTAAACCTATATTTTTAAATCCTCATCTTGAAAATAACATTTTACAAAATTTGAACATCCAAATATTTTTCACATTTTTATATGTTAGTGGAAACTATTTTAGTGGCTAAAGTTGTGTTTGTTATAGAATTTATTTGTATAGGCCTAAAGGTATATCATATGGATTAAAAATTCTTTATTATCACACTGTTTCGTAGACTAGAAGCAGCTGATACACCTGTCATTTGTTTTTTAGACTTAATTTGCAGCCTCACATGGGCCTGTAGGCCTGTGCGGGCTGTGCGTAAACTTTATTCGTCGAGTGAAGTACCACATTTATACCAACCACATTTTTTAGCATTAGCCAATGAGCTACCACACCGGCAAATGAGAGCAAAGGGGGAAAGGGGGAAGGGAGCAAATTTGGGGGATTTGACATTTTTTAAGGCAAAAATTTAATGTAGGCTACATGTATAAAATATGTATAGAACTATAAACAGCGTCAAATTGACGCTTATTATATAATAGCTGATTGTCATTTTGAAAATGTATATACATTTTATCTTAAAAACCCCCAAGAAAATATCAAGTTATTAATAATTTTCTCAATTGAGTTTTTCTTTTTTGCAAATTTTTTATTTATATATTCAAACCAACGTGTAACAGTTTCATGTAATGTATAAGAAGCTCAAGATGCCTCAAAATACAGCAGTAACAAGAAAACATGATTTAGACCTACAAAATAGAAAGAAAGAAATAAAAAAAAGGTAACAACGATAATGTACATAAACTAATAAATAACAACGACATTAACAGGTAACATAAATATAGAAACGGTAAGTAAACTACACTATGAAATTTAAATTACTTAAATAATAAAATCAAAATATTAAAATAACTTTTTAAGAACGTCCAATACAATAGCAAACATTATTAAATAAACCATGGATAAAGACAATATAAAATGAGTAAGCCTAGTATTAACAAACAAAATTTGATGGTTCTAGACTAAACTGCTTAAAAAATAATAAAAAAACAGCAAAATCACCAACAACTAAGAAAGGATTCTGTTCTTTCTAATCCGAAACATCGATATAAAAGCTCAGACTGCAGCAACGCCTTATGACTATATTGCACAGAACTCGAGCTTTATTTTTAGTTTCTTATTCCAATTAATTTTAAAATTTTCTGATTTAATCAAATTGCTCGCCTAGATAACAAGTTTTACAATCTAGAAACCCCTCTAATTAAACTTTAGTAGGGTGCAAATGAAATGAAAAATTACTTTATTGTACAATTCTGTTACAACTGTCGAGGTTACGACTAAAAATTCCTCTCTAACACCTAACCATAAAAAACTAAGTGACAAAAGTAAGATACTGTCACAGTCCCTTAAAAAGTGTCACTGTGAGAACCTCTAACATAGCTTCTTTTTAAAACCACTGCCTTATTGGTGATCTAAACCACAGGAGATCAGTTGTGGCACAGTGCTGTAATCCAGCTACTTAGGTACAGTGTATGAGAGATTTTAGGCGATAGGCTGTATGCTCGGTCCTCTTATTACCGACACGGCGTCCACTCAATGGTTGCCATAGACGTGGATATTACTAGAGAAGTCTGGGGTGTCCATGTTGGATGGTAGTCAAGGTTCAGATGGTGTGCAGGAATAGAACTGAGTGTAAAACTTGTCAGCTGAAAATCAGGCCAACACCACGTGGTTCGGATTCCACGTAAAGCTGTAGGTCCCATAATTTCCCTGGCTATTGGGCTACCAATAAATAGCTCTTTCTGAGGAATAGGTGACCTTATTTAGTTAAAACGACTACAATCCTTTATCTACACACATCACACTCATTCACCCCTCATATTCGCCCATATATCTACGATTGGCGTCTCCGAAATGAATAATAATGAGATTCTCCGTGTCAGCTCAAATTTCAGATTCATAGAGTCTGTCAATCTCTAAATAGTGATCAGTCAGGAAAGAAGTAAGCCATAAAGGCAGGTAAATTATATTCACAAAAATGAAAGATTGTGAACTTAAAAAAAAACACCAACAACAACAAAGCAAAAATAACGTACATAAGTTTTAAATTGTAATGAAGAAAATCCTACATTCCATAAATTATATTAATCAGCCACGCTAGTCATAGTGGCTGAACCTAGCGTGACGTGTAACGTGACGCCTCAACACAATCAATAACACTCAACACGTTTTGCAGTGGGTCTTGGAGCGCGTCTTTAAGGCGCATTCATGAATTCTCCCCGGTGTTAAATTCATACGACGGCTTCCAAGACAATGCCGTATGATTGCTAAGTGGGACATTTGAATAATGTAGTCGTATTGGTCTGGTGGGCGGGCAGAGACACGATCGATGTCTCCTTCGCTCATTTCTCACCCCATCTTGTTGAGTGTTTTCGAACCATTGTTAACTTTGCAGTTCGCGCCCCATTTGCAACTTCCCGATGCTCGTTTGGGATATTTGTTTTAACTGATGAATACATATTTTTTATTGATTTACTTTACTTATTATTAGCAAACTTATATTTGGATAACGGGTGACTGAGGAGTGAGGAGAAGAAGAAAAGCGTATGCTGCTTTCTTAATCTCACAGTTGATCATGAATTAAATAGGGGTGGGCATGTAGATACCGTCTCAAAACTAAATAACTCTGGGATCTATGCACTTAAAAATAATATATTCTACTGGGGAACAGAAACATTAAGGCATATTTATTTTGCCTATTGAGTCTTTTTGGAGCATAAAATAAAATAAATCTGGACAGATTCTTAAAACAATAAAAATTATACTCAAACTAAAATATGAGAAATCAGACAAAGAACACTTTTTAAAACTCAAAATACACAGAGTTTATAGGTAGTACATTTTTTACTGCATATTAATTTCCGAAAACGTGGGATTAAATTCCAAATCCCAATGATATCACAAATACAAAACGCCATTTAAAGGTGACATTATTTCAGTTGAACACAGATTTAAATTTTACGAAAAGAAAACCAACATATGCCTATTTAGGAAATACATTTTCAAAATATTTGCCAAATAACATTAAGCATGAAAAATATTTATAAATAAAAAAAACCTCAAGGAGTTTATAATTTAAACAAAAGACCAATATATTTAACTTATTGGATACGTTTTCCACCTTTGTTTACAAAATAATGTAAAATTTATGTGGACCCTTGTTGTAAAATAGTAATATTTAATATTTTTGAATTGACACCATTTCAATGCAATCAAGTGCGCTCATATTAATAAGGAATTTTTTATTTGATCTGATATAAACAAGGCCAATTTTTTAATTTTATGAAAATTGAAGCAGGGAATGGAGAAAAAGAAACAGAGGTCACTTTGTTATGGCTGAAGCGAACACCCGTAATTGGCTTACAACTTTGTTCATCTTTATAAATCGGCACTAATAGTATATTAAAACTATTCTATGGTGTCTGGAGGGGTAAAGAGGAGCGACTGACAACGGTGCTGGTCCTGCTATCTGCACGATGAACTGGACAACTAACTACTCGACACCCATTTAGCGCATTATTGTATGCGGCCTCTCTTTCTTTCTTCTCTGTGAGTAGGGCAAAAACAGACACAAATAAATGGATTGGTGCAATAATAAAGATATACATCAGCAAGTGGCCTAGGTCTGCAAGAGAAACTGACTTCGAACAGGAAACTACTTACGTAAAAGATTTCTTATTGGAAAGTTTGTCAGAGGCTGGTAGGAAGACCTGAACAACCAGGTCTAGTGGAATGAAGAGAGCTCATATTAGGGCACAAAGAAAACCCAACTTGCGTAGACTTATTTACTGTAAAATACTTGCGCGTGGTTGAGTTGGGATTCATAAGCAGATTTAGTTAACAATAAAGAAAGTGACCTCTATTTATTTTTTCTCAACGACACAAAAAAACACACTCGTTCGGATGTTTTTCCTTTTTTTTTCTTAAACATCCATCTTCGAAATGGCATGTGTAAAGATTCAGAAACGTCGTGTACATTAACCAAAGTTGAAACCAGAAAACCAACAAGTTGTGTACAGTTAACATGATTTTCCCAAAAGAATTATAGGCCATGGAGGAATCAAACTTTTAAAATATGACAAGCCTATTGTTCAAATTAATCATATTTATATAAATGTTAAATAATATCTCATTAAAAATGGAATATTTTATAGACATATTAAAATTTAATAGACTCCACCAAAGGACCAATCTGGTAGACCAAAAGTTGATATTATGAGTTTTAAATTTAAAATCATGTAGAATAACATTAAAATTTTGACACATAAATGTAAAAAATTATTTCAATGCTCATTTTTTAACAAAAAACGTAATTTGTCCACTAGAATAGTTCTTCATTTCTCCAACAACACTTCAAGTGTTAAAGTTCCGACCAAATCCCCAAAAGAGAACCCATGTTTTTGAGTCAGCATGAACCCAGCATGTCCTTAAGTCACTAACTAGTCAATAATAAATATGTTGATCGTCTTTTTCTTTGTGTTTAAATTATTGTTGCTGGCAAATAATTAGCCATTACCAAATTACTGTTTTTCCATTGACATCTACTGCCCGGTACTCCCGGTCTATTTAATATTTCGAAAAATCTTAATTTTTTTTTTTTTTTTTAGTAGACTAGATTCATTGTTAGTTATACTAATTTGAGTCGGTTACTCATCTTTGCATTACCACTATTGCTAAATAAATTGATCCTTTTTTTTAGTATTACTTAGGCCTATGTTATTAACTGTCATACAATTTGTCATGTTGCGTTGTCATGTTATTGTTGAACTTTGCCGTCTTGTAACTAACTTATGTATTGAATTGAATATTCTTAAACAAAACTATTTATAACCATTGTAAAATTGAACTAAGACGATTTCAATATTTAAGAAAATACAGCCTATTTGTAACTCCAAAACCCAAGAGAGAGAGAGAGAGAGAGAGAGAGAGAGAGACGGAGAGGCCTTACTCGGGCAAGGCCGTGGGAGTGCGGGGGTGGAGTGTGGGCGTGGGGTGGCGGGGTCAGCTTTGTCAGCAATAAATTCAAGTAGGGCCTGCGGCGGAGGGACACAAGGGCGCAATTAGTACCGTTTTGGGCCGCGGGCCGCAGCATTATCTCGCACTTTTGGCTGCAGTTCCAGACAAGAAAATCGTTAATAACGAATTCAAACCGTTTTACTTCATAAACATTCTTGGTGTGGATAAAATGTTATGAAAGTACATTTTTGGCCCTTTTGTCTAAATTAACCCCCCCCCCCCCCAATTTTAACAAATGGCTTTACAATGGATCTGGTCGCCCGGCCCTAGCTAGGAAGCGGGCTCTCACCTTGGGCGCCGTATCAGAACGTGGCCAAGTTGTAGCACAGGAAAATGAATGACACTTTCTAAGAATTAGTCGGCTCATCTACACTCATCACACTCGTTCAAAATCCATATTCACACATACCTTTACGACCGGCGTCTTAAGAATAAATAAATAAAAATCCAACAGATGGAGTCAAAACACATCAGTGTGAAAAGTAATTAGATGAAAAAGTGTAATTATTTTAAAGTTTTAATTTGAGTTCAAAAGCAAAATTGTCTACTTAATGGCCAAGGCTATTCAAACAAATTCCGTAGTTTAAGCATTTCATAAAATATAAGCACAATTTGAATTTTATTTAACAAATTTAGTAGGTTCGGCCTATGATACGGAAAAAAACTATTTCATGACATCCAGTTGAGCGTGGAATCTGAACCACGTATACTAGTACTGGTCTGATTTCGCTTCACTGACCAGCATGATAGCCTTTTTAGCTCCCAGGTTTGGACATTCCAACACGTAGGCCTACAGTCCTATGTATAGGCTACCCAAGACTACTTCAGAGGAGCTCACTGAGCGGATGGCATGTCGATTCTAAGAAGAAGGAATCTAAATTATTATAGTAGGCCTAATTCATTCATAAAAATAGGAACCGTTCGAGTTTTCAACTCTTTCAATTATTTTTCGCATGATTCCATGGAATTTAATGTTGGAATGCATTTATTTTCAATTGCAAAAACTCATTGAAGATTATAGGCCCATATGTTATAAAGCTTTATAATTCTTATTATGCTGAAATACACCAATTTAGACATCATTAGTTAGGCCTACTTAAATGGTATGTTTCTAACATTAATGTTAATCCATGTTTTCAAAAAGGTTTCCGAAATTAAAATATGGATCTTTTCCGTTATACGTATACCACTATTTAAATATATTGAATAATACATTTTAACCATTGTTTGGTATAAATAACGGAACACGGTATTCAATTTATTGATTTAAAACATGTTTTCCTCATTTTCAACCTTTAGAATCCCAATACATCGAGGCCGCCCATATACATCGCGCCGCGGCAGTTATGGTTAGGTTAGGTTATTATATTGTAGAATGAACCTGTAATTTGTAAAAACATTCTACAAAAGGCTATGCTAACCTAACCTAACCATAACTGCCGCGGCGCGATGTATATGGAAATATTTTGGGATTGCTGACACATAACGGAAAAGATCCGCCATTAAATAGTGGTAGGCTATACGTATAACGGAAAAGATCCTAAAATATTATTTTTTTAAACCATTAGTATAGGCCTATTTAGTATTATGCATATTTGATCAATACAATACGGTTGTTTTTTAAACAGTATTTTTTTTTCTTTATGTTATGTTTCTATTGATATTATAATTATAGATATATGTAATTTTATGTTTATGTGGTAATTATTGTTAAAGTCATTTTTGTATTTGTGAGGTTGTTTTCTATTTTTGTATTTTGAAATATTTCTTAAAATATATAAATTTTAGTCTATTGTTTATACAGGTGTACACTTTAGTTAATTTTCATATACTAGCCTAAGCAAGTTGAGTTACTTATATTGCTGTTTTATATAGGCCTATATTAGATATAGGTTTATGTTAGAATTAAGGAATAGTATTAAGACTGCTACACAAGTCCGTTTAGTTTCAATTCAATTCAATTCTTTATTGTGCCACAAGATACATGGGTACACAAGCACTAGTCATAACTAAAACTAAATTTACTTCTAAATATAAACATGTCATAACATTTGTTTAAAGTTTTCGACCTTGTAGGGTGCAAGATCAACAAAGACAGCCTTCAATTTGTGCTTAAAACTACGGTAGTCCAGATTTCGTTTAAAGCAATCAGGTAACATGTTATACAGCCAGATTCCCTTATGAAGTAGGTGGCTTTCTGAAAAGGTGGTTCTGTGTTTCGGAACTGATAGGTTAGAGCGTGATCGGAGGTGATAGTGATTAGGATGTGGTTCTGTTATAAAAAGGTTATGATTTTTCTTTACGAACAATAAGGTTTCTAACATGTATATTGCAGGGAAGGTCAGTATTTTGTACTTTTTAAATATATTTTTGCATGATTCTGTTTTACCAAGCTTTAAGTTAGGTGTTTAAGTGTTTATAAGCAGGCACATGTTATATATTTGTTATGTACAGGCAAATCAAATAGTCATCAAAACTAGTCTGAGATGACTAATATTTCCATGCCAGCAATGTACAAGAACTTTGTAATTTTATCGAAAATAAATCATTGTTTCTTTATTTAAAAAAAGGCTAAATAATGTCTTGAAGCAATCTCCGAGTTGTCTCTGTACAAACTCCTAGCGTTCTACAATCACAGAGGCCGAGCCTCCTCCCTCGTCGACCAGCTGTGAGGGGGGAGAGAGAGAACGGGACCGGTGACAGAAGGCAATTAACCAAGCAGCCAATGAGGAGCCAGCCTGGTCCACCAATGAGGCGTCAGGAGCTCCGCACATGGCGGTGGCATTGATTTACTGACCTGCCAAATAGAAACAAAGACCACCACACAGCACAATGCTGGCCGTCACTCACAGTTTGATCGATCGTTCATTGTATACAAATTCGTTATTCGTAATGCGCTTTTATTCGTTGGTCTATGGCCTTTCACGGGCCACTTGAATCGATCGACGCTGTATCTGGGTTACGGACGTGCTGCATCAATGCAGCATTTCATTATCGTTGTTCAGTTAACATCACTTTGTTTTCACTGTGATAAATCCGGCATCAGGTGACGTGGTGATGACCTAGTAATAAATAGGTTACATTAAATGAAGGGACATAAATAATTCCTGTTGAAAATATTTACATTGTTATGAGATATATTGTCAGCCTACAATACGTAGGGTCGCGTATTGCATCGATTTAACATGAATGGTAAAAGATTTGCTAATTTCCAACTATGATTCCTTGGCTTATTGCGTCGACTAGAGCTAAATCAAGATGTAATGTTTTCTTTGTATTAATTTATTATTTTTTTTATTAGACTAATTCTAAACTGATTAACCCACACCTTAAATAAATAATTAATTAATGAGGGACAGACTTAAATAAGCAATTGTAATAATAAACTCTAACTTGTAACCGCTCTAACTTTATCGTGGAAAATAAAACATTTTCCAATTCATGTAACAAACAGGCTAGTTATAAAAAAACAACAACAAACTATAATTTTTGATAGGGAAAACGAAAATAGGCGTAAATAAATAGAAACAATTGCTATAAAGTAACTTATGAATAGTCCATATAGGATCTAAACACATAGGAAACATAATGCCTACTGAAGACCGATAATAATTAAACAATTACAATAATTTATGTGACCCTACAATTGTTCTAGTCGGAGTCTAATAATTCACAATAATTAGGGCCTACTATACAAATAAGCAAACAAAAATAAATAAACAATAGCCTATACCAGGAAAATGTGTGATTAAAAATTGTTAAAGCCGATAGCAATCTTAGACAATTTTATATTGGTAAACTAAAAAACAATTAGCCTACAAACCTATATAGCCTACAGGGTGTCCTGTAAGTAGGCAGCCCAACTTCAGGAGGTTTGGTCCACAGGTCAAAACAAATAAAAATATCATGTGAACATATGGTCTATCCCGTTTTGTTTCCCGTCTCTCTCTGTCTGTATGTCATTTTTACAAAAGCTCGATATCTTAAAAGTCGCTTAAGTTAAAATCATAAAAACTCGTACGAATCTAGGTCCTAATAGTTTAAATATTCTTTAAGAATTTAATTTCTGTACAAATTTCAATTTATCTGGTAATAATAGTTGTTTGATTTCAATTAGCGTAGTTGGTTCAATCCCAGCTTCATGTGCTAAAGGTTCTCAGTTCGATCCTAATCAGAGTCAATACATTTTGAGAAGGATCAGCTGATAATCACCGGCTGTTCATTTGTCATTGGGCTATTAGGCACTTTCTGAGGAATAGTCGGCCTTAGTAGTACGGGAGCTAGCAACGTTTGAAAAACAATAATTTTAGAACAGTTGGTTTTTTGATATACTGTCTCTCTTGCTCTTTCGGTTATAGTTCGGGCTACCTGGCTGGCGGTAGTGGTTGCGTTTATTAGTGCGCATCTTACCTGCACAGGTAAAAATCTTTAACTTTAAAAGAATTTTTTAAAGTGTAATTTTTAATTTTTTGCCCTTAGGTAGATCCACCAGACATACATTTTTTATTGCCAGGCATTTTTGTTGTTGTTAATTATGTGCCATACGCAATTATTTATTTTTTTAAATAAAAATTCAAAGTATTTTAGAATGTCTGTAATTTTTATATTACGTTCTTTAAACATATAATAATCTAAAATTAATTAGCCAGGTGTTAATTCGATTGTTAAGTATTAAATATAAATAAAAAAGTAATGAAAAGTATTGCAGTATGATGCTTGTGGTTAGAGAGAGACAGTGTAAAGTGCAAGAGAGATAGAAAGCGACGGCAGCGCATCGGCGAAATTAATAAACAAGCATTACAAAATAACGTAAACACAACAAACATGTGACTTTATACTGACGCCATATTGTCCATTTGCCAATGCGTTGCCGTCGCTTTCTATCTCTCTTGCACTTTACACTGTCTCTCTCTAACCACAAGCATCATACTGCAATACTTTTCATTACTTTTTTATTTATATTTAATACTTAACAATCGAATTAACACCTGGCTAATTAATGTTAGATTATTATATGTTTAAAGAACGTAATATAAAAATTACAGACATTCTAAAATACTTTGAATTTTTTATTTAAAAAAATAAAAAATTGCGTATGGCACATAATTAACAACAACAAAAATGCCTGGCAATAAAAAATTTATGTCTGGTGGATCTACCTAAGGGCAAAAAATTAAAAATTACACTTTAAAAAATTCTTTTAAAGTTAAAGATTTTTACCTGTGCAGATAAGATGCGCACTAATAAACGCAACCACTACCGCCAGCCAGGTAGCCCGGACTCTAACCGAAAGAGCAAGAGAGACAGCATATAAAAAAACCAACTGTTCTAAAATTCTCTCACGAAAACGTTGCTAGCTCCTATACTATAGTTTGTAACAATGACTACATTCGCTCATGTACACTCATCACATTCATTCGAAATCCATATTCGCCCATATCTTGACGATCGGCGTCTTATGAATAAATAAATAAACATATTTAGAGGAGTATGGTCTACTATAATGTCTGGGACCGAGTTCTTTAATATTTTTATGTCTTACTGGATTTTAATAACATTTAAGGTCCTTGAGATATAAAAATTCTAATAAAAATCTATTCGAACAACTCTTTTTCTTGGTTAGTTTAGGTGTAGGTTACGTTTCGGTTGTTACCTATTTTAGGTTACTTTAAATTAGGTTAGGTTATTCATTTTTAATATATCCTTTCAATGAAAACCCATTTTTATGGCATTTTGTCCCCATAGAAAATTTTCAAGATGACTAAAATATATTTATATATATAAAAATAATAACACTTAGCAATCTTTTTCTGAAAAACAGAATATAAATTTATATTCTGTTTTTCAACTGATGATAGTCTTACGAGACTGAAATCGATCTTGAAAATTAAAAACACCAAAAAGATTGCTAAGTGTTATTATTTTTATATATATAAATATATTAAGCAATCTATAAGCTACAAATGTCAAACTAAAATATAATTAAAAAGGATCCACAGTGTTGTCTTTATTGTACATAGCCCTTAGATTTGTGTTTAATATGGGTTTACAAAATTAAAAAAACATCTAAAACATGCATTATGCTTGTTTATAAGTATTTGTATTGCACAAAAATAAATATATTATAGGGCCTACAATATTTAATATTGATCTACATTTGACCAACCCTTAACTGTGCAGATCACCAACCCTTATCGTATGCTTACGTAATTGCATTCTAAAGGGTGGTATAAAATGTTTTAAGTCAGCAAGCAGTCCATATTGACAATATAGGCTAATAGGCTGTTAGAACATCAACATTTTAACACCACATGGGCTATTTACTGTCCTAGTTAAAAATTATTCTACAGCTATCCAACTCAGGCGTTAACAAATATTTTATTATGATGACATATAATGTTATCTGTTGGTTGTTTTATAAAATTTTACTTTAGACAGGGAGAATTTAGAAACAGTTTAATTTTACTCATCTCTCTTTGTTTATACCTAAAAAATGGGGTTAAAAGATTGATTTAGGCCTACAGATTACTTAAATGTATTTAAAAGTCTATAATTCAAACAGACTACTCATTAGTTCAATAGAAATCCATAAGAAAAGTTCTAAAATTAGGTTATTCCGAAATTATTTCTCTTTTTTTAGGCTACTACTTTTAAACATGTTTCTGTGGAAATCACACAATTGCAAGTAAGTGTTATGTACTCATATGTAAATACATAATGTATCAGATAATGAAAAAACATGTATAGTAAGCTGAAATAGTTTTATGATAGTTGACGGTGGCCTACAACCTCGATCCGCTGCTCGTAACCTACTGCCGGCGCAGAAATTACGAGTAGGGCCTACCCGAGTTTGAAGGTTTTCTACTAAGAAACTAAAAGGCCTATGAATAATCCAATCATATCATTATTTCAATCCTTTAATTATACGTTACAGAATATGAATTTTTAAAATTTTTTTATAGTCTATAGGCCTAAGTTTTAGTAATTTTTATCCTAGTTCGAAAGTACCGTAATTTTACTAGTTTTAACTATCCATTAACTTAACCCTTTCATTACTCGAACGTCCGAGAATGTATCACAATTTATAATTTAATAAATAATTGGCAAGAATATTTTCTATAATTTGTATTAATAATTATTCTTTCAAAGAATAAAAGGTTCTAATTTATTTCCTGAAGCAATGTAGGCCTCCATCATTACGGTAGCCTACGTTGCTTTTATATGCGTGAATAAATGCAGTGGCTTTAAACTTATTTAAATCAATATTTAAATTGACCAATATAAAGTAATTTTGATTTAAGTTAATTGAATTTAATGATCAATTTGATCGCCATTTTCTACATAAAACTCGATTATAGGCATTTGTTCTAGGTTAGTTTGTGTATTAACAAAAAAGGGGTTTTCAAAAAACTAAATGTCTTTTTGTTAAACTTCAATAGCCTAATAAACTCTTAAAAGTTTTTCAATGAATCAGTTTCGAAAGCTTTTCTTAATGGAGATATTATAATTTGAAAAAATAAACTTCATAATTCCACTGATATAAATTTTTATTAAATAAATAAATTATACACAAATAGTCATCTACTTCTATACAAATTATTTGACAAAGTGTGTAAGATAAAAAAAGTCAAATTATTTACTTAAGAGAACATTTTATTCCATTATTTAAAATCTAACAGATCTAACAATTAATCCACCAGGCAGATAATTTACAATTCGATACTCACAGTTACCTATCGAATATTTTAACCTTAAAAACGTTAACGCAATACCTTGACACAGAACGGTATGATTTACTGTCGGCGCAGAAATTATGTGCACCGAGTTTGAAGGTTATTTTCTAAGAAACTAAGAGAGAGATCTATGAAAACTCCAATCATTAAACTTACATTGTTTTCCTTGTTTAATTGTGTCTAATAACTAGGATAAACATTATTAGAACTTATATTAGAATGTTGAAATGCGTATGTCATAACGCACAATTAAACGGCTGTGTCAGGTAGACGATTCCCGCAGGTGCAATTACACATTTACTTTAAAAGAGATTCACTCCATATTTCAGCAATTTTGAACTACCAAAGATCACAGATATTTAATTTATTAATTAATATTATGATTATTTATTTGTACCTCTCGACAAACTTGATTAAAATTAAACTTGTAAAATACATGTAATACGCACGCATTTATTTTAATTACTTCAATTGTAACTCAGTGCGGAGTGTTAAAACAATAAAATGTATAAAGTCCATTGAAAGTAATATCTCCACTTTTAATACGAAATAGCTCTAACAATTTAAATAAAATGATTATTTCAATGAAAATGTTTTATTATATAATAAAGGACGGAAATGGTCACATCAATACAAGGTGCATTTACTCTCTCTTGGAACAAAATACAAAATTTCCCATTGTAAGATTTAGATTGATAAACCAATTATAAAATAAATGTAGTACAGTAAGGCTAGTCAAACTTTTATAAAAATAGTTCTAAAGTGGTAAAATTGTATCTTTAGAGGTACTTAAATAAACTTACACTACATGTAAACTTCTAAAATAAACTCGCGAGTCTTATAAAAAGAAGTACAATCGATTAATTGTATATACAAAAACATAAAACGAAAAGTCAATGACTATCTATAAAACTACAATTGGCATTCAGTATGTAGTATGTCATGCAAACATTTTGCACTTTTGCAACAGCCCACTTCACCCCTCTCTTCACTGAAAATATCTACACAAATTTGAATTATTGATCATTATTTGGACCACTTGGTTTCGCTGACTAACAACTTTTCAAATTAAATAAAAAATAAGTTTAATCCTCCATACAAAAGAAATAATTACAATACATTACTATTTCAAACTATTTGGTCGGTAGCGTAGTTGGTTCAATCCCAGCTTCATGTGCTAAAGGTTCTCAGTTCGATCCCAATCAGAGTCAATACATTTTGAGAAGGATCAGCTGATAATCACGGCTGTTCATTTGTCATTGGGCTATTAATTAATGACACTTTCTAAGGAATAGTCTGCCTTAGTTTGTAACAATGACTACATTCGCTCATCTACACTCATCACACTTATTCGAAATCCATATTCGCCCATATCTTGACGATCGGCGTCTTACGAATAAATAAAAATAAATATAATTTAGACAATAACTTAGATAATAATTAAAAAGCAAAATAATTCCCACATAGATAAATATATATGCGTGGCCATGAGTCGATATCAATCAATCAATCAATCAAATTTCTTTATTTGTTATAAGAATTTTACAAATTATTGACAAAGTCACATTGCAGCTAAATAGCAAAGTCATCACTTAATTAATACACAATAGGCTAAATACATATGTCTTATATATAGCATTAGAGTATAATCATGTTTAGTCTTAAAACTTTATGTCACGCATATTAAAAAATTAATCTATATGATAAAAAGGATGGTTGAGCAGCCAATCATAGTACTTATTTTAAAGATTTTTACACTATACATTTTAATCATTTTTCAATACTATTTTTAATGTATTTTTTAAAAAATACACTATTTTTTTAATGTTATTTTATGTAAGAAAAAATAATTTGAAATAATTGATATCATACATAATTCGCAATATACATTATACAAGCAAGGATATGTTACAATTTAAATTATTTCCACAACATAATCCTTCTTTATCTAGTAAATGCTTGACTTGACCTTGACTTGCAGTGAGGTGGCGTGGACATTCCAAATATTTTGGGGTGGGGGTTGTGGGAGGCTGGGGGTACGGAAGTTGGTGAGTTAGAATATTAGAAACGACCCTCAAACCATTTGTGGGTTAGGATACGCCTGACAGCCCTGTAGTAGCAATGCAATTTTTCCGTCGACCAAAACAAGTTTTCTATTTCAACTGTACAGTTCATGTTTACAATCGCAATGAATCATAGTGAACGCTGCGTGATTATTAAAGGCCTATTCTAGTGAACCATAAGTTGATATTACAAGTATTATAAAGATATTTTCTGACTGGGTTGGGACGTGAAGTGAGCAGGGGTCCCCTATTGTCATTTTATACGCAATATATACTAGTGAACGCTGCGTGATTATTAAAGGCCTATTCTAGGGAACCATAAGTTGATATTACAAGTATTATAAAGATATTTTCTGATTGGGTTGGGACGTGAAGTGAGCAGGGGTCCCCTATTGTCATTTTATACGCAATATATACTAGTGAACGCTGCGTGATTATTAAAGGCCTATTCTAGGGAACCATAAGTTGATATACAAGTATTATAAAGATATTTTCTGATTGGGTTGGGACGTGAAGTGAGCAGGGGTCCCCTATTGTCATTTTATACGCAATATATACTAGTGAACGCTGCGTGATTATTAAAGGCCTATTCTAGGGAACCATAAGTTGATATTACAAGTATTATAAAGATATTTTCTGATTGGGTTGGGACGTGAAGTGAGCAGGGGTCCCCTATTGTCATTTTATACGCAATATATACTAGTGAACGCTGCGTGATTATTAAAGGCCTATTCTAGGGAACCATAAGTTGATATACAAGTATTATAAAGATATTTTCTGACTGGGTTGGGACGTGAAGTGAGCAGGGTGTCCCCTATTGTCATTTTATACGCAATATATACTAGTGAACGCTGCGTGATTATTAACTGCCTATTCTAGGGAACCATAAGTTGATATTACAAGTATTATAAAGATATTTTCTGATTGGGTTGGGACGTGAAGTGAGCAGGGTGTCCCCTATTGTCATTTTATACGCAATATATACTAGTGAACGCTGCGTGATTATTAAAGGCCTATTCTAGGGAACCATAAGTTGATATTACAAGTATTATAAAGATATTTTCTGATTGGGTTGGGACGTGAAGTGAGCAGGGGTCCCCTATTGTCATTTTATACGCAATATATACTAGTGAACGCTGCGTGATTATTAAAGGCCTATTCTAGGGAACCATAAGTTGATATACAAGTATTATAAAGATATTTTCTGACTGGGTTGGGACGTGAAGTGAGCAGGGTGTCCCCTATTGTCATTTTATACGCAATATATACTAGTGAACGCTGCGTGATTATTAACTGCCTATTCTAGGGAACCATAAGTTGATATACAAGTATTATAAAGATATTTTCTGATTGGGTTGGGACGTGAAGTGAGCAGGGTGTCCCCTATTGTCATTTTATACGCAATATATACTAGTGAACGCTGCGTGATTATTAAAGGCCTATTCTAGGGAACCATAAGTTGATATACAAGTATTATAAAGATATTTTCTGACTGGGTTGGGACGTGAAGTGAGCAGGGTGTCCCCTATTGTCATTTTATACGCAATATATACTAGTGAACGCTGCGTGATTATTAAAGGCCTATTCTAGGGAACCATAAGTTGATATTACAAGTATTATAAAGATATTTTCTGACTGGGTTGGGACGTGAAGTGAGCAGGGTGTCCCCTATTGTCATTTTATACGCAATATATACTAGTGAACGCTGCGTGATTATTAAAGGCCTATTCTAGGGAACCATAAGTTGATATAACTTACAAGTATTATAAAGATATTTTCTGACTGGGTTGGGACGTGAGGTGAGCAGGGGTCCCCTATTGTCATTTTATACGCAATATATACTAGTGAACGCTGCGTGATTATTAAAGGCCTATTCTAGGGAACCATAAGTTGATATTACAAGTATTATAAAGATATTTTCTGACTGGGTTGGGACGTGAGGTGAGCAGGGGTCCCCTATTGTCATTTTATACGCAATATATACTAGTGAACGCTGCGTGATTATTAAAGGCCTATTCTAGGGAACCATAAGTTGATATTACAAGTATTATAAAGATATTTTCTGACTGGGTTGGGACGTGAAGTGAGCAGGGTGTCCCCTATTGTCATTTTATACGCAATATATACTAGTGAACGCTGCGTGATTATTAAAGGCCTATTCTAGGGAACCATAAGTTGATATAACTTACAAGTATTATAAAGATATTTTCTGACTGGGTTGGGACGTGAAGTGAGCAGGGGTCCCCTATTGTCATTTTATACGCAATATATACTAGTGAACGCTGCGTGATTATTAAAGGCCTATTCTAGGGAACCATAAGTTGATATTACAAGTATTATAAAGATATTTTCTGACTGGGTTGGGACGTGAAGTGAGCAGGGGTCCCCTATTGTCATTTTATACGCAATATATACTAGTGAACGCTGCGTGATTATTAAAGGCCTATTCTAGGGAACCATAAGTTGATATTACAAGTATTATAAAGATATTTTCTGACTGGGTTGGGACGTGAAGTGAGCAGGGGTCCCCTATTGTCATTTTATACGCAATATATACTAGTGAACGCTGCGTGATTATTAAAGGCCTATTCTAGGGAACCATAAGTTGATATTACAAGTATTATAAAGATATTTTCTGATTGGGTTGGGACGTGAAGTGAGCAGGGGTCCCCTATTGTCATTTTATACGCAATATATACTAGTGAACGCTGCGTGATTATTAAAGGCCTATTCTAGGGAACCATAAGTTGATATACAAGTATTATAAAGATATTTTCTGACTGGGTTGGGACGTGAAGTGAGCAGGGTGTCCCCTATTGTCATTTTATACGCAATATATACTAGTGAACGCTGCGTGATTATTAACTGCCTATTCTAGGGAACCATAAGTTGATATTACAAGTATTATAAAGATATTTTCTGATTGGGTTGGGACGTGAAGTGAGCAGGGTGTCCCCTATTGTCATTTTATACGCAATATATACTAGTGAAGGCTGCGTGATTATTAAAGGCCTATTCTAGGGAACCATAAGTTGATATTACAAGTATTATAAAGATATTTTCTGATTGGGTTGGGACGTGAAGTGAGCAGGGGTCCCCTATTGTCATTTTATACGCAATATATACTAGTGAACGCTGCGTGATTATTAAAGGCCTATTCTAGGGAACCATAAGTTGATATACAAGTATTATAAAGATATTTTCTGACTGGGTTGGGACGTGAAGTGAGCAGGGTGTCCCCTATTGTCATTTTATACGCAATATATACTAGTGAACGCTGCGTGATTATTAACTGCCTATTCTAGGGAACCATAAGTTGATATACAAGTATTATAAAGATATTTTCTGATTGGGTTGGGACGTGAAGTGAGCAGGGTGTCCCCTATTGTCATTTTATACGCAATATATTCTAGTGAACGCTGCGTGATTATTAAAGGCCTATTCTAGGGAACCATAAGTTGATATACAAGTATTATAAAGATATTTTCTGACTGGGTTGGGACGTGAAGTGAGCAGGGTGTCCCCTATTGTCATTTTATACGCAATATATACTAGTGAACGCTGCGTGATTATTAAAGGCCTATTCTAGGGAACCATAAGTTGATATTACAAGTATTATAAAGATATTTTCTGACTGGGTTGGGACGTGAAGTGAGCAGGGTGTCCCCTATTGTCATTTTATACGCAATATATACTAGTGAACGCTGCGTGATTATTAAAGGCCTATTCTAGGGAACCATAAGTTGATATTACAAGTATTATAAAGATATTTTCTGACTGGGTTGGGACGTGAAGTGAGCAGGGGTCCCCTATTGTCATTTTATACGCAATATATACTAGTGAACGCTGCGTGATTATTAAAGGCCTATTCTAGGGAACCATAAGTTGATATTACAAGTATTATAAAGATATTTTCTGACTGGGTTGGGACGTGAAGTGAGCAGGGGTCCCCTATTGTCATTTTATACGCAATATATACTAGTGAACGCTGCGTGATTATTAAAGGCCTATTCTAGGGAACCATAAGTTGATATTACAAGTATTATAAAGATATTTTCTGACTGGGTTGGGACGTGAAGTGAGCAGGGGTCCCCTATTGTCATTTTATACGCAATATATACTAGTGAACGCTGCGTGATTATTAAAGGCCTATTCTAGGGAACCATAAGTTGATATAACTTACAAGTATTATAAAGATATTTTCTGACTGGGTTGGGACGTGAAGTGAGCAGGGGTCCCCTATTGTCATTTTATACGCAATATATACTAGTGAACGCTGCGTGATTATTAAAGGCCTATTCTAGGGAACCATAAGTTGATATACAAGTATTATAAAGATATTTTCTGACTGGGTTGGGACGTGAAGTGAGCAGGGTGTCCCCTATTGTCATTTTATACGCAATATATACTAGTGAACGCTGCGTGATTATTAAAGGCCTATTCTAGGGAACCATAAGTTGATATACAAGTATTATAAAGATATTTTCTGACTGGGTTGGGACGTGAAGTGAGCAGGGTGTCCCCTATTGTCATTTTATACGCAATTTATACTATTGAACACCTTATATTTTATATTATTCCAATAGAAAGTTTTATTATTTTACCTTTCGTTTAACTCTGGAAAGTATTTAATCTTCCTACGTATTGATTAGCGCTTGACGTATTCCTAAGTAACTAATTTTCACCGTCAACAAGGTATAAAAGCTGCATTTACACTGATTAGTACGTAGATAGAACATCTTTTTGAGGTATAAATTTTCACATTTTTGTAACAAAACAAAATAACTTTAACATATACTGTAATTCCGTTATTGAGACACATCCAATACAATAGTTTCATACCGACAAGTAGATGACAACCAAATATTTCAAGTCTTTGATTGATTAGGGTTAATTATCAAAAGGTGCTCATTAGAAAGTGATAGTTTAATATGAACGACAATAAACTTAAAATCAAATTAAATCCTAAAATGTGTTATATTGTCCTCCAGTCTCAGAACTATTGTAGGCCTATAACTGAGCAATAGCTGCTTGATTTAACAGGAAGAAGCGATGAATTTGTTATTTATCTTCTTTAAACTAAAATATCTGATTTTAGCGTATCGCCATATGTTTATGCCCAACAAAAAGGCAAACATTTAATTATAAATTCCAGTTTGCCATCGCCATGAGGCGTACACTTTTCAGACCTCATTTAAGGAGCCGAAAGCGAGCCCGAACAATTAGCCCAAATATTATTGTGGGCTAATTAACCCTAACAATTAGCCTGAACAGTTAGACCCCAAAATGCGACGGCCGGACATTCTGCCCATCTGGGCAGAATGTCCAGCCCGGCGAAACAGGTAAAATAATTTTTGACAGTTTAACGATTTGGACACATTGTCCGTTTACCATTATAAACGAAACTCAAATCATTGGTGAGTTAGGGTACATCCCAATTACACAAGGACAACAATTGTATGTTTAGAGTTCTCATAGGCCTATTATTTTCTTTAAAAAAATTCAAATTCAGGCGCACGTAATGTCTGCGCCGACAATATTCCGCTGATAGTAATAGTGATAAGTATATATACATAAAATTTACCTCCCATCCATTACAATTTTCCCTTTTAAACATACATCTTTATTCACACATTCGGATTCTCATTCATTCGCCAACTATACCCTAGCTCCTCAAATTCCTCCTGTATCAATTTTAAAATTATGTGGTCTCCCAATCGAATGCAAAGAACTCGTTTATGCTATAAATTGCTAGTTGGAACAAATATTTTTTAAGACGGTTCTTAAACGCCTTGGTCTTTGTAACATTTTTCATTCTGGTAGTCTGTTAATTATAAAAACACCAACCTGTGAGGGCAAGTGTTCATAGACTACCGTTCTGTGATGTCCAGTTTGGTATTATGACCCGCCTTCTCGTTTGATACGTATGGACATATCTGCCTCTTGTAAGAGCATTCTTAAAAATACAATACCTTGATGCCTCTGAAATGTAGAGGCAAGGCAACGTCAGCGGATTTAACTGCTTGAACTGCAGACTCTCTGTGTTGTAATTTGGCAACTATTCTGACTGCCCTTTTTGAATTCTAAATATTCTGGTGAGGTTTGTGAAGAGCATCCTCCCCACAAAGCCACACCATATTAAAGATGATGATAGATCAAACCATAGTAAGCTGTTATTAGTATCTGTTTCGGACAACATTTTAAAAATTTTCTCTAAACATAAATGGTGGTAACAGTTTTTCCATACTTTCGATTTGGATATCTCAAGTCAAGGTCTAGGATTTGGTCGAGGTGTATTGCAAGGAATTTAGTTGAACTTTGTTGCCTTCCTCATCTACTTGAACTTAACTCATCAATTTCAGTTTCATCTGTTATGACACTTTCGAATTTGACGACCGTAAATAAAAGAAATTGGACTTTGTTGAATTTGTATTAAAATTTGTTAATACCGATAGTCCTTGAATGTATGAATTCTAAGTTAAAACAGAGAGTCGTGTAAGCAGCATACTGCACGAGTGACCCGTGTTCATACTGTAGCGATGAACCAATGTCATTAACGTATATCAGAAAAAGAGAGGATCAAGTACTGATCCCTGTGGTACTCCGTACCTTATATATGTAGATCCAAATCGTATCTCGGAAATTTGGACATTTTGTGTTCTCTTGGTAAGATATGATTCTAGCCGCTGAAGCGGTACTCCTCGGATCCCATAGGTGCGTAGATTCTGTCATCCCTCAATGCTTCTGATATTATTCTTTAATTTTGATAGACCTACTATACATGATGAATGAATACTCCTAAAGCCTATGGCTGTTGAGTGGCGGCTTGGCAATTTGGAAACTGCTCTATTACTAAACTAGTTCCTCAGACTAACTTTATATCGTACTAACAGAAAACCTACAACAATGTTTTATGCATTTTTTATATTGTAGGTCTACTGTATTTTTATATAAGTATATCACAATCGATGGAGAAAACTACATTAAACTGACGTTGAACAAATAATTACGGACCCTTCACCAGCGAGCAACCAACCGCTCAGATTGGTTGTAAAATAACGATCAGAGGTCTCGACCACATGGGAAACACCCCCAATTCCGCCTCCGGGACATTTCCGCCTCTGCGGTGTCATCTATTCGCGCGCGCCCGAGCGTGGGACAGCTTCGTGGCTGACGTTCCACAGCACAAAGGGAATGTTGTAATTATTGGTTTGGATTTTACACCCTTTCAAAACAACCCTTTCCCCTGTGACACGATGGCAATCAGCGATTCTTAACTCAAACAATTGACGAGTTATTGTTTGCCGACTGTTCTTTAGCCAGGTTTGACACAATGTGAATGTGTTATTGATGAGGTTATGAAATTAACACTCTTGGAGGAATTATCTTTTAAATATTTATTTCAGGTGTTTTATTTTTAATAGGTTGATATTTTGTAGTTTTTATATATACCTATAGGCCCATATAGACAATTCTTTGATCAAGCCTATTAGGCCTAGTATTTATGAGTAGCCAATTTTATCTCATTTATTTTATTTAATATTTTTTTTAAACTACTTAAAATCAAATACTGCTTAAATAATTCAGTTTTAACTTACTATAAAACTGAACACTGAATATCCCTATAGACAAAGCATTAAAAAAAATTCCAGTTATTAAAATTTCTCATAAATATTTACAGATCCCGTCTTGTTACATTCAGACTTAAGGCATCATCACAATAATATAAACGTTGATAAGTTTTCAAAACTGTCGTTAGCATGGCCATAAATTCAAAACCTAAGACAGTTAGGTAGGCTATGAGTAGTAGACTAGTAGTGCCTATAAATTGTTTAAAGAAAGAATCAGTTGGATGATACTAAATTACACCATATAGCTCCTAACGTCCATGCATTACTTCATAACGTAGTAAATTATTATTTTACACACATTTTTTGAAATATTACAGTCCAAAAAACTTCAAAGTCGGCGCAGAAATTATGTGTACCCGAATTTGAAGGTTGTTTTCTAAGGAACTAAAGAGACCTATGAACAATCTAATCACACCATTGTTTTCCTGATTTAATTGTACGTTAGGGAATATGCATATTTAAATTATATTTTAAGTTTTATTAATTTTGATCCTAGTTGGAATAAAAAAGTACAAAATTTTTAACTAGTTTTCACTGTACATCAAATTTAGACAGTTCTTCCTCAAAACCTGTGAATTTATCGCATTTATGTTTTAATACTTGGTTGATGGGAATGTTTTATATGAATTTAATAAATGTTAACTTTTCTAGAAAAAATATCTCATCAATTCGCTGAAACGTTGTTTTCTTGACTTGTAGAGGTTGTAAAATTGATTACTTAGTCTTGTACTCCTTAAGACATAAACAGACCCGTGATCCTGTACGCAGCCGAATGCTCTGACCTATACCGCAAGGGCGAACTCGAAGAATTAGAGAAGACCGAACGGAAAATCATACGGAAAATACAACAACCAACACGACAAGACGACAACACATACAGAATCACACATCTAAAAAATCACCACGAGAATTCGAAAACGTAGAGGCTTAAATTCTTCGGACAAACCAGACGAATGACCCCATATTGACTCACATATAAGATCACAGAGAATATGTACAAAATTTGACAGTAAACTGAACCAAACAGATCAAGTGGCATTGACCCACCCGCCCCGCCCATATACGTAGCCTACAGTGGCATTGACCCACTCGCCCGCCCATACACGTACAGTGGCATTGATACTCTAAATGACAATGTTAATGTACACTACTAAGTACATTAATTTCACCAGCGGGTTTTACTGACAAAAAGAAACATAAATGTTAATACAAACCACAGTCCAATTCTCAACCGTTTGGCTGTAATGGCGTATTTGTTTATTTGTAAATTAAACGACTTGTTAATGTTAGTTTGACAATAGACTATAACCAAACCAATTTTATTTATTAAATTGAAAGTAATATCATTTGAAGGAGCCTTGAAAGTAATATCATTTGAAGGAGCCTTAAGTTCTCTATAAACTACACGTAGTAGTGAAATAACAACCCCTTATACAACGTTTTAGAATAACTAACTGTAGAGTTGACTTTCTCCTTTCAACTTCGAGGCTGAATTAAAGCAGTTAAATTATTTGTATTGTTGTGTTCAATTACTGAAAAAACGTCCTTATTTATTTATCTTTAAAATGATGTATAAATATTAAGGGGCCATACATTAGAAATGTTGACATTCCGTTAAAATGTTGATAAGGTACAGTAGGCTATTAATGTTCATCGTGTTGGTTGATAAACACCAAACTAATGCTGTACACCTGTAATTTCTGTACCAGCTGAATCTGTAGATTGAATCAGCAGATTGGGAATTAAAATAGTTATATTCAGATTTTTTTTATAGTAAAACTGTTTATTTATATCCTTTTTAATTGCACACTACAAGTAACAAATAATTAATGCCATTAATGATAGATAATTATTTTTATCTACGATTAACCACTGGTGGCTTGTCGTTTACCAATTAATAAGTTAATATGTTGACATTATTGTTGTTTAAGGGTTCTGTGATTATAAATGCAGCGGAAAGCCGTCGCGAATACCATCGCCGCTATCCGAATAGAAGGCTTCCAAATGCACGGATCTTTGTCAACGTTCATTGTTGTTTGCGTTAAAGTTTCCTACCAATAATCGTTTGTTTTGGATGTCATTTAAAATGTAGGAGTTGAAGATGCTGTTCTTAAGCGCTTTGCAAGAGATTCACAAATAGCAGTTTCTCGTGAGTTCGGGGTTTCCCAATCACGCGTAAGTAGAATTGTACGTAAAGAAAAGCTACATCCTCATCATTTTATGAGAGTGCAAGCCCTAGAACCAAAAGAGACTCCCCTAACAGTTCAGTTCTGCCACTTGATTCAACAGTATTATAGTCATGATTTCCTCAAGACCATTCATTGGACAGATGATTAAACATTTACTCGTGAGGGTGTTTCAACAAACACTACGAGTCTTCTAATCAAGTAAGGTTCAAATTAAACGTCTGGATTTGGACTCATTGGAAACCGGCTCATACCTCGACCTACCAACAGCCTTAAATGGCATTCAATACTTGGACTTTATAACTGAAACCTTACCATTGCTCCTTCAAGACTTGCCGTTGGATTTGCATCAGAGGATTGTCTTCCAAGGAGATGGAGCACATCCACACTTCAACGCTGAGGTCCGTCAGCACATCAGTGATACTTTTAAAATGTGGATCGTAAGAGGAGAAACAATAGCTCGACCCCCACGATCCCCAGACCTGATACCCATTGACGACTATGGGGGCACATCAAGCAAAAAGATTATCGCACACTAGTTGGAAATATAGAAGAGTTAAGGAACAGGATTTTGACAGCGTCTCAACTCCTACGTTAAAAACTGAACCTAAAGATGACTGTGAGAAAATTCAGAAAAAGACTCCCCATATGTAGCAGGGTAAACGGAGGACTTTTCGAAAATATTCTTAAACGATAAAAACTATTCGGAGCCATAATAGGATTTTAATTTTTGTGTGAACTGTAGATACAGATACAATAAAATAAGTCATTTAAAAAATCCTGTTAAAATACTTGTATTATTTTGTAAAAAAATATCTGATTATAAATGTAACAGTAACAAGACGTTTAATTTTAAAAATAAAAAAATACAATATTGTAATTTGTTGTTTGGCTGTAGCCAAACGGTTGAGAAAAATACTGTGGTTTGTGCGAACTTTTTTGTGCCTTTTTGTCTGTAAAACCCGCTGGTGAAATTAATGTAGTTAGTAGTGACTCACCCTGTTTATGTCATAAGGATTATATCAAGACTAAGTAATTAATTTTACAACCTCTATATGCAAAGAAAACAATGTTTCAGGGAATTGATGAGATATTTTTTTCTAGAAAAGTTAAAATTCTTAAATTTATTAAACTTATAGAAAACATTCCCATCAACCAGGTATAAAAATAAAATGCGATAAATTCTCAGGTTTTGAGGAATAACAGTCTAAATTTGATGTACAGTGAAAACTAGTTAAAATTCCTGTACTTTTTTATTCCAAATAGGTTAAAAATTATTAAAAATTAAAATAGAATTTAATTGTGAATATTTTCTAACGTACAATTAAATCAGGAAAACAATGGTGTGATTATATTGTTCGTAGGTCTCTTAGTTCCTTAGAAAACAACCTTCGAACTCGGGTGTAGGCCCTACATAATTTCTGCGCCGACATGTAGGCTATCAAACCAAAGAAGCTTACTGTTCATAGCTTGTAGAACAGCAATGAATGCAGTAATTTGAGTTAAACTTTCTACAAATGTAGTAAAAGAGCCTATGAAAATACTATTTACTTTAAAATACTGACAGAAAAAGGATCACTGACACACTAACACTATAATATATCTCGTACTCTACTGTAAGTACTGTCTATTTACTTTAAAATACTGACAGAAAAAGGATTACTGACACACTAACACTAAAATATATCTCGTACTCTACTGTAAATACTGGCTATTTACTTTAAAATACTGACAGAAAAAGGATCACTGACACACTAACACTAAAATATATCTCGTACTCTACTGTAAGTACTGTCTATTTACTTTAAAATACTGACAGAAAAAGGATTACTGACACACTAACACTAAAATATATCTCGTACTCTACTGTAAATACTGGCTATTTACTTTAAAATACTGACAGAAAAAGGATTACTGACACACTAACACTAAAATATATCTCGTACTCTACTGTAAATACTGGCTATTTACTTTAAAATACTGACAGAAAAAGGATCACTGACACACTAACACTATAATATATCTCGTACTCTACTGTAAGTACTGTCTATTTACTTTAAAATACTGACAGAAAAAGGATCACTGACACACTAACACTAAAATATATCTCGTACTCTACTGTAAGTACTGTCTATTTACTTTAAAATACTGACGGAAAAAGGATCACTGACACACCAACACTAAAATATATCTCGTACTCTACTGTAAGTACTGGCTATTTACTTTAAAATACTGATCTGTTTTTATAGGCATAAGACTATTAAAGTGTAGCTAACCGAATAATAGATTGCAATTTAAATGTTTTATTTGTTAGCCTTTTACTGATTATTCTGTTTGTTTTTCTTTGAATAGCCTATAAAAGTTTTCGTATTCAAGTTGGAAAAATGTCCAAATCACATAGTTGTTTATTTTCTTGTCTTTGAAAATATTCGACTTTGTTTTAACAGTTTTGGTTTATTGGCTTTTAGAATCATTATTTATTTTATAGGCCTTTAGAATTGGATCAATTCATGTAGGTTTTAGGAATTTCATAGTTTCTCTATCCTGTGACATTTTGTTATTTTAAAGGATTTTGTTTCTATTGTAATGCATTTGTTTTCCTGTATTGTATGAGTTTTTCCGTTTTCTTATTTTTACTTTTATGTGGTTTTATCAAAGTTTTTAGATATTTCAAATTTTGATCCCATGATGAGCAACCATGAACTACGTGAATGAGGTGTATCTATTTAACTTTGTTTTACATATGTTACAAAATGTATATTGTTATAGAAATAACATTTGAAATATTTTTTAATGAGAAGTCCACTGAAATATTGTGGAGGCACCAAAATGCCATAACAAAGTGTTGCCTTACAAATGGGCAATGTAGGGCCTAAACATTTTGGGAGATTTCATACCAAATATAATTAAAATTTAAGTAAATATCTTTTAACTGATCAGAAGTTGTCTGCCCTCTTTTGGACGAGAAAAAAACTTAAATACGAACGGAACAGAGAAGAAAGAAACAGAGGTCGAATTCAATAACGCGCAAAATGTGTGTCGGATAGTTGTTTCTCCAGTTTTCCATGCGATAGCAGGGTCTTGACCTTGTCAGGGGGGACAGGACCTTGTCAGCCCCTCTCGTACTCCCCCAAATCCTCAATAACAAACGTAGTAATTATTAGTATATTACAGATGTATAAATATGAACATTAGTGGTAGTCTATTTATAACTATCACTTAGTCGTTTACCGTGGCCATTATAAAACGACCTCTGTTTTTTTTTCTGTGCGAGCGACAAAGTCAGAAAGAAAGATTTGCTTTCTTAATAAGTAGAAGTGATAAAAAAACTATCAAGCTTAAAAAATTATGGGGGGGTGGGGGGAGGGTTACAAATACAAGGTACAATAATAATACAATCTAAATCATCCTTCCACAGATTACCTTTAATATAGGCTTTTATGAATCATTTATACCCAACCACTCCCCTCTTGTAAAGCCAAATGTCTATTTATATAAATAGAACAATGGACCGGATAATTGTAGGCCAGTAATAATTGGTGGCGACACTGTCGATGGAGCGTGTAATCGCACCCCTCCGAAGGGAGGCGTACTGCACGCGTGTTGACAAGGCGTGAGGCGTGGATATGAAAGGTTATGGCTGGCAGAAATGATATGGTAATACGGTTTATAGCGCGTGAAACGGCGGCAAACAAAGTGACACCGACGGCTGACGGATGGGGGATCCGGCTGTCCGGACCACGCGGGTGGCAGGATGCAGGACTCATCCGAGATCATGTTTGCCACTCGCGAAAATAGGTTATTTAATTAAACCCATACAAAGTGGTTCGGATTCTACGTAAAGCTGTTGGTCCTTTAATTTCCCAGGATATTGGCCTATTTAATTGGCCAATTAAGATTTAAATTTAATTTTAAGAATCAGTCGAGTTTAGTAACAAATGACTACACTCGTTCATTTACACTCATTCACCCCTCATAATTGTTAATATCTACGTTATTAAAAATGAATAGTGAATATCAATGTTGAGTTTACAAAATATGCCAAGAATTTTGAGACGTAAGCACCGTCTACACGACGTGGGACTCGGACGAATCGCTGATCAATGTTATCACCGACTCGGCGAATCCCGCGTCGTTTGGACAGCAAGCTCGGGGTGGCTCGTACCAGCACAAGTCACCCACGTCAGTTTCTGCAAGTTGTCGGTAAAACATGAAACATCAAAGGGTTTAGGCTCAGCAAAACGCGAACCTGGCTCGGCTCGTGTTACTGTCTACGCAACCTGATTGAGTTCGTACTGGTGACTCACAATCGGTAAGAATATAGGAAGGTACAAACTTACTTTTTAGTGAGAATTTGATACTATTTAGCGTTTAACTGGGAAGTTATGATTTTACTGATTATAAATACCAAAAAACGATGTCAATCGGACAATTTTAAAACATAAAAACTATTAATTTGAGTTGTACAATAAAGGGAAATCGTTTATAAACCGGAATGAAATGAAAATTACATATGTTGTATAGTTTTATAATTCAAATGTGCCTGTTTATATAATGCCAAATATACTGTAGGCAATACAACATTTAAACACTAATGTAATAAAAATATATACCACTCATAATATTAAAAAGTAATTAACTAGCACATTTAAAGCCCTAAAAGATGGCACTTAAGTTTATTTATACATAACAATGTAAACTCATGGATAGTTTCGGTGATCTACTTAGGTAAACCAAGTATATCTTTCTTAAAACAGTATATTGACTTCATGAAGTATTCACATACAAATGGCACCTAATTTCTCCTGGATCTAAATTGTCAGTATTGTTACCGTTTTTTTACGTTTTCTTTTTTTCTCGGATTTCGTCAAAATTAGTTTTCCGTCAACACTGTGAAAAAGTGTTGAGGAGATTGTAGGCGATGGGCGTATCCAAATTCACACCCCATAAAGGGTACCAGCAGCCAAATTGGCTCTATGCTCGGTCCTCTTAATACCGATACGGCGTCCACTCAATGGTTGCCATCGACATGGACACTACTAAAGAAGTCTGGGGTGTTCATTTTGGATGATAGTCAATGTTCAGATGCTTTCTCATTTCTGAGGACAGTAACAATGACAGTCGACCTTAGTTAGTAACAATGACTACACTCATTCATCTACACTAATCCGCCCCTCATATTCACTCATATCTTGACGATAGGCGTCTTATGAATTAATAATAATGACATTTTGAACTCCCATCAGAAGGTTACTACTCTATAAATCCCATTGAGTGGATTTATATAATAGTTACTGAACCGAGTGCAGAGTATATTGACCTTTTGTTAGTTGTGGTGTTTACAATGTCGAATTCTGTGCTAAGTAATGGAGTGTAGTAATGAAGTCACTCTGGAGATTTTGGATCTGTATGAACAAGAACCTGTAATATGGAATCCCCAAAGACCGCCATAAATTGTACGATGCGTGGACGCGGATTCAAACGTGTTTCTCTATTGAATGTTCCATGAAGGAACTTAAAAAAAAAACAATCTTATGGTCACGTACAGGAGTCTTTTTGGAAAAGCAGAGAAGACTGGCAAGTAACTACAGACTTGTAACTACAGACTAGTAACTACAGACTTGTAACTACAGACTAGTAACTACAGACTTGTAACTACAGACTAGTAACTACAGACTTGTAACTACAGACTAGTAACTACAGACTAGTAACTACAGACTTGTAACTACAGACTAGTAACTACAGACTTGTAACTACAGACTTGTAACTACAGACTTGTAACTACAGACTTGTAACTACAGACTAGTAACTACAGACTAGTAACTACAGACTAGTAACTACAGACTAGTAACTACAGACTTGTAACTACAGACTAGTAACTACAGACTTGTAACTACAGACTAGTAACTACAGACTTGTAACTACAGACTAGTAACTACAGACTAGTAACTACAGACTTGTAACTACAGACTAGTAACTACAGACTTGTAACTACAGACTAGTAACTACAGACTTGTAACTTCAGACTAGTAACTACAGACTTGTAACTACAGACTAGTAACTACAGACTTGTAACTACAGACTAGTAACTACAGACTTGTAACTACAGACTTGTAACTACAGACTAGTAACTACAGACTTGTAACTACAGACTAGTAACTACAGACTTGTAACTACAGACTAGTAACTACAGACTAGTAACTACAGACTTGTAACTACAGACTAGTAACTACAGACTAGTAACTACAGACTTGTAACTACAGACTAGTAACTACAGACTTGTAACTACAGACTAGTAACTACAGACTTGTAACTACAGACTAGTAACTACAGACTTGTAACTACAGACTAGTAACTACAGACTTGTAACTACAGACTAGTAACTACAGACTTGTAACTACAGACTTGTAACTACAGACTAGTAACTACAGACTTGTAACTACAGACTTGTAACTACAGACTAGTAACTACAGACTTGTAACTACAGACTAGTAACTACAGACTTGTAACTACAGACTAGTAACTACAGACTTGTAACTACAGACTAGTAACTACAGACTTGTAACTACAGACTTGTAACTACAGACTAGTAACTACAGACTTGTAACTACAGACTAGTAACTACAGACTTGTAACTACAGACTTGTAACTACAGACTAGTAACTACATAAACGCTGCAGCTCAAGGTTAATAGCTTGATTCCTCTTCACACATAATACAGTATAATTACTGGCTCAGCCTTCTCTCCATGCGCCTACACATATCACGAGCCACCCCGCGTCTTTTGGCTTGCGTTGGCTCATGATGATGGTTCGTTTATCCATCCCAACGATAACATAAGACCAATAGATGAGGCATCGCTATTCCTCTAGCATTACGTGAAATGAAGCCAGGTCCGCCATCTTGTTGTAGGATAGAAACGCCAAACTGTACTCGGAGCGGCGAAACTTTGCAGTGCTCCCGTTTCAATCAACTCGCAATCTACTTAACTTAGAGAAAATATATAATATTGAAACTTTGTATGAGTACAGTAAATAAGACATGAAAGCCAATGGTAACAAACAGATTGTAAATATACCTCATTTAATATTTTTAATTAATAAATAAAGTTTTAACTTTTAGTTGAGTTTTAAATTATGACATGAAAAAAGTAGTTGGCTGCTACTTTTTTTATTTTTTGGTCAGGTTAGTTGAAAAACGGTGGAAATTGTAGCCAAAGAGTTGAATCGTTCGGAACATATTGTTTTTTTAAATTAGCTGTCATAGTTTTTTTTACAACTAAGGTTATGTGAGGGAGCGTATACGCGCTGCGTCAAGCATTTTTCGCTGGCAGTGATTTCGCCGCCCTACGTATTGTTGACAGTGCAAAAACAGATTACAAGGCGATATCGCCATATTATATTAATTATATTGTAATATATTATATTAATATTATTTATATAAGGTGTGTGTGTGTGTGTGTGTGTGTGTGTGTGTGTGTGTGTGTGTGTGTGTGTGTGTGTGTGTGTGTGTGTGTGTGTGTGTGTGTGTGTGTGTGTGTGTGTGTGTGTGTGTGTGTGTGTGTGTGTGTGTGTGTGTGTGTTTACCTTTCTATGGTGCATTCACATCAAATTCCTACATTTCTTTATTTTAAATTATGGTCAGGAATGTGAAAGTAAGACTAACGTAAATAATATAAAAATGCATTTTTAATATTATTTGATTCATAAATTGAAATTTACAAAAACATTGTATCATATACAATACATAAACTGTAATAAATTTGAAATAATGAAACTAAAATCATTTATGGAATCTTTTTTTGATTAGTGCCTTGTATTACATTTCAAAAATGCTCCTAAATGTCTTTATATAACATTTTGTTTTTTAAGTAATACAGATTATCAAAAACCATAATAATATTCAAGTGACTATACCTTTTACTTTCTTACTCAGCCAATTAATTCACTTTTTTACCTTTCATTACTTTTTTATCTTCACTGTCCCATGAATTGTACAGTTTTTGTTAAGTGATTTCTCACTTTGGTTTTGTGTAGAGACTCTGTGAATAATTTAGAATAATGATGTAACCGGACTTCAAAATACTTTTTACAAATAGCCATAATCAGTAATACAAAGTGATTCTGTTCAGGATCTTGATCCAAAAAGTGGTCTCCCGGAAACAAATTTATTCCAAAGCACTTTTTCATCACAGTGATAGTCATAACTTCAATTAGTCTGTCAATCGATGTCATATCTCCTCTGTTTATATGATACTTAACCACTGATTCTGCGATTAAACAGAGTTTCTGCACTCCTTGAGATGGCTGTACTAGCCCACCTCTATGTTTACATTTAATGAGGGCACAAATAGGTTTGTTTATAACGTTGTCACAGTGCTCTTTTAAAGCCCTAAAAACCTCTTCCGAAAACCCTGGTTCTGCTCTAACGCTGGAATACCAACGTCCCAGGGTGCGAGGATGAGGCAAAGCTGTATTAAAGGTTTTTCTCACATAGGTATAAGCCTTGGGCGATAAAAAATGTAAAGTTATAGCAAAGGTTTTAAGTCTTTCACTATACACCTTTTTCATTTTTGGGTTTAAAGTTTTTTCTGTTGCTCTTTTAATCAAACAATCAGAGTTCTGAGAAATGGAGCCAAGAAAAGAACAATATTCCTCATTAAAATTTAACTTAGTTTTCAAAGAATCAAGTATTGTCTCTAGATTAGCTAATTTTCTTATTAATCTTCTTTTTTTCTGATGCAATAACTTAACTTTCTTTTTGTATGAAAGTATATCGGATTTTGTTTTTTCCAACTCACCTTTCAATTTTTTTGTTGGTGATGGGAAGGAGCTCGATGGGCTTATTTCTGGCTGAGCTCTTTTCTTAACTTTAGGACGATCTTTGACCTCCGATATGGCTGGAAAGATTGACGGTACGGCTCCATCTCGTATCCGGACGCGGCATAGTGACGTGCGGTCGATGTCTATCTCCCGGAAGTGAGCAGAGCAGATCCGAGAGGTGGTAGAGGGCTCCCAATCTTTCCTCTTCGTAGCATTTACTCATTGTTTACGTCATTCAAGATCCTTTGGAAATCTGGAAGAAATTTTTAAATATAGGCTATATTCAATATAGCCTATAAAATGCCTGTGGGCATTGAGTATAACGACGTCCTAACAAAAAATCGCAGGAAAGGGATTTAATCGAACGTTGTTTTACGTATTGTTTTACTTTAAAAATCACAGACAATTGGATGCAACTGACTGCGAATTAAAAATGCGAGCCAAACAGTCAGAGACAAGTTCATAAGACAGCGTAAAATGCAATTTTGAGGGTTAGGCCTACAGACGGACAGACAGAAGTATAGCCTAATTTGATTTATGTAGACAATAATAATAATAATAAAAACAACCAAACACCATTTGGTTTTGTATTGGAAAGCTAGATCCAAAGTAGAATGAGTTTGGCAATTTCAATTTAACTAACCTATAAATTAAAGATAACTTACATGTGATAGGTGATTCCTTCTATTTTACCCTTGTTGTAGCATCCAAAAGCAGCGCATGACGTAGGCATTGTACTAGGTACTGTAATTATTAATATGAAGGTTTAGTAAACAGTATAACATAGCGTAGTAAACTAATAATAGCAAAGGAGTATGCAGTGAGCAGACAGCGAATGACAGCGACCGAGTCTGTGTCCGACGCTCGCTAGTAGGATGACTCATGGCCCCGCCGCCATCTTGTTGTAGGTCGGACGGCTCTAGCCTGGCTTCACTTCACGCGCCCGAGTAGCACATCTATTGGTCTTATGTTATCGTTGATCCATCCAAACTTCTAGGTCATCACCGACTCGCCGAGTCCCGCGTTGTGTAGCCGGGGCTTCAGTCTCTAGTTAGCCATCCCCGTCTCTTTATTCCCTCCAAATCCTCAAGGATGAAACGTTGCAATCATTACTGCAGATGTTTTAATATGTACAATAGTTTAATCTATTCATAACTGCCGTTTACGGTCGGATCAAAAAGTAGGCTATAGATACTCGAGTTTGGACATAAACTGTGTGAAAAGTATAAGGTGGAGGTAAACTAAATAAACATTAAAATATTTGTCATCTATTTCTGCGATTATGAGTATAAATTTTATATTTTTGCCTTTTCACGATTTAAGAAAAAAATCGTATTTACAGTGGCAAAATAGGCCTAAATCATATTTTACAATTTCAGATGATTTGAGATATTTGAAAATTAACTATTAATAAATATAAGAACCACGTAATTTTGCAATTAAGTGGCATAAAAAATGTTTATCAATTTTCTAAAGTAACTTTTTCTCGATACTTAAAAGGGATACGAACTTGAAACAAACTATGGTTTCAGGTGTCTGATGTTAGTAAGTCCAATAAATATATATGTATATATATACAGTATATATATATATTTATATTTATATTCTATAAATATTGATAGATTTGACAAAGCTTTGTGAATCTTATCACGTTGCAACAATTTGGCGCGCTCCTTCGCCTCATGGCGTTTTTCAATTCATTTCACTGTCTGTTAAAAAATATTCGTTTAAAGTGGGGGCTGTTTTTTTTTTTTTTTTTTTTTTTTTTTTAATCTTACCAACATATTGTTCTACTACGCTTATGCTACCATCAGTGGGGTAGAAAGCCGAGGACTGCTAACATAGGCAGCCCTGACACACACACGCACACTTACACACACATACACACACGCACGGAGTGTTCAAGCGACGTCGTCAGGATAAATAATTCAAAACCTCTCCTTGAACGAGCGCAAACAAACGTGGCCCAGCAAATTGGTTGAAAGGCTCCCGTGTGCGTGTGTGCGTGCGTGCGCCTTGACGAGCGAAGAATAGGCGGAAAGGATTGCCGCTCTGCGCCCTATAGATTAAATTCATCACACGTCCCTATGTCCCTGAACCCCGTACCCTACTACAGATAACATCTATAGACTTCGTAGGAAGTAGTCGACTAGATGTTTATATAAGGCAATTTTCGTGTAAGTTATTTATACTTAGTTACACTTGGTTTCACAATAGTTAAGGCTTCATTGAAAGCTTGATAAGGTATATTCTGAGGCCTATATACTATAGTAATAATTTAAATATAATTTTCAAACTTCATAAAAGATAAATAAGACCCTTTAAAATTTTTGTTTGTCTTTTCACGCCAGTGGCGTTTTAAACATGTCACGTTGTTAGTAAAATTATTCAAACGCCTTAGATTGTATGGCCGAAAAATTGAACTACTTAATTTTCATCAAACTATACGCCTAATTTAATTGAAATGACAATTATTTAATTATTTAATCACAATCATAATATAAAGCACTGAAAAAATAGGCGTGCTCATAAGTCACACCTACTCAAGCCCTGCGTAAGACTAGTGGCGAAAATGTTGATGAAATGGATGGACTTAATATCATAAAAGGGTAATTTTCTTTTTTATTTTCTTTACTAGACGCATAACATTTAAAATTTATTTTTTTTTCGTTTGGATGAAACTATTTAGAGAAAGTCGTGAAAAGGCTGACTTCAGAGCACTTACAGGCCTCCATACATGAAACCGTGACAGTTCTTATGAACTTTCACTGGGCTGCAGAAATCTATGTAGACCTATCATGTTTGCGACTGCTTTATTGATGTAAATAGCATGACTGACTCAGCAGATAAAGATAAAACTTTCTACATCTGCCAAAGGTTCCGAAAACAAAGTTCTATCTACTTTTACCGAAAAAATGTATTGTAAAGTCGGCCTACTAAAAACATAATTACGGTTAAAATCGCAATAGAGGTTGATCAATTAATTGTAAAAGGATTGCTTGATAAAGCTGATAGGGGAGGAAGACGAGGGCGTGTGGGAGACAAAGCAATACGATGTTGTTGTGAGTTGCTGAGTCAGCACCGATAGGCTGCAGTCAGCAAGGCAGAAGGCTGAGAGCGCTGATGAATAAACATGAGCGAGTGGCAGCACCGCTAGAAGCAACAGACCCATTTTATAAAGACGGGTCTCTAACTGCTTCATCTCATATTTGTGTGTAATTGTTAATCAAAGAAAGGACAGTTCAAAACTTTGAGCTTGTTTTTTTTTCAGTCAACTTAGTTATGAATTTGGTAAGTGAAACGTTAATCAATACAAGTGTAATATAATTTAAGTGCAAAATAATGTATAACTTTTCGTTTATGAGACATAGACAATCTTTTTTTATGACAAAAATAAATAATACAAACTTCCAACTTTCATTCAGAGAATACAGACGTTAATATCTTTCAACACGTGTTCGAGTAAGTCTTTTATTTCTAGGTTAGGTTACATTTTGTTAGGTTAGTTTTGTACGTTATATAGGTTAAGTTAGGTTATACATGTAACCTATACAAACTTCCAACCTTCATTCAGAGACTATATATCTACGAGAATATATTGCAAAATTTGATCTTCAGATTTTTTTCTTGAGAGGTTAGGTTACATTTCGTTATATTATTTTTGTAGGTTTGATAGGTTAGGCTATTCACGCCTAATGTATAATTTTAAAAGAAAACATTGTTACTGTATTTTTTATGACATTTTCCAAGGTTGCTAACATACAATAGGTACATCCAATTATTCTTTTATAGATGTGTGATGGTGTTTTGTTAGTTACTACCAGCCAATGTAAAATTAAAATATTACAATATAATAATTACGATAAAAATATGATAGACTACATAACAAAGCCTACTTGGTACTGTAGTTTAGTTAGGTTATGATAATATAATGACATGAATACAGCTATGATTTAAAGTACAGATGCAAATTTTTCTCTCAACAGTTTGTTTCGTTAGGTATTTAATACAATTTTTTTTAAACAAAATCTAAAAATTAATATAGAAAATTTGACTTGTTATTTGATTTTGTGACGACAAAATTACGACTTTTTTGCAGCAAAGATTAAACGAAGATTTCTAGAGTTACAGAGAAGAAATAAAGTAATTCAGCAAGTGTGCTGCTGACTCAGCGTCTACGAAAGGCAGCAAAGTTCAGTCAGCAAGACTGAGTGTGCTGATGAATATAGATGAGCAGCACCACAACCTAGCAAACAACTAATCTCTGGAATCGACAAATGACGAAATTATTTTGATCCTTACTTCCTTTTGTTTTTCTGCTGTATTCTTTTTATATGAACAAACCATCTGTAAACAACGTTGACATTTAAAAGGTTCTATTTATTACTCAAATTCTGTTTTTATTTTATGACGTATTGAAATTAATCCTCTGTTTTAACAGGCCATTTTGGTATTTCATTTTTCTGTTTGTTTGTCCGATAGTTACAGTCAATCGCGATGACCAATCGTGATAAAATTTGGGTCATCATTGGCACTTTATCTAAAGAGGATACTACTCATATGTAAATGTAAATTGCAATTTACCTATTCAAAATGGTGGCCATAATAATCAAACGCCTCACTACTTTGTGGCTAGGCAATATTCGCACTACAATTTTGTTGTGATCTTGTTGTTATACTTATAAAATATCGGACATTTTGAAGCGGACTTACCACTGTTCACTAGTATTAATCGCACAAGGACCTTTTTTCATTAATCATAAACCTGAACTTTACCGTCCTTACCCTTTTTCGTTTGGTAAAGCATATTTGGATGGCACAAATTTGAACGAATAGATCAATGTGAAAGTAGATTTCATTCGGAAACAAATATTATATAAATTACCATGAGCTGAATTTTACGTGCAAGAAGGTTAGAAATTTAATGTTAGCATATGTATCATAAAAAATAAGAGCTATGAAATAATACAAACATTTAAAAGAGCCTATTTATCGTCTTTCTACGTTTTACCAATATTTAAATAACATGTCATTATTGGAACAATAAAAACCAACTGATTGAACTGAATTTCATTAACTACTTTGAATTGGAGTCGAGTACCTGAAATAAACCTTAATTAATAATAGATTATATAAATTAAATGAAAACAATTAAATAAAATTAGTATAATATAAAAAGATCGAAAATATCTCAGATTCTGTAAGGGAAAGAAGAATAAGTTTCTATGAACAATATCTTTAGGATGGATGATAACAGATTTACAAAACGAATGTTCAGTTTCTTTCACAATATAAAAACAATTAGTTCACAAATATTCAAAAAGACAGGCCTACATGATTTTGCTGAAAGTATTATTAGAATCAAATCAAATCCTTTATTAACACATAATATTTGTTACAATTATAGATTCAATTTGTTCAAATGTTGTGTCTTGTCAAGTTAACTATAACTACTACTAATATGATACTGTATCAATTTATTAATAGTTAATATAATTATTTTACTATACGCATGTGAGGTAGTTGAGGTAGTGAGGTGTATGAAATAGTAATAATTTTTGAACACTCAAAATATATATTTAAGCATACATTGAATAATGTTGCCAAATGGATAACATTTTTATATGTAAAATAAAATAATTTAAAACAATCAAAACTTGGAACTTTCCATAGTAAGATTATCCTTTACACTGTAAAAGACATGCGTAAGAAGAAAGGAATTGTTTTATTTTTTAATTTTTAGTGGAAATTTGTTAAAAAAATTTAATCCCATATAAGCTGGGCCTTTTTCATATTTTGACGTTCATAGTGCCTCCCCATGCCTTGTATGAATGAAAATTTCCTATTTTGGCCTCAGGGTTAACATTTTTGAATGTTAAAATTAAAACCTCTAATATATAAAGGGAATGAATGGTCATTATTTTATTTTCTATAAACAGGCTTTTGCATGAATGAGAGTCAGTGACGTCAAAAATTATCCTTAGGCTCTTTTTTTGACACCTTAAGGAAAGGATGAACCTCCCCAGATAGTTAATTATGATCTCACAATAAGCTCGGTACACGTCAAGAAGGATATCTCTACTACACAAAGCTTTTAATATTCGTTTTGCAAAAGTACCTGGATTGATACGACGCATGAGTTTTTCGATGTGTGGTCTCCAGCAAACAGTTTCGTCAACAGTCACACCGAGGAACACTACAGATGTGTCGTTCTGTAGTGTTTGTTTAGGGTTCACAAGTATGTCATCACAAATATTATGTTATTTATTTTTTGTAGTGAAATTAATATATTTTGTTTTATTAGTGTTTAACAACAAACCATTGTCCTCAAACCATTCATTTACCTCAGTTACTACCCGAGAAACACTTGCTCTCAAATAAATTGCATCTCTACTTGACAACAATAGAGAAACATCAGAGATCGATATAACCTTGGAAACAAGCTAAATGGCCAACATTTGAGGTTCCAAGAAAAACTTGAACTCAAGACTGAGGATAGAAAGAAGGCCAAATCTGAAAGACTCATAGAACATTTTAGAAAAAGGGAAAGGGGTAAATAGGAAATGCATAAAACGAGAAATTGATCTACCGTATCCCAATGTGGGTTAATCGAAAAAATCACACGAAGTTGTTAATGATGGATGGTTGTGTTAAATGGTTTGTTTATATTACTTGAAAAGTTGGCCTGTTGGCTCAGGCGTTACAGGAGCTGACACTGGTACTGATGGGAGCAATACGATCCGCACAATGATGAGGAGTCAAAGCAATAGATGCTGAGTTGCTGAGTCAGCCTTGGAGACTGAGAGCGCTGATGAATAAACATGAGCTCTGCGGCAGCAGAGCCTCCATTGAGTCGGTCAAACAGACGACCACGTGAGAGAATAAACAACTTGCTCAACTTGCCACGTCATCAATTCAAGAATTGGTGACGCAATCAAGTGTAAACATGGTACCAAGTAATGAGGACATCTTGGCGACGTAAGTAGGCCTGTTCATGAAGCATTTCAGAAGTGCCTTTTCAAATGAGACGTGGTAACTAAATAAGTGACCTTTTCATTCTTGAAACCAAATATGTTGAATTGAATGATAAATATGATGAAGTACCCTTTTATTCATTTTTATAAAAATACGTATGTATATTTATATGTATGTATGTATATATATATATATATATATATATATAACTAGGGGACACCCCGGCACGCTTCGCGTGCCAACCCCGACGCTCGCTACGCTCGATACACCTCGGCCTTCGGCCTCGGCATGTAACTACATTCAATACAAAAATCGGTATATTAACTATATAACATAAAATTACAATATTACATTTCGGTACAGTATCTCACTCACACTAATTGCTTTGCCACCTATTTAGCCTATTTCAAGAGTGTTCATTTCATTTATTTTTGTTTAACAGCTGAAGATTAAACTCATGATAAAATATTAAATAGTATAATGTCAAACATTCAAAATAGACATGTTTATTTATTTACAAAACAGCTGTTATTAATTTACTAAAATCAACCCAATGTTATCCTTATGGACCAATCTTTTAAGGGTGCTTTATACCCCTTAGGAGTACTTTATCAAGATGAAAATACTTTAGTTGTCCTATTTAAGTTCTAAAGAAACATTGTACAAAATTTCAGCTCTCTATATATAATATAGTAGCCCTAACGTGAACTAGCTTATACATTTCAAATATGTTGACACTAATAATTTACTTTCAAATTACTTTTTCTTTAGTTTAAATTACCAAGTTGGTTGTTTACTAAGCAAATTAGATTTTTTTTCTCTAAAGAGAGGCCGATCTTCGCTTTAAATTTACTCTCCATATACTATTGATCTATATGGGGAACTTATCAGACAAAGTAAGGGGAACCAGTACAAGTTGAATATTACTGATAAAAACTAACAGTCTAGGCCTAGATTCGGACCTGTGTTATCTCTAACTCAGGTTCAAAGTCCTGACGCTTTAGAATGGTTCTCCTAAGAACAAGCGTAGTTATCAGAAGCTGAAATATGCTATTATTAAAAAAAATGTTTATATATACTTAGATATCTAGTTATGTACTGCAAGCTTTTGAGTACATGCTCTGTCAAAGTACACAGCCTAATGCAAAAAGGATATCCCGTGAGGAGTTTGACCGTACTAGACCGATAGGAGTCTTGAGAGTGAAGTTCCACTTTGCTGTTGATTTCTCCTCCGTGTCTCTAAATACACTTTAGCTGCACAATTCGTACTCCTCTTCTACTATAAATTAATAAGATTTGTAGTTTAATGACAAAAGTTTACCGGGTATCAATGAAGTAATGTAACTTGTGTTTGATTTAACAAGACTGTTACGAACTATGAACTTTGAGTTAAAGGCTTCCTAGATCCTAGACAATTGAGGAGAATATTAATATCTCGAACTCAACAAGTTGTGTGTATAGTTCTGTTTAGAATTTAAGAAGGTAGAAATTCTCTATGGAACTGTTTCAGGTGCGCTATATAATGTGTTAAAATTTTCCTGATGCATAATTAGTCAAGCAATTTAATATTGATTGATTGTTTTAGTTGACTGAGTCACTAACATTACGCTATGGAAGTGTTTCCAATGCGCTTATTGAGTATTATTATGGCGCTTATATTATTCTATGGAAGTAATTCCGTTGCGCTATATTGTGTATTTAGTTGAAAGTAGCACTAACATTACTCTGTTGAAATATTTCCGGGGTTGTATATCGTGTATTTAGTTTGCACTGACATTACTCTATGGAAGTGTTTCCGGTGCTATGTCGTGTATTTTGATGACACTGATATTACTCTGTGGAAGTGTTTCCGGTGTGGTATATCGTGTTTGCACTCCATAGAGTTTGCACTGACATTACTCTATGGAAGTGTTTCCGGTGCTATATCGATTCCTGGTGGCGGTCCTCGAGTGGCCGTGTCCATGGCGACTCTGCACGCCAGTCCACTACCCTCCCACCCCCACCCACCCTCGACTTGTTTATTTAAAACGCGCCTGGAACGTGCGAGATCCACCACTTTCAAGCGTTTGCTTTTGGGATTTATTCGCTGGCACTCAAGGAAATATTAAAAGACCTTCCCCGAGGCTTTCTTTCACTAAGCTTGTTTTCAATCCAGTAAAGGCTCCTCTAGACGGGATTGCAGTGGACAGTCTGTATTGATTTTATAACAACTCAAAATAGCTGATTCTTTGAAGCAATTTGCCGTTACTGAACAAGAGTACATAGACTGTTGGTTTACTTACTTACGTAGCAACGACAAAGAGACTGCGTAGCTAGGCCTAATTGTAGAATGACTTGTGTTTTCATGTATCACACTTTCATTTCCTGCCGTACGAGACGTGCCGTAGCAAACCTTAGAGACACAATTTGATCATATTAAATGTCACGCAGTGCTGTAATCCAGCTACTTGGGGACAAAGTGCTGTGGAGATTGTAGGCGAAATGTTCTGTTCACAGCTGACACTGTGTCCACTTAATGGTTCCCATAGGCGTGGACACTATTAGAAAAGTCTAGGGTGTCCGTGTTGACTGGTAGTCAGGGTTCGTATACTGTTTAGGGAGGAGAACGGAGTGTCAAGTTTGGCATCAGCTAACAAACAGACAAGTACAACTTGGATTGATTCTACGCAAAGTTGTAGGCTAGATCCCTTAGTTGGTCTGGCTATTGCGATAAATTGCCCTTTCTGAATCAGTTGGTAACCAGACTACACAGGTCATCCACACTCATCCTACACTCACTTAAGGGTCTGCAGAGACTGTCGGCCATGTCGGTTATTTGCAAATTCATATTTTTTTCGTATTTATTAACCAACAGTTGTGTATTCGGTGTCATTTTAAACGTTATCATATTGCACATTGGGTTTGCTTATATTTTGAAAACATACGCCTAGTTTTGAAAAATATATGAAAATAAAAATTTCCAACTAAACATTTGTTATATTATTTTCTATAAAACTAATTAGGAATTTACAAAGCAATTTATTTATTTATTGCATTGACAAGTACAATATACATGTATCGCAATCGTCACTCTTTAACAAAATCTATATTTACACAATCATTCTACAATTTCCACATTCATACATACAAAAGTGTCACATTCATTCATTGCTCTTCCATGCATAAAGCTTGCAGCAGTTTCATTACCGGTGTCAGTCAGGCAAAATCATTGGTCTCCCAGTTATGTGCTAAAAACTCTCCTACACTGTAAAAGGCCTCAGATATCACAACCCTTTTTAAACTTGCCTTAAACGCCTTGAGCGAATTGAGGCTTTTATATTTGTATGGTAAACTGTTGATTAAATGTACACCAACCTGTGAAGGAAGGTATTTAAAAACGACCGTTCTATGTTGCCCAGTTGGGAAGTTTTCCCTACCTCTAGTTGCATGAGCATGTATGTCTGTGCCTCGTGTGAGAACACATTTTGACCTGCAATAGTAGGCGGTTTCTAGTATGTTTATGCAAGGCAGGGTCAACAGTTGTGATGTTTTGAACGCGGTTTTGCATGATTCTCTCATTTTTAATTTACAGATTATTCTTATTACCTTTTTTTGTAACCTGAATAATCTTGTAAATTCGTTGTTTGTACAACTGACCCAGAGCACCACTCCATAGGATAGGTGAGGATAGATGAGTCCATAATACGCTGACAGCATTACTTGAATTGAGCAGAACTTAGATAGTGTTTTCATAGCATAAATTCCAGAGGTCACTCTGGAGCAAACGCTATCAATATGATTATTCCACGTTAAACAGCGGTCCAAGTACACACCAAGAAACTTGGTTGCTTGGACTTCTTCGACCTCTGTTTCGTCTACCATCACTCTGGTACTATACTCCGAATGGGATGGGCGTAGACAGAAATGAATGAAATTTGTTTTTGTTGTATTTGTTCTTAAATTAATGTTTGTCAAATGTTGCGTTATTCCGTTTAATTCTGTAAATGTATGAATTTCCAAGTCAGATTTAGATTTTTCACTAAAAACAATGGTCGTATCATCAGCGTATTTGACAAGTCTTCCGTGCCGTAGAGATGATGATATATCATTTACTTAGATCAAAAAAAGTAAGGGGCTGAGTATCGATCTCTGGGGGACACCATACTAAAAAAAAGAGATTGATTTTTGATAAATGGCTGGACACTTGGACTGTCTGCGACCTTCCATGTAAATACGAGTTAAGCCACGAAAGTCTCTTACACCGTTAGCTTCTAGTTTGTTCAATAGGATGTTGAGGTCAACCAGTCAAATGCTTTAGATAGATCTAAAAAGACGCTTAAAGCGAGTCTGTGATTTTCTAATCCCTCGACCACCCTCTCAAGCAGACAAACGATTGCATCTATTGTAGATTTCCCTTCTCTAAAACCGAATTGATCTTTAGAAAGAAGATTGTATTTTTGTAAAAATTGACTTAAACTTGCTAAAAAGACCTTCTCAAAGACCTTATTTAGCACTGGAAGAATGGAAACAGGTCTAATAGTTGCTAATAGAATTTTGATCTCCCTTCTTAAAAATAAGTATGATTTTAGCCATTTAAAGGGAAGAAGGGAAATGTCCAGACTGAAAGGAAAGGTTTATTAAATGTGTCAAAGGACCCAGCAAGTGTTTGTAGAATTGTTTAAATAGCCAAGTTGACAGGTAATGTATGTCATTTGATTTCTTTGTAGAAAGATTTTGTATCACGTTATCCAGTTCTTCCTCTGAAACTGGTGTCAGAACCAGTGAGTTTGGACATCGAACGTTGTCAGGAGATTGAGACGCTGCTGGACGTTTGACCGGCCCAGCGACTGAGGCAAAGAAATCATTGAATTCGTTGGCGACTCTAGACGGTTCGGTGATTAACTGCCCACCAATTTTTAACTGGATTTCCCTGATTTGTGTTCATTTTTTAGCGAGTTTATAATATTCCAAACAGTTTTAGACACATTTTGGGATTCCCCAACCTTTTTAGATATGTCATAGGATTTGGCAGTTTTAATAACATTTCTATATATTCTTTTGTACTGTGTAACAAACCACTTAAAATTTGGATTTGTGGAAAATTTCAATGTTTCACAAAAAATTTAAGTTTTTCTCTCGAAATTAATATTCCCCTAGTGATATAGGAACAAGATTTGGGTCGTTGTTTTGGTTTGCTTTCATTTATAGGACATGAAGTATCCAAATGAAATTTCAGAACTCTTTCGAAATTTGAAAACAATTGATCAAATGAAATTTGTTCGGAAAAATCCGTTTTAAAATAACTGTTTAGTTTGGATACGTGTCTGGTTCGAAAACTACATTGTTCTTATGCGATTAAAACCAACATGGCCGACAGCCTCTGCAGACTTAATTATTCATATTAGAATTATAATATACATAAAGTCGTGTCACCATCTTAGTTCTAAGAGAATCTAAGATATTGGTTTGATCTGGCTTAATCTATTTTGAAAATGTCCCTGTCTGTGGTTTCTCTTTCTTTTGTGTCAGCTTTCTTGAGATATTTTTATTTCGCTGACATTAGTACAGTTGGAATTTTAGAGTGATGTTACGTAGACTATTATTTTCATGCTAGTCTATTTTCTGACAGTACAGTAGACTATTTCCATAAGAATTTCACGCTCCTTATAATTAGTCCACTGTCCATGCGTGGGCCCAATCTACCCACGATATACTTAAATGACGTCATTTTGATAACATGGTTTATCTTGGTGTACACGTTCGTTCCATTCTTTTGTTTTTGACATGAGTTCTTTTTCTTTCACCAAATGAGGTTATGTCGGTTCTTTTCCTGACACTATCTGACCAACTTTAGTGATCCATGTATTTGTTAGACCTAAATGTTAAATGTAGAAACTATTAGGTATATATAGGTTTAGTTTGCCTTTACATATTTAGAGCTGACCTCAGTAGGCCAGCTGTAAGTGACTGACTGTGTAGTGTGGCCGCTCAGTCCCCGTGACGTGTGACAGACAGACCGGATGGCCTACGTGGGGAGGGCTGTGTTAGGCCTACGTAATTGGACCAAACATCAGCCAGGCTAGCCCTGCATACTCAGCTGTACTGGCCCTTAGTAACTCACCGATAGCTTTTGTACACAAAATAAAGATTTAAAACTCGCAAACAATGAAATCAGGGTAATCTTGGACTTGCATAAGTTTTTGTAGGCCCACACGCATTGTATTAGTTGTGCAACATATATGAAATGGATGCCAGTCCTTGGGGCTAGTATTGATTAAAATCACATTGAAAAGGTCTATTCGCTTGAAAATACAGTAAGAAATGGTTTCAAAGAATTGGCACAAACTTTCCCTCATATTAAACACTAAAAAAAGCAAAACTTTGAAAATTACCAGTTTGGTTCCCAGATATGTTTTTTCCATAACTCATAAACTAGTCAAAATAGAGACATGCAGTTTTTATTGAAATATTTTAAATTGTAATTCACATCTTTACTAAAAAACTTGATGTGAAGTTTTTGAGAAAATTCAATTCTTTAATGTTTTTTGCCCATAAAAATATAAAAAAAAAACTAAAATTTCAAAAGAGTGAAAAAATTGTCTGAAGATATTGGCTAAATACACCTCCAAATTTCATAAAAATTGATCCATCCGTTTGGTCTCCAGCAAACTGTACATACAGAGAAACAAACACACATACAGACAGACATCAACATTTCTTTTTCGAAAAACCCAATTTTTTGGCTTCGGAGGACCCTAAAATGAATTTTTATACCAACTTGTATAAACAAAAAATGTTTGGACGATCACAATACTTTCTCTATGCTAACGCATATGAGAAAAAGTAAAATAGTAAACATCGAACAGATTAACTCACTCTACACTTCCCACATATCTTTAAGACACTCTGTTTATGATTGGCTCTATGATCCTAACCCGTTATATTTGTACTAGCCTATACAAAGTATTGGCTGCGTAAGACTGACTGTAGTCTAGGTAAAAACGTATGGGTCAGCTATAGACTAATTTGTCTCTAGTCTTCGAGTTATTGAAAACTTTCTCACTCCTGTCCTTATCAAATGTACTCTTTGTGATCACTCAAAAGTCATTTTTCCTCATAGGCTACCAGAGCCGGCATGCGGGGTTGCGTACAGCCTCGCCAAGAGGGTTGCCTCTACATGGGTCGCTGGCAAGTACCAGGAGACCTGGGAGGCAAATCCAGGTAACAGGCAAATAAAGGATGTCATGTTGGGGCCATCGTATTCCAATACGGCTGAAGCTCTTTATCTTGCAGGATCAGAGCTAGGAAGGGAGGTTGGTTTTATAACTGGACACTGGACGTTTCGGGCACACATGAACAAGACGGAGTTTCAAACCCCCATTTTTGTGTGTAGGAAATATGGGGAGGAGGAAGAGTCTGGATGGCACACCCTCTTCCACTGTCCGGCCCCAGCTAGGAAGCGGGCTGTCACATTGGGCAGCGTATCAGAACGTGACCAAGATGTAGCACAGTAAAACCTCATCAAGGCAATCTCAATGTTCTCTGAGGAACTTGAATTGGATGAGGTTTAAAGTCCTGTAAAGGAGGGCGCAGAATAAGCCTTTTGGCTGAGGGGCCGTCACCAGGCATTGAAGTCTGGCCCTCCCAATCATAAAATAAAAAAAGCCAGACAGATCTTTTCATACGATTCTCCATCATCCTGAATACACAAATATCATTGACTTTTCCACTACTATTGCACCAATAACTAGTGGAAAATTACCTCCGATCGCACTAAACACACAAATTTAATTCATTTTTTCCACATACCGAGCTGACAGCTCTTGATAAACTACTCCCCGTCATACTGAGTATACAACAGTTAGAACTACCGCACTTCGTCAAACTGGCAAACTAAAATTCAGAATTATTGAATTTATCTTACATTCTTACATATGAGACGCCGACACAACGATGTTGGTATTTTAAGGCGAATATGAATGGTTATATAAGTGTAGGATGAGTGTGGATGAGTTTAGTCTGGTTACTAACTGAGTTCAACTGTTCCTCAGAAAGGGCAATTTATTAATAGCCCAACAGCCAGAGCAACTAAGGAACCTACAGCTTTACGTGGAATCCGAACCACTTAGTGCTGGTCTGATTTTCAGCTAATTGACAAGTCTGATACTCCAGTCAGTATCAGTTATCTCCAGTCAGTCAAGTCAGTTATCTCCCCCACACAACATCCGCACAATGATTACCACCCAACATGGACACCCCAGACTTCTCTAGTATCAGCAATGTGCATCCTACCAGGCATGATATTGATATCTAATAGTTTTTTTAATAAGCATAATACGTGTTGGTATATATAAACGTCACACAACACAAATGTATTACAATACAAGTACAAAAAGCACAAATATTATGGCGATCGATTTCGGTGAACCACGCTCACCTTCCTTAGACCAGAGGGATTCACAATCCCTTGATTCTTTTGTGAGTCCCTCTGGTCTGAGGAAGGTGAGCGTGGTTCACCGAAATCGATCACCATAATATTTGTGCATTTTGCGCTTATATTGTAATAATTTTGTGTTGTGTGACGTTTACTTGTACTGTATTGATTTCTAATAAATGGTTCCAAAAGATTGGCACAAACTTTCCCCCATATTTAACAATACAAAATCAAAACTTTGAAATTTACCAGTTTGATTCCAAAATAAATTGTTTTTCCATAACTAGAAAACTAGTCAAACTAGACCTGCAGTTTTTACTAAAATATTTTAAATTGTAATTTACATATTTCCTCAAATGTAACCAAAATCGTTAGAGACGTTTTTGAGACAAGTCCATTTGTGTATGTTTTTTGCCCTTAAAAATAAATAATTTTTTTTTTTAATTGAAAAAAATACTCTGGAGATACACCTACATACCAAATTTCATAAAAAATAATCCATCCATTTGGTTTCCAACGAACTGCACATACACACAGACAGATACACATACGGACAGACACCAAAATCTTTTTCGAAAAACAAAACACTTGTGGGTTCAAGAGACCGTAAAAATGGATTTTTAGACCGTCTGTAAAAAAGTGTTGTTGACGATCACAATAACCTCTCTATGATAACGAATATTATTTAACCGTAAGGTCTGCTGTTAATTAACTGTCCAGTTTACATGGCTTAAAACATAAAACTGTCCGTCAAAATTATTGCCAAACTGTTTTTCCACCGTGAGGGATGAAGGATTACGGAAGATGATTGTCAGTCTATTAACCCTTTTGAACTGAGTGAAGTAAGAGTGGAGGGTGGGAGGGATTTGGTGCGGGCTCATTTGCATTCTTGCGGCTCGGGGGCGCTTCTTGACACACAATTGACGCCGCGGGTAGAAAATTTGATAAAATAGCAGCTGCGGGGGGCGGGGGGCCGAACCACTCACCGCTTACATTCGGATTACACAAGCCGCCACCGTTGAACGCTTGCGACCCGCTTGCCCTTGAAACTGTCAGCTTGCTGCACCCCGCGAGGGGCTGCGATTGTACGATGTGCACATTTCACGACGACAAAAACACGTGAGAAAAACTCAACAAGCAACAACTTATCAGATTGTCGTTGAGTTAGATACATTCAGACGTGAGGTGGTGATGGTGATAGTGTATTATAAATGTGGTTGATCTGTGAAGTTTAATTATTAAAATAATTACTAACTGAAAACTGATGTCAAATAATATTTGTAATGTAGGAGAATTACAACCGTATACATGACCGACGTGGTGGTTCAGTAGCTAAGGCATCGGACTGCGGAGTCCAAGGTTCAAGGTTCGAATTCCCAACTGGTACTTAACTCGTTGAATACAGTTTACGCACAAGCCTACAGACCCATGTGTATTGGCGATTAAATATTTTTTCGAAAAGGAAGAGAAAAGGAAAAATCTATAAATTGGTCCATGGGGCTATTTTTTGTTGTTGATACAATGAGCTCTTAGCGTAGAATTATCACTTTGAATATCCCACGTAATGGTTAGGGATCTCAAGAACAACGCGTCTTGCAACTTATGACATCCAAAAAGCTAAACGGTATAATGCAAGATCCCAGGCAGAAGGCCTTCCTACAGCCTAGAACGTCTCAAGGGCTATATGATGCGACCAACGACCAAGCAGTGACCAGACAGTATTTCTCATAACCTATGAAATGTAAGAGGAAGGCCTGTGGGTTTTCGCAGTGTCCAACAAGCAAACTGACGTTTGATATCGATCTCATATAGTATAAGTGACTTTATAGAATATAGTGTCGTTGCTTTCGTTGACCTGGGATACACCAGGTACCAAATGAAATATTTTACATTCTTAGATACACCAGAAACCAGATACATTACATTACTTGTTAGTGTTTCCTTGACCCTCGAGATTGCTTAGTGCATGTACTACAACCCATGAGATCCTAAGGACAGACGTGACATCCCATATATTGGATGCGATCTCTGTTTCTTTTTTCTCTAAGCTCTTGCTTATTTGAAAATGTTGATAGATTATATCGTATATACAATCAGTTGTATGTATTCACTTCCGTGGTACCCTACAGTAACTGAATGTCAATTCAATTCTACATTGTGTGACGTTCGCCGGACACTGTTGTCAAGTCTCGGATGGTGTATCAGTGGAATTCACCCCTGTTAGAGTATTTATTTGCACGGCCACCCCTGTCACAAGTACCCGGCTCTCGGTCGATAGACTGCACACTTTAGTCCGTCATCCACCCCCAAGCTTGGTCATGTACGTTCTTACTATAAAAATAAAACAGATTCTGCTTTTGTTGAAATGTTGCTACTGGGAATTAGTAATCAGAACTGTATTGTAACTCAAAAGTTTTAATTATTTGTTTCATTATATCGATGAATACAAAGCTCTATAAGAACTGCAGACCCATGTTAAAAATTCAACCAAGCGCAGAGCTTGAAAAAGCTAGTTCGATCAGTCAGTGAGTGTGAGAGAGAGATCGACTATATCTGTCTTTGTCGCCTCGTCTGCAGACTATCTCTGTCTCTCTCGCACTGCCTTTACTCACTATCTCTGTCTCTCTCACACTGTTTTTACTCAGAGCACTCTCTTGGCGACTTAATAAACCTAAAGGAAACTTCCTGACATCACCATAAGGTGTGGTCTTCCGATAGACATTTGTATTCAGGTTCTTTCTAATCATGGCTTGAACTGGAATTATTTATCAGTAATGTTCACCTTATACTGTACTGGTTCATCCCCCTTACTCTGCCTGAATAAGTTGCCAACACAGAACAATAGTCTATGAGGAATGGGCAGAGAAGGGTTAAAAAGTAAAAAAATAAATATCGAGGGGTGGGTAACGTTACTAGGATTCGGTTATTATTATTCATAACAGTTTTATACTTATTACTCCTTATTTATTTTTTGAATTCTTCAGTAAAATAGACAAATAAATATCAAATTTAATATTTGGTCATTGTAGACCTAATACCTCATCAGAAACACGACATTGAAAAACTGTGTTGTCAAACTTTAAATCGATTTGCAAGCAATCTCCGCCAAAGATAAGCGAGTCAAACGAAGTGATAAGCGTGCAGAGTGAAGTGATAAGAGGAGGAGAGAGGATGATCAGCTGAAGGAGTGCGAGAGGGTGCTTGACGGCGTCCTCCAAACACTTCACATGTTTGCATACAGAGTCGATAAAACGGCGTCGATATGACTCAGACGCTTTTGGCTCAGAGCTTGGGGTAAACTTTTAGGTAATTATATTGTTTCCAAACGCTTTTGAAAATAAGATTTCTTGTTGAAAAAGTGGTAGAATTCGAGTTTATATTTATTGATGAGGTTTGATTTAAACTACAGAAAACTCGTCTTTATTTATACCGAGAAATAAGAACATTCATTTTTTAAATTAATAGTGAAAAACCAACTCTTTAAGAAATCTTAAATCGTTCTTTAAAACGCTTTTTATGCTAAACATGAATGTATGTATTTGCAATAAAATTAATTTTTAGGTCTGAAACACATAATTTTTACTTACTTAAACTAACTGATCCTGATATACACACTCAAAACTACACTCAATGATACACTTAAAACTAAAAAAAATCGTAATTTATGCTAAAATAAGGTGCTTGGCCTCCGTGACGGCCTGCTGTTTGTCCTTACGGAGAAAATAAATGAATATTGTGTGTGTGTGTGTTTTTTTTTTAGTCATATGTTTTATTATCATCGTGTATATTTCCAACATAGGATATGTAGTTTTTGTGATATCTCAAGATATATCTGTCTTAGACACCGAAATAGTTTTAAAATTACGGTTCTGTTCAGTGTAAACACCACATAAAATTTAAAAAAGGGACGAAAGAATTACGTTAAATTTAGAAAAATAATATTTGCTTAAAAGTAAAGTTTTCCGATTCTTTCACGAAATAAATAGTATTTTTCTAGAAAGTATATACTTGATTCTACCCACTGGCAATGAAAGTGTCCAGATTTGCGAAGCGTCTAGAAAACTTTTAATACTGTGCCAACTTTTAAAGGTTTTACAGTCTAGAAACCCTCATAAGTCTACTTTAGACGGATGTAAAGTAGTGCAATCATGTCAGAGTTAGTAGAAATTACCTTAAAGATTTCACAATTAAAATAAAATTAGCCAAGTGTTTGTATAATCCGTTTTAAATAAATGATTATATTAAATTAATGCCAATGGTACTCTTATCGAAAAAATGAAACCTCAAGGGGCTGTTTCTACCCTTTAGGAATGGAATTTCCAAAAAGCCTGTCTTTCGGGGCTCTAAGATACAAAAGCTAACTTCACTCCAAATGTCATCAAAATCTGTTAATTGGTTCAGGAGACTTTTTAATTGCAACTTTATCAATATCAACGCTTTACGCGATTAGATGCAAGATAGTTAGTTATATACTACTGTTTGACGAGAGTTGAGAGTGAGGTTCCGCTAGACTGTCGTTGTCACAAGGGTGACGGTCAATAAAAAGAGGGTGTCCATGTGGACCCTTGATTGCAACAAGACTGATTCATGGGCATCTCCAGCCGCCGACAGTCATTCAGTCTCAGGCAGATAAGACAGTTCATCAATACAGCAGCATGGGTGGAGCTTCTCTCTCAACTTTCGCTGAATAGAATATAGACAGATTTCCTATACCACGACCTACATGAGGTAGATATACAATATTAAACACAATCTGTGGATAACATTGATAAATAATAATCCTAACATTGCCATGTGTATAATTTTTTATTTAGTAATTGTTTTCAGTCTTTTCATTTGTGTAATTTAGTTAGGACATATTTAACAGTATTAAACAACTAACTGCTTTGCCAACCTCAATCAAAGCAGCACTTGAACCAATATTCTAAGAGAGTCGAAAGGTATCTGGTGACGTATTACATTTACAGTATCGAGGAGTTCCTTACGTGCCAGTCAGTTTGATAATGTTCAGTTGCAAACCTTTTCCTTTGTTAGTAAGAATTTATATTTTTGGTAATGTCAATTTACGAGTAGTATTGATATTTGTTGGCATGTGTTATTTAGGATTAGGATTGGCTACCGTGAAAACATTCTTATTCTTCGATATGTGACGCTAACACAACTTTGTTCGTACCTATTTTAAGACGAATGTGAATGATTACATGAATGGACAGTCATTGTGTCAGTGTGGATGACCTGTGTAGTCTGGTTACTAACTGAGTTCGAATGTTCTTTATAAAGGTCCATTTATTAATATCCCAGTTGACAGGGTAACTAAGGGACCTACAGCTTCACTTGGAATCCCAACCACGTAGTATTGGTCTGATTTTCAGCTAACTGATAAGGCTGATACATTGGTCTCTTTCCTACACAAAATCCGGACACTGACTACCATCCAACATGGACACTCTAGTCGTGTCTAGTAATATATACGTCGATGGCAATTATTGAGTGGACGCCGTGTCAGTATTAGAGGACCGAGTATAGATCCTATCGCCTACAATCTGCACAACACTTTGTCACCAAGTAGCTGGGTTACATCACTGCGCCACCAGTGCTGACGTTGTACATTGACGCAAATTATGCAATATTAGTCTGTCAAAATAAAGGGTGTTTGACTTTAATTACGTTTAAACGTTAAAAGGAGGGGCTGGCTTTGCATTTTGAGATTCTATGTGTGATTCTAAACTAAAAATCAAGAATATTATTTTTTCAATTTCCGCTTTGTTTAGCAGCTAGACGCAATTTTGATTTTTTCATAAAACAATTGATATCTTAGTTATTATCTTTACGATTGTTACAAAACTCGGTTAATCGGTTCATGTTAGAAGGTAGTGTTTGATGAAAAAATATTTTTAAATTAACTTGATTATTTTCAAAATTACGGCCATTTTTATTTTTTATTTTAACAAATATCTAAATAACCACTGGTTTTATAAAAATTGTGTAAGACACAAAACAGCTATTAAATAACTACCTTTCCAATGATACCTCATCTGTAAAACTCGGTTAAGAAATAACAATTTTATGAACTAACATTAATTCACAAGCAAACTAAATAGCTTCTAATTTGACATTATTTAAACTGCATAAAACATAAAGCTCTAATAAACATAAAACATAAAGCTCCACAAAACATAAAAACCTTAAAAGTCTTTATCACCCTCTGTTTGCTACTTTAAGACGCAAATTCTGGCGGATCCTCGCAGCGTAAACCTCCTACATACATCGTACATCTGTGACCACCTGCCCGGAGGATGACGATGTCAGGAATCGGTTATTTGTCGGACTGATTGCCGGTGAAAGACCTCGGCGTGGTGTTGTGGTTTGCCATGTTATTTCAGGTGCGAGCCGCCAGGTGAGTCGGCGGACGAGCCAACTGACCGAGCCGGACATTCTCTGCCTGATTTCAAGGTCAATGATTTCACGTTAATATTTCGTATCTGTCTATTTGATTCCGTAAGTAAATCGATCCCCACGGACATTCTTGAGCTAGAAATAATATAACATAGCTTGATTAGTTTCATTTTAAAAAGTGAGAAAATATCAGGACGGTAAAATTTAGCCTAGACTCCGCCAAACTGACCCTAAGAATTTTATGTATTTTTATTTAAACATTTAAGGTGTCCGTTTCCCAAACCTCCAAGACACTGCTGGGAAGACGTCAGTACTGTACGTTAGTACTGTAGGTACTAAAAGTAGGCCTACACACGCAATTTCACCGTCAGTGCCACAAAACTGTAATTTTCGTGTTTGTTATTATAATGATAATGGTCGGCACTGGTGGCGCAGTGTTGTAATCCAGCTATTTGGGGACAAAGTGTTTGAGAGTTGTAGATGATAGGTTCCATGCTCGGTCTTCTTAATACCGACCCGGCTTCCGCTCAATGGTTGCCATCGATGTGGACACTACTAGAGAAGTCTGGGGTGTCCATGTTGGATGGTAGTCAAGGTTAAGATGTTATATAGGGGAGAGAACTGAGTGTCAGACTTGTCAGTTAGCTGAAAATTAAACCAACACTGCGTGGTTCGGATTCCACGTAAAGCTGTAGGTCCCATAGTTGCCCTGACTATTGGGTTATTAATGAATAGTCCTCTCTGAGCTAAGTCGAACTCATTTAGTATCAATGACTACACTCGTTCATCTACACTCATCACACTCATTCACTCCTCATATTCGCCTACATCTCTACGATCGGCGTCTTAGAAATGAATAATGAATCAAATGTAGTGAACACTGTATGATTATCAAAGGTCTAATCTAGTGGACCATAGATTGATATATTGGGGGTTTTAATTTAAAATTGTCAAGAATGAGGTTTTAAGTTTCACATAATGTACACCAATTATTAAAATAAACAATTTTGTACAAAAAACAACTAATGGTCCACTAGAACGTGTTCTTCACATATCAAATGACATTTCAAGTATACGATGATTATGATGGACCAAAACGTTGAAATAGAAACTCATTACATATTTTGGCGTTTTTCGTGGATCAAAACGGCCCCCTTAAACACAGAACTGCTGGTGTAAACATTGCGTAATTTAAGATATTAAAATGGTTAAAATTAATTTATAGATAAGAAAAATATTCATAACATCTTACTTCTCACTCCACAGTTTACAAAATGGGTTAAAAGAGTGTTTGTGTAGCCTAGCGTACAGTTTCATAGCTAATAGGCCTATATGAATTTGGTTAAGATAGCAAGGTACAGGGCCAATTATGTATGTCTAAAACAATTCATGATAAGACAAAGTGTTAATTTTTAGTACTAAATAACAAAGAAACGTAAACTTGTCGAAACTAATTCAATTCCGGAAGTCAAAGGCCACAGAGTATGAGTTTGTTTGAATTTCTATGATTGAACACTACTTTAAGCTCTTTCACAGATAAAAAAGGAACAAAAGTCACTTTCTTATTGTCTCAGTGGTCGTCAATAAATAGATAACAACTATTGTACATATTTATACGTATGTAGTAATAATTACTACGTTTATTCCTGTGTATTTGGAGGGAATAAGGTAGGGACTGACAAGGTGCTGGGCCTTGCAATCACGTGACATAGGCCCACTGGAGAAATAACTACTCAATACACATTTAGTGCACTATTCAATGCGGCATCTGTTTATTTCTTCTCTGTGGTTTATTTTAAAACCATTTGTGATCAATTGTATTTTTGCTGTAATTGTGATACCTTCAAGCACAGTTAACAAACTCTATCTGCGTTTAAAGTTTGCCTAAGATATTTAATGAAATTTATATTATTGAGTAATTTTCTTTTTGTAACATTTGATTTGTGATTATGTAGCCTATATTTGAAACGAAAACCTAGCCAAGATACAAGAAAAACAACTAAAATTGAGAGTGGAAAGATATGTTTCGATATTTTGCTGTAAACTTATTCAATGTTGAGATATTTTGCTTGAAAGGTGCACGGTTTATAATTTAAAATAATAAATGTTACCAGGCAAACTCATGCATGATTAAAAACAATCTAAACATTTAACTAACCTGAAAAAACACACAGATTAGTTTACCAAATTTGTATTGTCACAGCAAATTATTTTTAATAGCGATACAGCTGTAGTATTTTTCAAGATGTATAATTCAAATGTATTACATAATATGATGATTAATTTTCATTATAACATAGTTACAAAAAGGTTATAAAATTCAACGATAAGAAAGTTTTTGAGATTGGTAACCTTTTGAAGGAAAAAATATTTAAGTGTTTGAACAGACAGGCCTACTTCTCTTCTATGTTTAAAAAATGTAAATAGCCGAATATTTTGAAAAAAAAGAAATTTAGTGTTTCGAAAGTGTTCAAATGGAACATAAAAGTGAATTTTTAATAATCAAAATCTATTCAAAATCGGAAATATAAAATATTATGAGAAAGGAAGTTTTGGGGTGACACTATTACAAGGATATTATTAATAACTTTATTAGACTACATTATTCTATAATTTAACGAAAATAATATTCGACAGGCAAGTTATTATTTCCATATTTTTTTAGATTTAACAATAAGTTGAAGTTTGGTTTTAAGTAAACAATAACGTAGATTACTGTTATATTATTAATTTAACTAAACTTTGACGCTATATAATTTACAACCTTACAAACGAATAAATATGAAGAATAGTTTGGGAAACTTATGTTTCTTGAATGATCATACTGTAAATAATAATTAATATATATATATATTTTCAATTCAGTTATAACTATTTTTTTTTCTTTTTTTTTCATTTTCACTTGGTTAAAAGTAACCAAACCTTTATAAAAACTTACTATATGATATGTATAAGATTATTGTTACTATAGTAAGGTTACAAAATAAAGCTTTGATTATTAAATTTAATTAAATAATTTGAAATTTTAACCATCTAAAAAATATGATTTAACCAATAATTTTGTATTTTTTTAGTAAGTGCAAGTTGAAACAGTGCACATATCAAGTAGGCCTACTGTAAACAGGTATAGTCATATTTGTATTGTTAAAAATTATGTTTTAGGAACTAATTTAACCGTGTTTTAAAATTTATTAAACTAAACATGAAGAAACTGTTTGAAAACTTAGCACATACTCTTCTCTCCTAATTAGAATTATTTAATTTCTTATTTACTATGTACATTAGGTGTTAATATTTCTATAGTTGTCGTAGCCTATATTTGTTTTTTTACGTTGTTAATTTCATGTTTGTAAGTTTTATAAACATATAGCAGCAGTGTTATATGTTTTTATTTACAAAATAATTTAATGGTACGTTATTAACACTGCATTAGCTTACTTTTTAGTTCAAATTCAAAAATTGTTTATTATTTTCTTTATAGGTGAATTTAAATAGCATCTTATAATAATCTCTTTAGCAGAAAGGCTATTTAAGAGATCAACTAAATTAAATTATATTAATATAGAAGTAACAACAACAAATTGAAACAGTAACAAACAATAATTAATTATGTAAATATACTCAATAAATAATTAAAGTACTCTCAAAGATCATAACAATCATTATTACAGATAAATGAAGGGAAAAGAAACGACATTTACAGTTCATTTAACAGATTAATTAAGAATAAATAATTAAATAAATCATATTATTTTAGAGGTCGAAAACAATTTTTTAACGTTTTAAAAAATAATTCCTCCTTTAAATTTGATATAAAGTTCATTTTTTTTACCTCCAGGTATTTTTGGTACTATTTAATCTTTCTTCTGGATCACGACTGGTTTGTTCGAGTTTCATCAACACAAACATAATCAATTAGCTACGGTACAATCAATAGAAATTTATCCATCAAACAATTATTTAAACTATAGTAAATCAATAACAATTAATAACAATTCTAACAATAAATATTTAACAAAAAACAGAGAAACTCAACTAACAAATTACAAAAAATAACAACAATTAATTTAAATAAATAATAACAATATATCTCTGAATGATTAACAAATATTAAACTCAACGAATTTAAATCAACTCAACGACATGACCATCATTATTTATGAGATATTGTGATGAGGAATTCCACCGACATCGGCCGAAGAACAAAATGACATTCTCCATGACTAATAAAAGCAGAAAAAAATCGAGTTAAATAAAATGAAAAAAAGAGAAAAATCTGGTTTATTGTGTGTGTCTTGTGAGTGAATACTAATATCGTTATTGGATAACCTCATTTTGTAAGTTACATTTTGTTTACTGTTTGTACATTTATTTTTAACCCTTAGATTTCCGATCGAAAAACTAAAAATTTGAATTATTGATATAAATTGATTGCTTTTAATAACATTACTACAACGGAATATTTAATTAACTAAATTAATGATGTAAATTAATAAAATATCTCTTTTGCATATCTCTAGGTAGGGAATTAATCAGATGTGATATTTTATATTCTAAAATTACTTTTCCATAGTTATTTTTGTGTCTTTGAACAATAAACTGTCTATGTCTTAAATTGTATTGTAAGTTTGGTAAACATTTATATTTATCATCAAAATAATGTCTGGATAAATCGTGAGCCTAGCAAGTGAATCAAAACTCATTATTCCTAGAATATTCAAATACCATTAAACAATACTTTTAAAATTCTATTCACAATATTTTTTTTATTTTTTCATTATATATTCAGGAACTAAATACTAAAGAGAAATCCCGTAGTAGAATATACTTTGTACAAGTGAAAAGTATATTAACCGCCTAGGTGTTATTGTTAAGTAGCAGCTCAATTTGTTACGCTTACATAATACTATTCTTAAATTGTTAGAAATTTTAGCAATATGTGAGTCATGTTATAATCTAGCTGAAAGTCCAGGTGTTTGATACTATTAAACAATTTTAGATTTTCACATCTGCAATTATTAGGATGGGCAAAGCAATCATGATTGTGGCAAACTATAATAGTCTTATGTTTATACTTTTTACATCATCAATATTTAATCTAGGGCTTCTAAAATCAATAGCATTTGTTTTTTACTATTTAATTTAAAACGGTTATTGAAGAAATACTTCGTAATTAAATTTAAATCATTTTGAACCTATGACATGCCAATAACGGCACTATCATGATTTATATAAAGTATGTTATCATCTGCATATTGTAACATTTTACTCTTAATTTATAAATTTCCAAAGTCATTTACATAAATATTAAATATGGTAGGTGATATTATGCTTCCTTGTATTTCACCACAAGTTTGTGGTAAACTATTACTAATTACTGATCCTATGGAAGTTCACAATCTCCTATATTTAAAGTAGTCAACAAAGAAAGTTAGAAGAGTTCCTCATATCCCTATATCTTTAAGTATCTTTAGTAATATTTCGTAATTACTAAAGATGACTTGTAATAATAAGTAATTTAATTGTAGATTTATACCTCATTTGACGAAGCCCATTTGGATTATATGTATCTGTCAATGGTGGATAAAGATATTTATTTATTTTAATTAACTAAATCAAATGCTTTACTCAAATCAGTTGTTACTCAACGCCAGTGCACCTTGTTATCAGTGAGTGCCCTATTAATATCGTTGTTAACAATTCTAAAAGGTCTATTTTATATTTATTCTTAATAAAACCATATTGCTGTTTACTGACGATTTCATGTTGTATTAAATAAAGGTTTAATTGATCATTTACAATATGTTCAATAATTTTCATTATAACCGAAACCATTCCAATAGGCCTATAACAGTTTAAGTCTTGCTTTTTACCCCCTTTGAATATAGGCCTAATATGTGGCATTTTCATTTGTTGTGGTATAGAACCCACATCAAAAATTGTCCCTATTAAATGAATTAAAATGAAATGCAAATATCGTATTCTTAATATCTATTGGTCTATTGTTGTCAGGACCGGCGCAGGAATTACTATTAATTTTACTTAGAGCTTTGAACAATAAATCCTCATTTATGGTTTGGACATTCATACTTACCTTATTTCCTATTTTGTAATTACCATTAGACAAATGTTGATCTATGTCGAAAGGTTTCCCATCCATTCCACCATTTAGACCTATATTTTCAACTGCATATTTAAAATGGTCATTAAATCTATTGGCCAAATTGTTAACATCAATTATTCTTAACTTTTTCTAATATTGATGTTTTCTTTCTTTTATCTATTACCTCATTTATTAAATTTCAAGCTTTAATTAGTTCTTTATATTTAGGCACTATAAAGCCTCTAAATTATTTATAGTAGACATGTGTTAGGTTTAAAAAACGCCCGTTTAACGTAAAATTATGTTAATTGCATTTTAATAATAAATAGTATAGAAATAGAATTAGTACACATGTCAAATAATAACTAGTTGACCTTACAGTTGTAACTTTATTGTTAGTAAATAACTATTGTCTATAACGACTCAAATTACTTTTTCAACATTTTTGTTGTAAACGGTAAATAGACCTATAACTTATCTTTTTTGTTGTAAACGGTAAATATAACTTATCTTGTTTGTTTTAAACGGTAAGTATAACTTATAATTAAACGGTAAATATAACTTATGTGTTTGTTGTAAACGGTAAATATGACTTATGTTTTTTGTTGTAAACGGTAAATATAAATTATGTTTTTTGTTGTAAACGGTAAATATAACTTACCTTGTTTGTTGTAAACGGTAAATATAACTTATCTTTTGTGTTGTGAACGGTAAATATGACTTATGTGTTTGTTGTAAACGGTATAGGGCCTATATGACTTATGTGTTTGTTTTAAACGGTAAATATAACTTATGTGTTTGTTGTAAACGGTATAGGGCCTATATGACTTATATGTTTGTTTTAAACGGTAAATATAACTTATGTGTTTGTTGTGAACGGTAAATATGACTTATGTGTTTGTTGTAAACGGTATAGGGCCTATATGACTTATATGTTTGTTTTAAACGGTAAATATAACTTATGTGTTTGTTGTAAACAGTAAATATAACATGTGTTTGTTGTAAACAGTAAATATGACTTATGTGTTTGTTTTAAACGGTAAATATAACTTATGTGTTTGTTGTAAACGGTATAGGGCCTATATGACTTATGTGTTTGTTTTAAACGGTAAATATAACTTATGTGTTTGTTGTAAACGGTATAGGGCCTATATGACTTATGTGTTTGTTTTAAACGGTAAATATAATTTATGTGTTTGTTGTAAACGGTATAAGGCCTATATGACTTATGTGTTTGTTTTAAACGGTAAATATAACTTATGAGTATGTTGTAAACGGTATAGGGCCTATATGACTTGTGTGTTTGTTTTAAACGGTAAATATAACTTATGTGTTTGTTTTAAACGGTAAATATGACTTATGTGTTTGTTTTAAACGGTAAATATAACTTACGTGTTTGTTGTAAACAGTAAATATGACTTATGTGTTTGTTGTAAACGGTATAGGGCCTATATGACTTATGTGTTTGTTTTAAACGGTAAATATAACTTATGTGTTTGTTGTAAACGGTATAGGGCCTATATGACTTATGTGTTTGTTTTAAACGGTAAATATAACTTATGTGTTTGTTGTAAACGGTAAATATAACTTATGTTTTTTGTTGTAAACGGTAAATATAACTTATCTTGTTTGTTGTAAACGGTAAATATAACTTATCTTTTGTGTTGTGAACTGTAAATATAACTTATGTGTTTGTTGTAAACGGTATAGGGCCTATATGACTTATGTGTTTGTTTTAAACGGTAAATATAACTTATGTGTTTGTTGTAAACGGTATAGGGCCTATATAACTTATGTGTTTGTTGTAAACGGTATAGGGCCTATATGACTTATATGTTTGTTTTAAACGGTAAATATAACTTATGTGTTTGTTGTAAACGGTATAAGGCCTATATGACTTATGTGTTTTATTTAAACGGTAAATATAACTTATGTGTTTGTTGTAAACAGTAAATATGACTTATGTGTTTGTTGTAAACGGTAAATATGACTTATGTGTTTGTTTTAAACGGTAAATATAACTTATGTGTTTGTTGTAAACGGTAAATATAACTTATGTTTTTTGTTGTAAACGGTAAATATAACTTATCTTGTTTGTTGTAAACGGTAAATATAACTTATCTTTTGTGTTGTGAACGGTAAATATAACTTATGTGTTTGTTGTAAACGGTATAGGGCCTATATGACTTATGTGTTTGTTTTAAATGGTAAATATAACTTATGTTTTTTGTTGTAAACGGTAAATATAACTTATGTTTTTTGTTGTAAATGGTAAATATAACTTATGTTTTTTGTTGTAAACGGTAAATATAACTTATTTTTTTTTTGTTTTAAACGGTATATATAACTTATCTTTTTTGTTGTAAACGGTATATATGACTTATGTGTTTGTTGTAAACGGCATATATGACTTATGTGTTTGTTGTAAACGGTATATATGACTTATGTGTTTTTTTTAAACGGTAAATATAACTTATGTGTTTGTTGTAAACTGTATATATGACTTATGTGTTTGTTTTAAACGGTAAATATAACTTATGTGTTTGTTGTAAACGGTATATATGATTTATGTGTTTGTTTTAAACGGTAAATATAACTTATGTGTTTGTTGTAAACGGTAAATATAACTTATGTGTTTGTTTTAAACGGTAAATATGACTTATGTGTTTGTTTTAAACGGTAAATATGACTTATGTGTTTGTTTTAAACGGTAAATATGACTTATGTGTTTGTTTTAAACGGTAAATATAACTTATGTGTTTTTTGTAAACTGTATATATGACTTATGTGTTTGTTTTAAACGGTAAATATGACTTATGTGTTTGTTTTAAACGGTAAATATGACTTATGTGTTTGTTTTAAACGGTAAATATAACTTATGTGTTTGTTGTAAACTGTATATATGACTTATGTGTTTGTTGTAAACGGTATATATGACTTATGTGTTTGTTGTAAACGGTATATATGACTTATGTGTTTGTTTTAAACGGTAAATATGACTTATGTGTTTGTTTTAAACGGTAAATATGACTTATGTGTTTTTTTTAAACGGTAAATATGACTTATGTGTTTGTTTTAAACGGTAAATATGACTTATGTGTTTTTGTTTTAAACGGTAAATATAACTTATGTGTTTGTTGTAAACGGTATATATGATTTATGTGTTTGTTTTAAACGGTAAATATAACTTATGTGTTTGTTGTAAACGTTAAATATAACTTATGTGTTTGTTGTAAACGGTAAATATGACTTATGTTTTTTGTTGTAAACGGTAAATATAACTTATGTTTTTTGTTGTAAACGGTAAATATAACTTATGTTTTTTGTTATCTAGATTTAGTATTGTTAAATACATAGTTTATTTTTCTATGCTTAAACTTACATTGTGTTTATAAATGAAAATAACATTCATTAATTATTATCATTAATATAAAATATATAATTTATTGTAAAATGTAAGTAAAGTACTGACCTATTAGATTGGCTTATTTTAGTCGGCACACTAATTTTATTTCATATTATTGCCAAGAAAGCATTACTCATATTATTTATTTATTTAAATTATAACATTATGAATATAATTTTATTGTTTATTTCATTAGCATCATAAACGAATATAGGCTATATTTTAAAATGTGCGCCCAATATTATAAATATATTTTTTGTATTTCATTGAAATCCAATGTTGTAGGCTATATATATATCATTACAATTAACATTGCTCTTGTCTACATCAAAGTAAACCTAAACACCTTAACGTTTTTAATAAAGTTAATACAACAAATACTATTCACTTAACGTAACTTACTTTGACAATAGGCTTCGTAATAGTTTTGTACTAACAAAACTTGTTATAATTATTAAGTGGAAAAGAAATGAATAATCTTAAAGAGTAAAGTTTAAGAAATAGTCTTTTAAGGTAAAATTTAGTTTATAACAAAATACAAATAAATAATATTGAAGACAACGTATAAAAATAAACAGTTATTTTTATTTGAATTGTAAAAGAGATTAGAAACACAAAGGCTGTTTCTTATAAATATAGTCCAATTATTCATATTACAACGCTAGTTATATCCATCCGTTCATTATTGAACATTTAGTAAATATTTCCTAATATTTTTCTAATGCAGATATTTTTATTAATTATTCTTTAGAAATAAAATACATTTTGGGGAATTTGTTGTAGCATTAGCATCCCTAAAAGTGTTTTTAGACAAGTAGGACTAATTGGAATAAAGATTTTAAATAAACTAAAATTCTAAAAAACTATTTAACATTACTCAATTGTTCATTAACGCAATGCTAATCGGAATGTATAGGTCTAGTCGATTCATTTCAATAGACTATTTTAAGCTAGATATTGATATAATAAAAATTCGCGTTAAAATAAAAAATGTCTATACAATGTAGGCCTACGTTTATTTGGAAATATTATTATTTTTCTATTGTAGTTTACAAAAACAACAAACACCCTTGACTGTATCGCGGCGCTGGGTACAATGGTATCATCATCTCATACAATGATGATAGAGCTTAATACAGTAATTTATTTTTTCCTCTTCAAAGTTTATATCTAACAGTAGCGCTACATGCATTTCCTTAGATCTGAATATCAAATATCATTATGTCTAGTAATAATTTTGTTGCTGTTTTGTACTCTCTTAATTATTAATTGTTGTTACTTTCCTAATTTTTTATACTATTTATTTACTTTTATATTTTTTAATACTAACTGAGACAGCTTCTATAAATTATTTGTAAATTTAAAATAGTATAGAATGTTTGTTTTGTAATGGTTAGGTGGCTATGTAGGCCTACTCCTAACCTCCCCATATGTAGTCTATAGCCTATAAGCTATAAAAATAATACAACAAAGACATTTGTATTTCTTTGAATTATTATATTCTCAAAAATAGTTGTATATTTTTAGTCATATAAAAAAATTACTAAAAAACCATCTGCTGCGTTAAAGACCTATATTTAGATCATAAGAGGTAGGCCTAAGTTCTCCAAAATTTTACAAGAAACAAATGTAGGCCTAATTACAAATGATCTGTTAATAAATTCAGGAGTCACCTAGTTAAACACATTCAAGTTAAGTTGTTTATGTCAATAATTAATGCATAAATTAACTAATAATTTATATAAACACATATAGACTGTAGTTGGGCAGGAGTTCGAATCCTGAACCACTTTTCCAAATTTCTTAAAAAATGAAAAACCAAAAAAATATCTAAAGCTCGGTTTAAACGACTCTTAGGGACGCGTTTTATTCAGTTGGCGAGTTGATGAGTGAAGAGGTTGAGTTACACGGTTGTTCTTAGAGACATGAGTGAGTGACTAGCCTACTTGCTGTGAGCGAGCGATTTGAATCAATGTATTGAGGTTTAATTCAATATATTTCATGACCTTTACAATATTGATTGTTATCACTGTCAATCGCAGTAAATAAAAATAAAATATATAAATAAAAATTTATAAAAAGGTTTCTACGCTAATAATGCAAGAAAATGTATGGTTTCCAGATAAAAACTTCGGAATGTTCAAAGATGCTGATGGGTTGTTAGTGAGCAAAAAAATATTGAATACATGGCTATATATAGATGGTAATTTATGTATTATCACATTATAGGCCAGTTTTACGAAAGGTTTTTAATAGGATATCGGCCCACATACCCCCACTTGAAAGGAAATCTATTTAACTCTTGTAATTGTAGCCTATGTTTTGTACGTTTTAGACTGTTTGTTGTTGGTTTCAGTCTAGAAAACAAATGGTTGTTTCTTCTTAAACCACGAAGCACTTAAAACAAAATTTAACATTTCGGAAAGTAAAAAATACAAAAAGACCATATTTCGCCTATATCGTAGGTTATTAGTTCTTTTTTTTAACTGTTCGAACGTTTGTCTATTTGTAGGCCTACTTACAACTTAATAAAGTAAAAAAACGTTATTATAGGGACAACTGTTTTAACGCCATGTATCATAACTACATAAAACATTAAATAACCTACTATTACTGTTGCCCAATGAATTTATTTTTATTAGTGTTAACCATGTCTAGAATCTTTTTATTGTCATTGTCAATCATCATTAATAATATAAACCTTTTATGATGAAAATTAAAGCATGTGTCTTTAATCATCCACAATACCAAATTTAGCATTTGATATTAAAACTAAATAGTGTTACAAGACTGCAACAAAACTAACGTATGTGTATGTAATAGTTTTTTAACATTTGCTCAAGTGGAAATACGCGTAGGTTCATTGACAGGCTGATATTTAAATAACCATTAACTCTACTTCTGTTTTTTATAGCTGTAACTGAAAAATGTGTAAAATTGTATAAGCCTAAGGTAAATCAACGATGTAATAATTTTAAAATACAGTACATAGTCTGATTAATTTCTTCTTTGAGTTCTTTATTGGAAATTATAAATAATTTAAAACTAAACTTAGATGATGTCTGATGATGCCTACATTGTAGGTGAAAGGCCTCACAAAATAAATCATTTAATTGGAATTTAGGAGAATTTTAAAAATTATCTAGTCTGAATAATCTTAATATACTTTGTGTGTATTTGAAACATGTTTGGTTAGCGATAATTTATGGGCTACCAATTCTGGCACTGAGCTTTTCAGGGTGTAAAAGGGAGAGGGGGGCCTCTCATGCCCCTCCTCTTTTCCCCTCTCACAGGAACTCTCTTCTTCTTCTGTCGAGAGGCGTCCTTCGTATTTTCAAGTTTAAAACCAAACATAACCTTACATTTGAAGTTGAAATAGTGAATAGCGATGGAGATGGGTACTCACCGACTGTCGCGCACTTTACACACTAATAACCAGTTAACTGCACTCACTTGCAAACCGTGGGTCGTTGGCAGAAGCGCCATACCATCCGGCAGCGGCAGGACTGTTGTATGCCAAGGGGTCGGAGCCGTTGCAGTACTGCGAAGGGAACTGGTGGACGTGCATGTAGCCGCTCATGGTGGGACTGGAGGCCGCTGGGCCCGTAGACCCTCCGCTGCCGCTGGAACCTCCACTTGACCGATAAGGGCTGGAAGGCGCACAGAGCTCCAGCTTGCGGTACGACTCTTCAATCGGACTGAGGATATCTGTGACCGAGAAGGGCGTGGTGTGCGCGTGGGCGTGCGTGTGGGTATGGGCGTGCTGGAGCGGCTTGGGGCTCAACGACATGGCCAGGTCGGCGCCATTCAGCTCTGGTAGGATGTCCGCCGCGTCTGCCAGCACCGCGCCCGAGAAACCCGCCGAGGATGCGGCCGACACCGACATACGATCGTCCCCGCCGTCACTACCTTCGTCGCACCTCACTGTTACTCCTTCGACCGCTCTCCTCATCTAGTGGACTGAAGTGGAGACCCGTCGAGTGCTCGCGCCCCTTCCACAGCCGGAATTCTGGGTAATAAATCGGCGCCACACTCTGCGGGGGGAGGTGCAACGCCCCCTTCCCCCTCACCGCTGCGGACCAATGGCGGCGCCCCTCCCCTCTCGGCCCCACTGGACTCCCCTAACCCCCATCTCACGGGCCCGCGCAGCTACCGACGCCGATTGAAAGGTTTGTATTTCACTGATAAACATCACATCGCTTTGCGTCGGCTAGGAAAATATTTTCTGATAAGGAGGTGATACTGGCCTAATTGTACTTGACCGCCGTGAGGGCCCTTCGGCACCGGTCTAGGGCCCCGCCGTCGAGGGCGCTTCACCTCGTCCTCTGCCCTGTGACCCTCAGCGGCGGCTCGCGTCACACTCCTCTCTATGCTTCTCAACTAATCTTTTGGAATTAATGATTGTAAACGACTTATTTTTGTAGTGGTAGATTGAAATCATATTTATGAATGTTTTTCTGATTTTTTCCCCACTAATTAAAGTGATTTTAGATCTATTACATATTGTCGCGTTGTCTGCTTCAGACAAATAGCTTAGGCCTAGGTATTTTAAGAACAACTTGATGGAAAAAAATCGATTGGTTGCAATGCATCAATAGGAAACCAATGGAATTATATAAATTTTAATGGAACCTAAATGCAAGCCTGTTTAACAAAGGGCGATTCAAAAAGTGTTTAATTCTTTTTGTTAAACACTAAAACTAAATACCCCCAAAACTAAAAATGTTTCTTAATTAATCAAATTATAAAAGTAGTTCACTTTCATAGTAAAATGTTAATAACCTTTAAATGTAGGCCTAACGGAAGTTGAATAAATAGATATCTTAATCTTATCAACACATTTTTATCAAAATTGATTGCATTGGATATGGTTTTTATAATTTTTTTATTCTTTATAACAATAACATTTTGGTTTCATTGTATTTAAACAAGCGTTTGAACATTCAGTTTTTCCGATGTAAGATTAATGTTACACAAATAGGCCCTATAACTCTATAGGCATTACTTAACAGTCTTCAGAGGATCAGCAATGTTGGTATAATCCCATAAGAACAATTTTATTTTCGATCCGGACATACGATCATGCTTCTCCAAATAAAACAGTATTTTGAAACGAATTTTCCAAACAAATTACATTTGATCAAGAAAGAAATTGCGAGTTGGAATTGCTTTGACAATTTCTAATCAGTTTTACAGACAAAATATAAAAAAATTATTTTGATAAACAATATAATTTCTGAATGTAATCTTTAATATCTTAGACCTGTAACCATGAAACTGATATTCCGAACTATGAGAATTTAAAACACTCACACAAATACCACCCTTACACGTGCAGTAGTACTAACCCACCCACCCAACCTTACAAGTACAGTGGTACTGACCCACCCGTCCACCCTTACACATACAGTGGCACTGACCCACCCGTCCACCCTTACACATAATGAGGTACTGACCCACCCGCCCACCCTTACACATACAGTGGTACTGACCCACCCGTCTACCTTTACACGTACAGTAGTACTGACCCACCCGTCCACCCTTACACATACAGTGGCACTGACCCACCCGCCCACCCTTACACATACAGTGGCACTGACCCACCCGTCCACCCTTACACATACAGTGGCACTGACCCACCCGCACACCCTTACACATATTGTGGTACTGACCCACCCACCCACCCTTACACGTACAGTGGTACTGACCCACCCGTGTACCTTTACACGTACAGTAGTACTGACCCACCCGTCCACCCTTACACTTACAGTGGTACTGACCCAACCGCTCACCCTTACACATATACTTGTACTGACCCATCCGCTCACCTTAACACGTATTGTGGTACTGACCCACCCACCCAGCCTTACACATATAGTGGCACTGACCCATTCGCCCACCCTTACCCGTACAGTGGTACTGACACACCCGTCCACCCTTACACATATAGTGGCACTGACGCACCCGCCCACTCTAACAGTTATAGTGGTCCAGACCCACCCGTCCACCCTAAAAGTTACAGTGGCACTGACCCACCCGCCCACCCTAACAGTTACAGTGGTACTGACCCACCCGCCCACCTTTACACATACAGTGGCACTGACCCACCCGTCTACCTATATACGTACAGTAGTACCACAGAATATAGACAGATACAGAAGCCCCACGGTATAGGAAATAATGAAACGGGCAGTTCGTGGTATTTCTCAAAATGAAGGCGTTGAGACGGTCGCTAACTGGCGCGGCGTTGCCAGATCATAGTGCGGGATTCCCGTTTTCCCACAGTGGAGGGAGGAATACAGAATGGACAGACAGAACTCCAACCGACAGTCAAACAGGGCACTGAGGGCAAGGCTCGGAATACCCCCGCTTACGTTCACTGAGTTGCATTTACTTCGCGTATTTTAACCCTATACTTGTTTGAATTTTAGCCAAATTCTCAAAGTACATAAGTTATACATTGAGCATATGAAACCTATTTTATGCACTTCTAAATAAAGGGGATTGTTTAATTGTATTCTTAATTAACAAGTTTATGAAACATTTATGATAATTTATCAAATTAAATTATGAAACAACTAATTGTTTTAAGGAAGATAAAATAACGATGGATAGTAAGAAAACCAAGATTTTTATTCTGCAGTTAGCTTGGGCATTGTCAGTGATATTACACCACGAGAAACTATAAAATATAACATATACGAGTAATTTAGACATACATACTATACAGAATTTATTCACCACAATTTCTCAATACATCCCTCTCATAAGCTCATTATTTTTATTCATTTTTATTAGGGCTTACTATTTTTAAACTTTTCAATTTGCCAAATTGATTGATTTTTTACTTATTTTATACCGACTGAATATCATCAATGTTTATAGATACTACATACTGTACCTGAGTAGATAAAGAGACAAGCAAATTGTATTGATGGCACATGCTTATAGGGATCCTTGAAACATATTATTAGAAATTATACTTTTAACTATCGATACATTTATGAACTATTTACATTAATAAACATTTGATTAAACCCAAAAACAAAACATAAATTGTTACATAAATACGTCCTAAATGTGTTATAAAATACAAAATAAATACTGTAAACACATAGTAAACATATAGACTATTTTAAAAATTATATCTTATCACCAAAATTTCTCATATCTCGATCTTTCATAACCACATTATTTTTATTCATCTTACTCAACCCTCTATTTTCTACGTCCCTTTTCACATTTTTAAACCTTTCAATTTGGCGAATTAATAGGGCGCTTATTACTGCTTGTAGATACTTTAAAGTGGACAGATTAAGAGACAAAAAAGAAATATTGGTGACACAGTTAAAATACTGATTTATATCCAAGTCTTTAGAACAGATAAAAGTCTTAAACACAATTACTAAGAGAAATTAAATTATCAAATTATGTATGGAAAAATAACCATACAAATTAGTTACTTCACAAGACAAAAGATTAAATTTGTTTGTCATGACATTCAAATGACCGCTACTCTGTAAAGGATAATCCTTTCCAATTCCAGTTTGGACAGTTAATTCTCTTAAATAGACATTTTATTGAATACCAAACTTGGCTTAGATTTAAGATGTTCGTACTACTCCTCACGGGCCTTACCAGTGAAAAGATGAAAAGTCACTAATGGTATGAAAAAGTAGGTTTTTGTGACCAAGATGATGTGCAAGATTTCAATTTTATATTTTAAGTCATATAAAAGCTGTGACAGCGTTTCTATATTTTTTTTCACCTTGTATGCACGCTATGTACTGTACATGTTGCCGACGTTTCAAGTGCATTGCAGTAACAGAGTGTGTTAAGCTGAAGATGAATTCAGCTTAACACACTCTGTTACTAGATCCGCACAGAGTATATGTAATGTACCTGGTGATGAGTATGTCGCCCTGAAGATGAGAGCTGCAATGCATTCGAAACGTCGGCATCATCTAATTAGTGTACATAGCAATCGGACACGGTCCTACCCGGATTATGATAATGTAAATAGTTTGGTCTAACGTGGAGTTAATATCAAACTGGTTTAACTTATTCATTTTAACGATTAGTCACCAAATACGAATGTGGGTATACTTTTGCTGCAGGAAATGTATCGCATAGATTAGTGAAGTAAGGTGTGTGAATGGTGTACGACTGCAGCATTCGTCACATTCACTCCGTGAACGCTGATAGCGCTACCATAAGGTTGAAGACGGGCTTTGCTAAACAATTTAACATTTTAATTTAGTATTTTTCAGTTTACTCATGGCATTTTTACAGTTTTAGACAATAGAAGATAATTGACAATGTGGGGACAATATGCAGAAGACGTTTGATTAATTTATATTAACACAAGGCACAAATGGCCCGAGGAAAATAATCTAGGCCTAAATGATGTGTATTATTTAAAAAATTTCTTTCACTTACCACAGGTCTCCACGTACACTTATGATAGGTGTTTTGAGAACCTTAACATCCGCAGTGATTCAATTTGTATAAATTTTTACACTTCCTCTAACACAAACTGTCGTAATCTTTCTTTCTGTCCATTGAAACACTAAGTTATAACAAGACACAATGATAAAATAACTGAAACCAAACTAATTTTATTCAGAAACTATGGGACACCCCTGCCCGCTTCGCATGCTAACCCCGTCGTCAGTCGCTGTGCTCGTGAGATATGGGTCACCTGCGGCCTCGTGGGGGAGCTCAGCCTTCGGCCACACCAAGATGCTCTGCTACAGGCCTCGCGGTGGAAGGTTCGGCTTGCGGTCTCACCAAGACACTCTGCTACAGTCCCATTTGAGGAACTCGGCCTACGGCCTCGCCAAGATGCTCTTCTACAGGCAGTTATGGAACTCGGCCTACGGCCTCGCGAGGGAAAGTTCGGCTTGCGGCCTCACCAAGATACTGCTACAGTCCATTTGTGGATCTCGGCATGTCGCCTCGTGAGAAAGATCGGCCCTCTGCCACGTCAGGATTTTTAACCAGTATGACCATTTATTTTGGTTTTTGGGACAGTGGAACCCCTAAACATAGATTTTTCTCAAATCTGATGGTAAATTAGTATTTAAGAGAAAAATACTTTTATTTTGATACCCCACTTGAGTGTATTAGTTTGACATTAGTACTCAATTTTGGGTTTTGGAGCTTCTTTTTATTTGGGGGGGGGGGGGCAGAACCCTTAAACGTTGTCTCTTCCAAGATATAAAGGTAAAATGTAATTTTTGAGATAAATACCAATAGTTTGATGCTCCACTTGTAAGTTTTATTTTTGTACTACCCTTTTACTGGTTTTAGGAGTTTTTTGTTTTGTTTTAGGAGCATTTACTCCTTAATATTTATCCTGTTCAAAATCTGATATTGTATTTGGATTCAGGAGAGAAATGGCTTTAAATTGATACCTCATTTGAGTAGATTAGATCAGTTTTTACAATTTTTACATTTTTAATATTTTCAGTTTTTGAGCCCCCGATACCACAAATGTTTGAGTTATTAAGATGAAATTCATATATAAGGTGCTCGTTTCTTACACGTGTAGAACTGTGAATGTTTGGACATTTTACTAAAGATTTTCTTCAACTTAGGTAATAAGAACTACTTTTTAGTGATTTTTTTCCATTGGGGACAAAGGGGAAGTTTTGGGGTAAAAAGGCCATCATCTTGTTTATGAGTGAAAAAAGTAAACTTTTGTGAATTTTTCTGGAGGTTTCATACAGAGAGCTTCAATTCAAGTATACTCTTCATGGGGGTAAGACGCCGGGAAATGCCTCAACATTTAGTGTCAGTGAGTCAGTCAGTCACAACATCGAGCTTTATAGTATATAGATTGACTGAGTTTTATTCAGAATTTTTTTTACAGACGGAAAGGATGCAGGAAGTAGATGAACACGTGATGGGCGCGCGTTCTTTGAACTTTGCCTCAAATATTATTTTCCATCTAGTTTGGAGGAAACAGTATTCGTTCTAACATATGAGACGCCGACACAACGTTGTGCGTATTTTAAGGCGAATATGAACGATGATATGAGTGTAGTCTGGTTACTAATTGAGTTTAACTGTTCCTCAGAAAGTGCAATTTATTAATAGCCCAACAGCCAGGGCAACTATCGGACCTGCAGCTTTCCGTAAAATCCGAACCACGTAGTGTTGGTCTGATTTTCAGCTAACGGACAAGTCTGACACTCAGTTCTCTTCCCTACACAACATCCGAACCTTGAATACCATCCAACATACGTCTCTAGTAGTGTCCACGTCGATGGCAACCATTGTGCGGACGCCATGTCGGTATTAAGAGGACCGAGCATGGAACCTATCACCTTCAATCTCCCAAACACTTTGTCCCCATTCGAGATTTATGTTCCTTTAAATATTTTTTACCCATTTAAAACTGTAAAAAATAATAGTAATAATCCAAAACCTAATTTTTTCTTTAACTAGGGGATACCACAGCACGCTAAGTGTGCAAAACCCCGTTACTGGCTACGCTCATTTCACTCACTTGTGTAATTTTGTTATTTTTCTTCGTATTAGACGCTTAACATTGTTTCAATACGCTTAAAAAATAACCTCTAATGTCAAGTGTGCAACAGTGTCAACGGTGCACGTCATAAGCTTTCTCAATGTTAGGGTAACAATGATTTGCTAGTATTGGGATATTATTATCTGCCTTAATTTAGCTTTTTGATAAAAACTGTTGACAAATCCCCTCTTAGTATATGTCTATAGCCTATAATGAATGTTTACAGCAAATTTCGTGGTCTTATGATTTTTGAGAATTTGTGATTAGTCAGTGTTGTTTGGCTTTAATAATACTTACAGAAATCATCTCCCTAACCACGATAAAATTGGAAAACATTTGTTCTTTGTAGTAGGATTATTTATGTTTTATATTTATCTAATTTTCAGTTAGTCAAGTTTTGAGCGAAAATAGCACCCTACTGATGAATACCTGAAGAAACGTTTAAAATAATGTATTTTTTAAATAGTTGATTAAGCTACGTGTATGGAATTTTAGACTGACAACGCCAATAAAATAATAAAGTATACAAAATAATTTTACTAACATTTATGTAGGCTATTATTAACAAATTTGCAAGTATTTATTATTATTATTATTACTATCTATCTTAAATACATTCATGATAGTAAGCTTTTACACTTACTTTATTCATTTGCACGGGAAAAATATTTTTCCATATATTTTATTTACTTATTTTTACTCGTGTGTACAAAATATAGGTCCCACCAAGTTATGCAAAACTTGTCGGTGAAGACCAATAGTAAAAAAGAGAAACAAAAACGTATTATAGGAAAAAATACCTGATTATTTTAAATTTGTTTCTAGTAATTACTAAGATTGGGCGGTTTAGGGCAGGCACCGAATTAAACAAACAATATTGTCAATAAAAAATGTTAATTTGAATATTGCGATTTAACAGTAAAAGATGAACAGTAATATTAAACTCCGCATATGCATCATTGTTGGACTGCTCGTGCGATACACGCGGGACTGTTGCAGTTGACTAGCCTGAGAGACCAAAGACAATGCGTAGCGAGGGAATTCTCCCTGGCCGGCTGGGCCGGCCGGCCAGCCACAGTTTGGCAACCGCGCTTGGCCGGTTTTTACCACTAGCGCCGCGTATGATCTGGCCGGTGAGTTAAGCGATCTCGCGTTTCAAAATTTAGCATTGCGTGGGGCTTCTGTATCTGTCTATATTCTGTGGTAGTACTGACCCACTCGTCCACCCTTACACATATATGGCACTGACCCACCCGCCCACCCTAACAGTTACAGTGGTACTGACCCATCCGCCCACCCTTACACATATAGTAGCACTGACCCACCCGTCTACCTTTAGACGTACAGTGGCACTGACCCACCCTTCTACCTTTAGACGTAGGCCTACAATAGTACTGACCCACTCGTCCACCCTTACACATATAGTGGCACTGACCCACCCGTCTACCTTTAGATCTAGACGTACAGTAGTAGCCTACTGACCCACTCGTCCACCCTTACACATATAGTGGTACTGACCCACCCGCCCACCCTTACACATATATGGCACTGACCCACCCGCCCACCCTAACAGTTACAGTGGCACTGACCCATCCGCCCACCCTTACACATATAGTAGCACTGACCCACCCGTCTACCTTTAGATCTAGACGTACAGTAGTAGCCTACTGACCCACTCGTCCACCCTTACACATATAGTGGTACTGACCCACTCGTCCACCCTTACACATATATGGCACTGACCCACCCGTCTACCTTTAGATCTAGACGTACAGTAGTAGCCTACTGACCCACTCGTCCACCCTTACACATATAGTGGTACTGACCCACTCGTCCACCCTTACACATATATGGCACTGACCCACCCGCCCACCCTAACAGTTACAGTGGCACTGACCCATCCGCCCACCCTTACACATATAGTAGCACTGACCCACCCGTCTGCCTTTAGACGTACAGTGGCACTGACCCACCCTTCTACCTTTAGACGTAGGCCTACAATAGTAGGCCTACTGACCCACTCGTCCACCCTTACACATATAGTGGTACTGACCCACCCGTCTACCTTTAGACGTACAGTAGTACTGACCCACTCGTCCACCCTTACACATATAGTAGTACTGACCCACCCGCCCATCCTTACACATACAGTGGCACTGACCCACCCGTCTACCTTTAGACGTAGCTTACAGTAGTACTGACCCACTCGTCCACCCTTACACATATAGTGGTACTGACCCACCCGCCCACCCTAACAGTTACAGTGGCACTGACCCACCCGCCCACCTTTACACTTACAGTGGTACAGTAGGTACTGTTCTTAAAAATGAATAGGCTACTAATATGAATGGAATCATTTATTGAGCTAAAATTGGTCAAATTTTACCATAACATGTTTTAGAGTGTCTGAAAACAGTAATTAAAATGTAGTCAGTTGTATAGCTGTATATTTACAAATAACTTATGATTTCTGGCTGTAAAATATTGAGCTTTTTTGATCTGATTTTAATAGATTTAGTCATTCAATGTATCCTATTTTAAAGTTTAGTTAAACTGTCATTAAAATACAGCTCAATTGTTGTATTATTATATCGTTCTATGAATTAATTATCATTTATAGTTGTTTGACACTTTTGTGAAAGTAAATGTTTACAATTTATTATGTTATTATAGTTTTGTTGTTGTTGATAAATTCACTTTATTATAAGCATGTTGGATGTTTCTATTTATTTTTATAATGCTCATGGCCCTGTAAACATTCCATATTTTATTGAGAATTTAAAACTATCTGATATTGTTTAAATCATAAAAACAGCTCTAAAAATCCTACATATTAGCCTAAATAGGCCCAATACAATATATTTTGCTGCGTTTGGCTGGCTGAAGTTTCAAGGAAATGCGGAAGTTCTTATGATAAATGCGCACTATAAAATAATTTTGGAAATTCGATTAAAAATATCCATTAAAATAACAAATTCTAATAAACGAAAACAATGCAATATATTTAATTTGTCGATTTAATAGTCCTATATATCCCAACTCAACCTAAATTATGCCTAATTCAAAATATTCTTTTGCTGGTTTATTTTCTTAAATTAAAGAAGTTAAAAGAGCATTGTTTAGACGAGTAAAAAGTTGACCAAACTTTTATTTAGAAAACACTGTATCAAAGTTTTTTTGAGTAGGTACTGTATAGACGTGTAGGGTTAAGTCATTTTTTTCATGTGGCTTCTGTAACTCTTGGTCTGTTGGGGTCGTAGTTATCGATATATACTAATCGATTTAATATATACTCTAAATATTTTTATTTCTAATCATGTTAGTTTTCGAATGACTAATAACCCATTAGGAAGGATTGAAATAATAGTCTATTAGTGAAAAAATATTAAATAAAATTATTTGATCGTAGTATAGTTAAAAACTGTATTATACAGATCTGTTTTCCAGATTACTACAAAATCCGGATCTACGACAATCAAATCAAATCAAATATTTATTTGCAATGACATTACAAAAATGTATAGCAAACGTCATCCATATATAAACATCTAAAACATACATCCCACATAAAAGCCTCTGTCAAAACATACATCATTTACGGTTGCACTCATAGTCACTCATACCGAATTCCCACTTCCGACACCGGTTGTCAGTCTTCTGATTATGCGGTCTCCCAGTTGTATGCTATAAACTCGTCCACACTATAAAATGCTAAACAGCGTTTGACACGAGTTTTTAACGCCTTGAGCGTTGGGCATTCTTAATTGAATCCGGCAACTTGTTGACAAAACGAACACCTGCGTGTGAGGTCAAGCGTTCGCGGACTACCGTCCTGTGATTCCCAGTTCGGTAGTTGTTTCTGCCTCTTGTGTCGTGTGTATGTATGTCCCGGCTACTTGTCATAATGCTAAATAGGGTTGTCTCCAGTATGTAAAGGCTAGGCAATGTCAACAGTTGCAATTTTTTGAATGTTTCTTTGCAGGTTTCTCTGAACTTTAATTGTGCAACAATGCGAACCGCTCGTTTTTGCAATTTAAATGCTCTGCTAAACTGATTGTTTGCAGAAGCTCCCCACAGCACCACACCGTAGGTGAGATGGGGGTAAATCAGACCGTAATACGCCGTCATTAGAACTTGAATTGAGCAGAATTTTGCTAACGTTCTCAAAACATAAATGCCTGAGGACAATTTGGAGCAAATATGGTCCATGTGCGAATTCCAGGTCAACCCTTGATCCAGGTGTATTCCCAAGAATTTTGAACTAACAGTCTCATCTAACCGTTTATCTGCCAGCCAAATGAGTGGTCTCTCCATGTCATCAAATGATCAGATGTCATCATATGGTCTCACAATACCGAATTGTGGACAATTGCTACAAAAAAGAAGAATGTTATGCCATCATATTTTCCTGTTCATTGCAGTATAATTAATATATTTAATATTTATTTAGATGTACAAATAAATTTATTTCACGAGACTAACGAATTTTATTTTATGAAACCGTTCAAGAAAGCTTTATGTTGCGAAAACCAGTAACACATACATATTGTAGGTTCCTTTTTTGGGGTCTATGTAATTAATTGTGTATGACTCATAAGCTGTTCTGAGAGTTTTCTTAACACAGTTCAACTTAAAATTTGAAACAGTTTCAGCGTTGCATTGAAGACTAGGCAGTTGAACAGCTGTGGTAGGGGTAGAGCAGCGAGCCGGCTGGCATCCACAGAAGGGAGTGCGTGATACAATTTGTTAGTTCACTAAGAATGTGTTATATATTTTGTAGACAATTATATTTAGCTGCTTAAATTAGAATTAGATTAAGTACATTTATTAAATTATTTATTAATGTAAACAATTTTTCGCAATTTAAAAAAATAATGTTGTGTCTGAGAAGATAATGTATTTCCTTGGTATTACCATACCTGTGGTTAATAATAAATAGATTATTTATATTTATATATTATTGTATATACAGTTGAAATTTAATCACAGACGAGGCCGAAGGCCAAGGTGTTACGAGCGCAGCGATTGACGGGGTTGGCACGCGAAGCGTATTGATAAATGATTCTTTCATAAGGTTGTACTTTCTCCCTTATGCGTTAGCATAGAGAAAGTATTGTGATCGTCCAAAACGATTTTTTTTTTACAAGTTGGTCTAAAAATCCATTTTAGAGTCCCCTGAACCCAAAAAAGTGATCTTTTTTCGAAAAAATGTTCAGCGTCTGTCCGTATGTATGTCTGTCTGTGTGTATGTGCAGTTCGCTGGAGACCAAACAGATGGATAAATTTTGTTGACATTTGGTATGTAGATGTATTTAGCCAATATCCCCAGACCATTTTTTCACTTTTTTGAAATTTTATTTTTATGTGTGAAAAACATACAAAAATGAAACTTTCTTAAAAACGGCTCTAATTATTTTGATTACATTTTCAGGAAAGATGTGAATTATAATTTAAAATATTTTATTAAAAACCTCATGTCTCTAACTTGACTAGTTTTTGAGTTAAAACATTTTTTACGGGTAAAAACAGTTTAAAATGCAATTTTTTCAATATTTACTCTAACGATTTTTGATGAAATTTTCAGTAAAGCTGCAAATTACAATATAAAATATTTTACTTACCATCCCACTAAGTTGGGGCTGGAGGCCGAAGGCTGGAAGACACTATTCAAGTTGACGCTTGTTTACATAAAATCTGGCATTGTGATTAATTAAACAGCTGTTTTTGAAGATTATTTTTTCTATACTTTTATTAAATAAAATAAATGCTTCATTTGTACAATACATTACTTAGAAATGTAATTAATTGAACATATATTTTTATTTAAGTGTGTTTTTACATCCTTTAATGTTCAATTTTTAATCAATCTGACATAACAAAGGGAAAGGGAGAATGTTTGTGCCAGTTATCTGGTACCATTTAATAGACTGTTCTCATGTTATAAATTAATTATAAACCCATTCATTTAGCTCATTGTTAATCATTTACTTGTTATTTAACCACATCTCTGTTAAAGACAAAGCCTAATGTAAATTGATTCTGTTGTTGATACGAAGACTTGAAACATTTTACCACCAACAGTGCTGTGTCGTGGACCTCCAGACTTATTAGACATGTTCCTCCCGAACCCCGACGTGGGGGATGGTGGGAGGGTGGTTTGCTGAGAGGGGGACTCGAGTGTCCTGGCCTTACGAGCACCCTTTTAAACCCCTCTACGTGGCGAACTTAAGCGTATTCAGGACATTGAAATGCATATATTTGTGATGTTAGTATTCTTCAATAGTGGGCCCATTTCCTGGGGGGCTCCATATGTCTGTCGGCTTTGTTCAAGTGAGATGTTTGTTTTGGACTTGGTAAATTACTGTTTACATGATGGTCAACTACACTGTAAACTAAAATACCGCCTGGATTTAGTTATAATATATATTATACTGTCGACACTAGTGGCGCAGTGTTGTACTCCAGCTACATGGGGATATAATGCTGTGGAAATTGTAGGCGATTTCATACTTGGCCCTTTTAATACCGACATGGCCTCTGCGCAATGGTTGCCATCAGCGTAGATACTACTGGAAAATTCTTGGGTGTCCACATTGGGTCATTGTTAGATGTTGTGAACTGAGTATTAGGCTGAAAACCAGGCCTCTATGTGTGGAGTCCAAGTAAAGTTTAAGGTCTTTTAGTTTTCCAAGCTATTGGGCTACTACTAAATAGCTCTTTATACTAGTCATTCATACTCACTCGACATACATGTAATCATTCATATTTGGCTCTGAGTACACACAGCTGTGTCGGCGTATCAAGTCTGGATACTCTCTGCATGTTTGAGTTAGTTGAGTTAGTTATGTTGTTTGCGGCACTACAGTGTAAGTGCACAACTACTCCCAGACCGAACAGTTAACTACTAAAATTCCCCTTTAACCCCTTTTACACCTTAAGTTCCCCTTCGAATCCTACATAAAGTATTGATTAGTAGCTAAATAAAATATGGCCACTTACAACTAGACAACCAAATTATAAGAGTTACCTCTATGTCCATTTTCTCTGCACAACGTAATAAGTAAAGATAACTAATGGCCTTTCACACTACACAACGTAATTAGTAGAATTAACTATGTACACTTACATTGCACAACGTAATTAGTAGAGTTAACTATGGCCACTCACACTGCACAACGTAATTAGTAAAGCTAACTATAGCTACTCACAATACACAACATAATTATTAGAGTTAACTATGTCCACTTACACTTCACAACGTAATTAGTAGAGTTAACAATGTCCACTTACACTGCATAACGTAATTGGCAGAGTTAACTATGGCCACTTACACTGCATAACGTAATTAGTAGAGTTAACTATGGCCACTTACACTTCACAACGTAATTAGTAGAGTTAAAAATGTCCACTTACACTGCATAACGTAATTACGAGGCGTGTTTTTAAAGTAAGTACCGTTTTTAAATTACGCCGCCGCAGCGCTGCGGTCGCCGTTTAGCGCATGCGCGCCGTGTAGCCACATCTGTTGGGAAGCCACAGACGCCATTACGGAACCATCCGATCGAGTCTACATCTGTTTGCGTGATTTTTAAAATGACTCCACCTATTGAGAATCCCGCCGACTGTAAAGTGCGTGCAGTAATACGGTTTCTCTGTGTTCAAGGCTTCAAAGCAGTTGACATTCATCACCAAATCAGTGAAGTGTATGGTGAAAACATTATGAGTGATGGAATGGTTTGGAAATGGGTTAGGACCTTTAAAGATGGCCGTACAAACTTTCATGATAATGATCTTCAGTCATTACCCATCGGTAATGACTGAAGGTCGCCCACTTCGTTCCTCATCATGAAAGTTTGTACGGCCATCTTTAAAGGCCCTAACCAATTTCCGAACCATTCCATCACTCATAATGTTTTCACCATACACTTCACTGATTTGGTGATGAATGTCAACTGCTTTGAAGCCTTGAACACAGAGAAACCGTATTACAGCACGCACTTTACAGTCGGCGGGATTCTCAATAGGTGGAGTCATTTTAAAAATCACGCAAACAGATGTAGACTCGATCGGATGGTTCCGTAATGGCGTCTGTGGCTTCCCAACATATGTGGCTACACGGCGCGCATGCGCTAAACGGCGACCGCAGCGCTGCGGTGGCGTAATTTAAAAACGGTACTTACTTTAAAAACACGCCTCGTAGTAGAGTTAACAATGTCCACTTACACTGCATAACGTAATTAGTAGATTTAACTATGTCCACTTACACTTCACAACGTAATTAGTAAAGCTAACCATAACTACTCACAATACACACCTAATTTTTTGTGTACATATTCCATACTCTGAATTTGACCGTATACCAACTAATTTCCAAAAGAGGACAATTCCTTTATGTATTCTTTTGGAAATTGAACACCAATTTGAATTGATTAATCTTGTAATAAATTTAAATGACCAGGAATTAATTTTCCTGAATATGTTTTTAAGTGGTTTTCTAATTCTTAGAAATAAATAGTATACTGTTTTGCGATTGTATCTTGCCTTTGCCTCTTTGTAGAAAATATAAACCTTGTATTACTGTTTTATTATTATTTACAAATATGGTGAATCGGTCCATATGAAGTACTTTCAAAGCTTTCTTAGTGCTCAAACTGGTTTCACTCTTTATGAATGAGCTCTCTTTCTTTCAATAGACCAGGTTGTTCCGGTTCTTTTCTCTGACTGTCTCTAACCAACTTTTCAATAAGAAATCTGTTGCCTAAATGTATTTATATTCAAAGTACAACATTATATTTAAGTTATTAGAACTTTTAGAACTAATTAGGGCTTTTAATTATTTATGTATATGAAATAATTTTGAACTAATGGTACAGATAGATTAAATCAGCTATCTGTAGCAATCCTCAGACTACTATTAGGATATGAGATTTATAAAAATGAGAATTAAGATATCTCTTTAATAGTATTTCAAAATTTTGAAAAAAAAGAAAAAAAACAGTCAGCACATATAATCCTATAAATCGTATGTCTCGGTTGACGATTTCGTAAATCTGGAGCAAAGAATTCGGAAATAACAAAACCGGTTGGAAATAACAAAACTGGTTATCACGTCATGTCCATGGAATAAGGGTCTGTGTTGACATGATGATGAGCGTGAGCCGGGTCGCCGAAACGTCAGGATGGATTGTCCAGGGGTGACACGGGCCTGGACAAACAGTACTAAATCAACAGAGGACATTCCAATGTCACCGGCTTTCTGTGGGGGAGAGGACTCAGTTGAACCAACATAAAGTAAGTTCGATAATAGGAATGAAGTAATTAGTTAATTGATTAAAATTAAAAGTCCATATAAATCAATTACAAAATAAAAAATTGGAACAAGATGACCCGTTTACAAACTGAAACAAAATATTGTTCTCAAGATAAAACGTGCAATGCAAAAAAAAAAAAAACACCATACAGTGACCAGTGACTAAACAAGACAACAACAATACAATAAGAAAAATACAACTTAAAAACCACAACAGAGTTTTCCCTAGTGTAGGTTAAGTTAAATAATCACTACAATAACAAAACACATTAAAACGAGAAACAAAATTAATAAAAAAGACAAAACAGTGTGAAACAAGAAAACAATTTTTGGGGTTTAAATTATATTAGTATCTGTTTATATTTTCTGTTGCTTACCTTTACCATTAAAAATAAAACTAGTTAGTTGATCACTGCGATATTTTAGCTAATAATGTTAAACTAAAACCAAGTAGGACAAAGAAGCCTACATAACACAACATATTCACTCGTTACACTTAATAGTATAAATTAACTAAATTTTAACTGTAACAAACGAATAACAATAATAAGAACCCACAACAATTAACAATAACGTGATATCTATAAAATACATATTAAATACAACCAATAACCAACTAAAACAATAAAATAACACATTAAAAACTCGCATAACAATTAATTCTATCAGATTTATTTTAATTTAATTATATTGACATCAAAGAGGACAAAGTGGACATAGTTTACAATTTTTGTTATAAAGTGTTAATAATTAATAAAATATGCTACTGTCGGCACTAGTGGCGCAGTGCTGTAATCCAGCTACTTAGGGACAAAGTGCTGTGGAGATTGTAGGTTCTATAGTCAGTCCTCTGAATACCGATACGGTGTCCACTCAATCGTTGCTATCGACGTGGACGTGTCTGGGGTGTCCATGTCGGGTGGTAGTCAATGTCCGAATATTTTGTAGGGAAGACAACTTAGTATGAGGATTGCCATTTACCTAACAATTAGACCAATACTACGTGGTTCGGATTCTACGCAATGTTGTAGGTCCTTTATTTGCCTTAGCTATTGTGCCATTAACAAATGGCCATTTCTAAGGAACAGTCGACCTTGGTTACAGTAATCTAATAATGACTACACTATTTCATCTATATTCTACACTCATCACACTTATTCGCCCCACATATTCGCTCATATTGTACAATCAGCGGCTAAATAATTATGAATTAAAAATTTCCTCTCAATATGGTATAACTAAAACTAAACCCTATAAAAATATATTATGAATAAATGTAAAATTGGAAACTAGCAAAAGATAAACAGATGTGATCAAGCATGAAATAACTAGCAAACGAATAACAGTGACAATAAATAAAACTTAACAAAGATAAAAACAAAATTTAGGCTCACTGTTTTCATTTACCAGCTACTGCAGTAGGGCTTCACAAAGCAGCAATCACCTGGATGGCGGGAGGGGGGGGGGGGCAATCAGGACACAATCGACCGAAAAGGCGCTCCACTACGACCCCCGCTTATTGCACCCCTTAGTAATTTGAAACTGAGTCTTATTGCTTTAATCCGCCGGCCTACCTGGCTAAGCCGCTAGTTACTGCCAATATTGGCCTTGTTAACAATACAATTTGCGGACACGTCACACCCCCTAACGGATCGTTTGATCCTACACGTTTGACACTTGACCTGAACAATCGAATTACACATCTACGACTGTCCTATATTAAATACTTGGAACCCCCCTCTCGCGGTGGGTGGACGTACACCAAAGGTTATATAACGTAACTATGCGTTCGTGATGAAAAATGGGTTTGAAACAGTTAAATTTACAACAATCAATAGACTATTTTGTGAATTAAGAGCAGGGAAGAATGTCTATATTATATTCAGCGAGAGTTGAGAGTGAAGCTCCACCCACTGCTGGTGTGACGTAGGTGCTAGGCCGATGCACAGGCGTTCAAATGTTGCTGTAGTGACGATTTGTCCTTTCTGACTGAGCCTGACTGACTAACTACCGACTGGATATGGCAATGAATTAGTCTTGTTGTAAATCAATGGTCCACGTGGACACTTTTTTTTTTTTTTTTTTTTTTTTTTTTTTTTTTTTTTTTGCTGGCAACCTTGTGACAATGACAGTCTAGGCGGAGCCTCACTTCAACTCTCGCCGAACCCGTACGGAGGGTAATATTATTCCAATCAGTCGAGTTAACACCACAGTTGTAAATAAACCAGAAAATATATTGGGCTAGAATGAAATAGAAAAAAACTAACGATTATTTATATCTCCATATAAAGATGTCTTTTCCCAAACTGCCAAGCCACCACTGAGAAGTATTTTCTTTTTTTTCTTGTTTTTCAACCCTGAAGTTGGTTGGCAGCAGCTCCATTCACTCCTCTTCTCCGCCTTCCTTTTTAGCTGATGATAAGTCTCACATCCCATATAATCTGATAATCTGACTGATGCATCCAGCCCTGGCCACCGTTTGTGATTTTTAACCTCAAAATGTCCTTCTATTATTCTTTTCAATTACCAATAATGTAGCAGGACATGTCCAACAAACTTAATAAAATTGTCATTAACTGTCTCCGTTCTTGAGCTTCCTCAAAAACTGCCTCATTCATTTTCCTTTCTGTCCAGCTCAATCCTGACATTCTTCTATCAAATTCCAACAGCCTCTTCTTATCGACCCACGTATCTTAGTCCAAAATTCACTACTACACAATATTACATTCCATACGTAAGTGTTTAGTAAACGACAGTTTTACGAATATTCCACGATGTCAAGAAAGTTTTCTTTTTATTTAAAAGCTAGTTTTATTTTAGTTCATTTTCTTTTTATAAAACAGCTAAACCCCTAATTACATTGTAGCAGTACGTTGTATATTAAACAAAACAAATGGTAATGCGTAGGAAGTCCTCCACAAAAACCAATTTTGCCTAAAAAACTAACAGACAACCAACAACAAATGAAGAAATACATTTTATTAACAAAAATTATAACAAACCTATTAATAACTAAAATTTATCTTACGCGCAATATATAGTTAACACAAAATCTGATAAAGAACTGAACCTGACTTATTTATTAAAGAAATAATAACAAGAAAATAACAAGAAAAATGACATAACCTCATTTGTTAATTCAACAATAGCAACACAAATTAAATTCACTAAGAAAAACAAAAAAACAGAGCAATGTGTTCACTGAATGGGCCAGAAGGAAAATTATTATATACGAAGGATGCACTATGCAATACGGTTCGACTACGAGGAACTTGATATAAGGCAATATTTCCAGACAAATGCAGAATTTTATTTCCCAAACGGACCTGGCCAAAAATCTGTAGATTACAGATTCTTAACTAAATAATTGGCATTGCGAATAATAAACCCAATTTATTTTATAATCTGATCCGTCTGCGTTATCAACGTGTAAACTAGTAGTCTCGTTCAATTTTAACAATGGTACGTCATTTACTTTATAATTGAATGAAATGAAATGTTGACTCCTTGAAAAAGTTACCATTAAACTCTTATTAATATTCATAACCATTTTATTACATATTTTACACTATACAATAATGGATTAAAGATCTTGCTACATACTACAACCATCATCTACCACTGTCATGTACTTGAATACTTTTAGATAATCAGCAAACAACAAATAATTCGAGTGGATTATATTTATACCATTGATGACAAATAAAACAAACTGGGGCCAATGTACGAACCTTGCGGTGCTCCTGACTGAACCACAAAATCACCAGAACTCTGGAATGAAACATACTGTTTTCTTTAAAAAAGGGTAAATTACAAAAAATGAATATAATTATTAGAAAGTCCGTGATAATTCATGTAATCAACGCTGTCTAACGCCTTGGTCAGATCTATGTGAATTGCATCGGTTTAGATTTGATTATTTAATCCACAAGAAACACACTCTACAAATCGCACATTTGTTCCGATTGACCTTGATGAAATGAACCCATGCTTACAACCTACAGATATTTGTCTATGTGGAGCGAAATTGAATTATGAAGTATTTTGTCACATAACTTAGCAGGAACAGATGAAGTAGATATAGGCCTATGATGTTCAGTAATATTGTTATTTGATGATTTACGGATGGGTACAATTTGAGATATTTTACCCATCCCAAATATACTTAAGGACCGGTTTATATTGCAGAGATATTCCATAAAAAGGGACTTCCTACGGAAAATGCATGCAATCAGATGTATAATTTCTTTTTTTATAAATCATTTATACCTAAAAATATATGTTTTGTTTTCATGATTATTCTATCTTAAGAAGATCATACATATCTAGATTTGGGGGTGAAGATTTAAAGAAAAAAACAGGACACCGGGACACGAAATGAACAAATCACCAAGACTTTTACGTCTTTATTCACCGCTGGAGAAGCAAAACTGTATAGGTAGGTTGATGCGATCAGCAAGACCGACACATTGTGCACTAAAAGCAATATTTTGACAAGAGCTCAGCTGAGTTGATCGGGTCGAGCGGATTAGAGAGGTTAGGTTTTTAGGTTATGTAGGCTAAGGAGAGCAATGAGGCGAACTCTCCCAGCGGCGGGGGTCGGAACTAATGGACCGAGATGGGTACATTCTGCTCTTTCCGACCGGTCACACAGAGTAAGGCGGACAGTTACACCAGCACAACAGATTAGCGATTACCTGCATGAACACTGTTCTATACTCTGTGTGGGACTGAGACCGTCTTACGGACATCAAAACTATACCCGGTGTTCATTTGTAAAAGTCCCCCTCACAACAAAAATACTTCAACAATCAGATAAGAACATTTGTTCGATATATTTAAATGATAGTGATCAATAGTAAGCATTACTTATGTGTTTTTATATGTTTTTAAAATTATTATTACTTATTTTAAAAACAGTAGATTTTGTACAAAAGCTTGCAAACAAAAGAAATACGCAATTCACTCCCCACGCAGACTATTCATGCGGAAATGACTATATGAAGGTAGGAGTTACTCAGTAAGCCTTATATAGTAAATATGAAAAGTATAATAGGCCTGGACAGAATGTGACCTGCGTGTTATATTTAGTGCATGTAGGGGTTTCAGCGGCGGAGAGATCGTTCCATCACTCAGCTGCCGTTCATCACGGGCGACTAACTTCCGCCTTCAAGTGTTCAAATTACGCAACAGTGTTAAGTTTGAAAAACTAACTGCAATGAACTGTACAAGCTTGTTTAATTGATACTTATGGATTACATAATTATTGATTCTGTTATTGTTATTATTAATTGTTAGTTGAATACCATATAATGATGTAATTTAATCTTTCTAGTCTATTGATTTTTTAGTGTTAATCAAACCGAACAATGGTCAATATCGTTAATGAAGTAATGGGGGAGGCTTTGTACTGCGCTGCCAGCCCGCGGCCTAGTTGCCATGACAACACTACATGGAATAACACAGTGGGGGAACAGTAGTTCTCTCTCTCACTTCCATTACTCATAGCAAAGTTGATGCTTAACTAAATAAAAACAGATGATTCAGTTCAATAGAGTTCACGAGTACAACAGGTGTTTTCATAGTTGTTTTTTACTGTACTTGCTGCAGTTTTTTTTTTTTTTTTACATAATAATATAGACTCATTAATTTGTCCTTTAATTCAAGGACGATAACTGTTGCACAGTCAGAGTGAAGAGATAGTTACACAGAGAAACAACAAGTTGAATTGAAGACAACCGAAACATTCGATTGTTTTCTGTTGTTAGAAGTATCGCCAACGTTCGCCCACCTCCTTATATCCCCACTACACCATAATTTTAGTGGTTTACTTCCCCTCACGCATGCCTCGGCTCTTGCTACAACTGCTGATCTTTAATTGGGACAAATTCTCAATAAAATTCGAAAACCAGTTTTAATATTTTTCATACTTTTTGAATGAGTATTTGTATATCCAAATTCATCCATACAAACCATTTACACTATTTAATTATAATTTTTACCCCAATAAAAAGCGTATAATGTTCACAAGATCTCGTTGTCATCGTCCTACATTTCCCCTCCCCCCCACAAACCTCACAACACAATCGTTTAGGAAGCACAAGATGGCTTAAATCACAAAGCAAGCATTAAGTTGTAAGCAGTATAAACAATCACATCAATAGTGTCAATATCATTAATTAAACAAATGTAAATGACGACAGCAAAGTGAAAAATGGGCCTACGTAAAAGGAAAATGGTACATTGTACCAACAAGTAAATAAATCTAAATTAGCAGATGATGTACACAGTGCAGTATATGATAATAGTAAGTAAACTGTAAAATAAAGTTAAACAATAAACTAAAAAAATAAAAAACATCAAAATAAAATTATAATAACAAGTAATACGAAATAATCATAATACGAAAAAAACACTAACAATAAATGTGAATAGTTGAAGACCAGGATAACTACGTTAACAATAAACACCCCAGATACTAAGCAAGAAGACAAATACAGAAAAATGAGGATCAATTATCAATGTAACAATATCAATCAACAATGAATATTTTCAAAAAGTATATGAAAAACTTGTTGGACTCTATTGGTCTTCAAAGTTTTCCTGACGTAATTGGAAAAGACACAAATTAGGGGTTCGGTCTCTATCTGAAGGGAAGCGGGCTCGGGGTGGCATTAATTTGGGGCGGCTTCCGAGGCACAAAAACCCTAATGGGCGAGTCTGTTTGGACATATCTTCTTGCCGTGTTTAGGCCTAGTGGCCTTCTCGGCTGGCCGTGCTTCCTGCTGAGCTTGGACCTTAACTTGTCACAAAAGGTTAAGGGCTGATGACTGTGAACTGAAGTTATCGAAGGGTGAGGTTGCCTTCCTTTCATAGACATTTTAAAGAAAACTAAATCTTTGAATTGCCCTTTGGAAAATGATTCAACATTGCTCTAATGTTTTGTTTTCCAGGTATCTACATGGCTACAAACATGTTAACCCACAAGTTCAGAATATTTGTGTAGTTATCTTTTAATCCACTTAGGACCTAAGTGTACTTATCGTGAAATCCACCAGCACCTTAGTGTATTTATCGTCAAACCTACCAGGACCTTAGTGTAGTTATAGTGAAACCCAATCAGGAACTTAGTGTAGTTATCCTCAAACCTACCAGGACATTAGTGTAGTTATCGTGAAATGCACCATGACCTTAGTGTAGTTATCTCCAACCCACCAGGACCTTAGTGTATTTATCATAAAACTTACCAGGACCTTAGTGTAGTTATCCTCAAACTTACCAGGACCTTAGTGTAGTTATCGTGAAACCCACTTAGGAACTTAGTTTAGTTATCGTGAAACCCACTCAGGACCTTAATGTAGTTATTGTGAAATGCACCATGACCTTAGTGTAGTTATCGTGAAACTCACTCAGGACCTTCAGTGTAGTTATCATCAAACCTACCAGGACCTTAGTGTATTTATCGTAAAACTTACCAGGGCCTTAGTGTAGTTATCTTCAAACCTACCAGGACCTTAGTGTAGTTATCGTGAAACCCACTCAGGAACTTAGTGTAGTTATCGCCAACCCACCAGGACCTTAGTGTATTTATCGTAAAACTTACCAGGACCTTAGTGTAGTTATCCTCAAACCTACCAGGACCTTAGTGTAGTTATCGTGAAACCCACTCAGGAACTTAGTGTAGTTATCGTGAAACCCACTCAGGACCTTAATGTAGTTATCGTGAAATGCACCATGACCTTAATGTAGTTATCGTGAAACCCACTCAGGACCTTAGTGTAGTTATCATGAAACTCACTCAGGACCTTAGTGTAGTTATCATCAAACATACCAGGACCTAAGTGTATTTATCGTAAAACTTACCAGGGCCTTAGTGTAGTTATCTTAAAACTCACTCAAGACCTTAGTGTAGTTATCATGAAACTCACTCAGGACCTTAGTGTAGTTATCATCAAACATACCAGGACCTAAGTGTATTTATCGTAAAACTTACCAGGGCCTTAGTGTAGTTATCTTAAAACTTACCAGGCCTTAATGTAGTTATCGTCAAACCCATTCAGGACCTTAGTGTATTTATCATCCAGTCTACCATGACCTTAGTGTAGTTATCCTCAACCCACTCAGGATCTTAGTGTAGTTATCCTAATGTTTTTTTCTTTTTCATTTTACTTCAGTATTTAGTTTGAGTATATTTTGAATAAATGCATGTTGCAAATTTAAATTCAGTGTGGACGTTAACTTAAACTGGGCCTCTTATTTCACTTTCTACGTTCTTCTTGTAGGCAACGTATCACAGAGAAGAAAGAAACAGAGGTAATGTCTAATAGAACGCTAAATGGGTGAAGGGTTATACTGTAGGTGTAGGATGTTAGGGTGTCAAATAGTGGTTCTCCAGTTCGACGGACAGATAGAAGGGCAAGTAGCCTACCATTGTCAACATCTCCCCTTATTCCCCTCAAAAGCCTAAATGTAAACGGAGTAATTATTATTACAGATTTATGAAGATGTGCAAATGGCTATAAAGACGTTTGTTACTGCCATAAGAAAACGACCTCTGTTCCTTTAATCTGTGGTTGTACGTCCTTCTGTTTAAGCACCATAGTGGGGTGTCTAAGACTTCCCCATAAGACTAAAATCCTTCTTCAATCATAAAATACTTTTTTATCTTTTCTTTTATTACAATCTTTAATTACTTGATATTTTGACTATGTTTTCCTTATCAATTATTTTACCTTCAAAGAGGCTGTTGGAGGCTATCAGTTATGTTGGTTTTAATCCCATAAGATCAATGTTATTTTCGAACCGGACATACGATCAAGCATATCCAAATCGAACAGTTATTTTTAAACGGATTTGTTCCATACAAATTGCATTTGATCAAGAATGAAATTGTTCGTTGGAATTGCTTTGCAAATTCCTAAATAGTTTTATAGAAAAATCTAACAATATTTATTTTGAAGTTCTTATTTTCACCTATTTTTCAAAATTAGGCGTAAGTATTTAAAATATCATAAGCAAACCCATTGCGCAATATGATAACGTTTAAAATGACACCACATACACAACATTTGGTCAACTTCTAAAGGTTGTAAAATTAATTATTTAGTCACGTTTTTAATCTTATGAAGTGTGTAGTTATGATACATTACATATCGTGGGTTACCTATTAGAAGATTACAACGTGACCAATTAATTAAGAAGCCCAGAAAATGTTATTGACAAGAACGTTTTTTATTGAAAAGATTAAATTACGAATTATATATATATATATATATATATATATATATATATATATATATATATATATATGGTTGAAAACACTTTAGTCAACTACGGTAAAAAAATAGATAAATAAATGCAATACATAGTCATTTTTTTAGTAGTAAAAGAGTAAAGATGATGCGCAGTGAAAACTAGTTAAAATTCCATTACTTCTTTAGTTTCAACTAGGATACAAATTCTTAAAACTTATAATAACATTTAAAAATGCATATGTCATAACGTAAAACTGAATGAGAAAAAACAATGTTGTACACCTGTAATTAGAATGTCGAAGGCCTCTTAGTAAACAACCTTCAACTCGGGTACACATAATTTCTGCGCCGACGGTAACTCTTAGTTCATATTTAATTAAGATTTTTACCGCATAAAGTTCAATACCATGGACTATTTTTAGTTATACACTACTCCTCTATGTAGTTTTCAATATACAAAATTAGACATTACAATTATTTTTTATGTTGTTACCCTTTCCGTACTAACGTCCTGATATCCGGACGTGAGCTGGGCAGTCAAGAAATACTAACGTCCGTATATCAGGACGTGGGCTGGGCGATCGAGAAATACTAACGTCCGTATAACAGGAAGCTTGGAATTTTTTATTGTAATTTTTATTTTAAAACTATACCAATCATATTTTATACGAAATTAATCACTAATAAACAGAGATTACGAATATATAACTATTTATTAACATTTCCATTTTGTTGTTATTGTTTGGCTTCTGATTTAGAAGGTGTTGACAAGTCAGCTGTTTGTTTTGCTCGATGCACAGTTCAGGCAGTGGTAGCGTCAGTCAAGTGTTAGTGTTTGTCGTTGTATTATTGAAGTTATACTTCTTTGCGCCCGTTAGACACTTTGGGATGGGATGTTGGTCGAGAAACCGCGTCACGCTGAAAAGTAAGAACAAATTTTTATTATTACGACAGCTGCTTACCATTTTAGGTTATAGTTATTAGTGAATTATGTTATACTGCTAATTTCTAAAAAATGAAACGGTCAAGATCACCAGTAAGTGAGAATACAGTTCGTGTTTTATTGGACGAAGACGATCTAAGTGATGGATTATTATCAGACGATAGTGAAGACAGTTCTGTTGTTGACGATACCGATAAGGACCCTTCATATGATCCAGATCAACCATCAACATCAGGTTTGGTTAATCTAAACATTACTACCGATAGGAAACAACCTAGGCTATTCAGTTTTTCAAGTGAGAGTAGTGAACTTTGCTTACCGACGCACTTTGCTTACCGAACCACAAATGCTAATTTTTTTTGTTTACTGTAAATACAACTTAATTCTAGTTCAAACTTTACAAAAATTTGTGTTTGTGTTCAGTGATAGCTATAGTTGTTAGTGCAGTTACTGATTTTTGGACTAGTAATTTTTTTGAACATGATTTTTTAAGTCAAAATGAAAAAATTAACAAAAATGTTTTTTGGTAAGTACATTTTAACATTTTTATAAACAAAATAAATAACTTATACGTAAAGTTATTATGTTTATTGATGCAGATTTTTAAAATTTAATAATATAAAAAATTTACAGGTGTATGTAAAAAAATAAGGAAGTTATAGGCAAAAATGTAAATTAATGTAAATTAGGCTAAAAAGGCCTCGGTATTCTTCAGTAGTCCCTTGGTTAAACTCCACGGTATTTTTCAAATAGAAAAATTTTTTTGCTCCGGTACCGAAAGGGTAATCATTACGTCTCGGTTTGCACTGCTACCTATCGATCATTTTACAAACTACATTTTCAAGCTGTAAGCAGACCAGTTGTACATCTGGTAGGTATATTGCTGTCTGTTGGCAAACATTGTAACTATTTTGCTCAGACGTTACTAATTTTTCTCCTAGATAGCAGCATATACAATTGAAATTATTTAAAAATAAATACATATTTTATTAGTGTTTTCTGTCAAATTTGAAGTAATTTTAATAAGGAATAAATTATTTTTCCTAATACAAAGATTAAAAATGCTTATTAGTTTTTTATTTCACATATATAATGTAAGTTAAATTTTTACCAACTCAACAAATATTTAAAAGCTACTTTATATATTAAAATTTGTAAAAATAATAACATATGGTTAAAGGATATGGTGTTAAAATGTTTTCATTTTAACAGGAATTTTTGAAGGCCTCTAGATGGGCCCAATATTCTATGTTGATAAAAAGATTTATTTAGTGTTTTTTTTTTATTTATTTATTTATCCACGGTATAAACCATTTTACAAAAGTGTCAAAAAGCTCAAGACAAAATAAAGATGAAATCATCATAACAATACGTTAAAGGCTGTATAATGCTAATAAATATAAATTAGGATAATTTATCACATATAAGTTACATGCCAATAAATAGATTTCAATACATTAACTTACATACAAGAATATTGCACTATCTATAATACAACCAAGACCATAATATACATACAGATATACATATATATATATATATATATATTTGAGAAAAAAGAAAAAAAAAACTAGTACAAGAAGTATCAAGCAGGAATATGACAAGCAGTGAACACAAGTTAACCAGAATAATATTAGAGTATAAGTGACGCAAAAGAAAACGATATTATGTAAAGCTAAACATGACAAAAGGTACAGAATTTGACTTAACTAATTAACAAATTTCCCTTACTATACGCTTAATCCTAGCTTCACTAGTAGCAAAAAAATCTACATGCGGTGATAAGACATTGCCAAGCAGCTGGATGCGAGGGATGGTGGAAAACTGTGCATCCAGCTGGATTATGCAACTTGGATTATGGTTGAATATGCAATATGCATGCATTACCAGCAAGTATTAAATATTAAATGTAGTAGAATATCAGTTTCAAAGTATTTGCTATCATAAACATTTCATCGAGATCTGCCATTATAAACATTTCATCAAGATCTGCCATTATAAACATTTCATCAAGATCTGCCATTATAAACATTTCATCAAGATCTGCCGTTATAAACATTGAAATCTGCCATCTGCCATTATAAACATTTCATCAAGATCTGCCATTATAAACATTTCATCAAGATCTGCCATTATAAACATTTCATCAAGATCTGCCATTATAAACATTTCATCAAGATCTGCCGTTATAAACATTGAAATCTGCCATCTGCCATTATAAACATTTCATCAAGATCTGCCATTATAAACATTTCATCAAGATCTGCCATTATAAACATTTCATCACGATCTGCCATTATAAACATTTCATCAAGATCTGCCGTTATAAACATTGAAATCTGCCATCTGCCATTATAAACATTTCATCAAGATCTGCCATTATAAACATTTCATCAAGATCTGCCGTTATAAACATTGAAATCTGCCATCTGCCATTATAAACATTTCATCAAGATCTGCCATTATAAACATTTCATCAAGATCTGCCATTATAAACATTTCATCAAGATCTGCCATTATAAACATTTCATCAAGATCTGCCATTATAAACATTTCATCAAGATCTGCCATTATAAACATTTAATCAAGATCTGCCGTCATAAACATTGAAATCTGCCATCTGCCATTATAAACATTTCATCAAGTTCTGCCGTTATAAATATTTCATCAATATCTGCCATTATAAACATTTCATCAAGATCTGCCGTCATAAACATTGAAATCTGCCATTATAAACATTTCATCAAGATCTGCCATTATAAACATTTCATCAAGATCTGCCATTATAAACATTTCATCAAGATCTGCCATTATAAAAATTTCATCAAGATCATTTGGCCTAGAAATTATGTGCACCCGAGTTTAAAGGTTGTTTTCTTAGAAACCTACGAAATATCTAATCATACCATTGTTTTCTACTTTTACTTGTACATTTGTACTATGACATGTGAAATTTTAAATTTTGTTAAAGGTTTCAATAACCTTTATCATAAAGGGAACGAAAAAGTACCAAAATTTTAACTAACCTTCACTGTACATTACGTTTAAATCCTTATCATAGTACTCAAAAACCTTGTGTATGTATTGCATTATATTTTAATACCTGGTTGATAGGATTGTTTTTTTATAAGTTTCATACATGTAAGAATTTTAACTTTTGGAGAAAAAAAGTTCTAATTAATTACCTGAAACATTTATCTTGGCTTTAAGAGGTCGTAAAATTAATTTTTTGTCTTGTTGTAAACCTTGCGACATCTATAGTTTTGATACATTACTTTCATTTGTGTAAGTAAATGCGGTGGTTTTAAATCAATTTAAAATAACTTTGAATTAATAAATTTAAATCAAAATAAAATAACTGTATTTACTTACACATATGAAAGAAATGCATCCCAACTGTACATGTCACAAGAATTACAACAAGACCAAGTAATTAATTTTAGGACCTCTAAAAGCCAAAATAACAATATTTCAGGTTATTGATTAGAAATTTTTTTCTCAAGAAGTTAAAATTCTAACATGTATAAAACTGATAGAAAAAATTTTTATCATCCAGGTATTAAAATATAAATGTGATACATACACGTTTTTTTTTTAATAATAACGATGTAAAATTGATGTACAGTGAAAACTAGTTAAAATTTTGATGCTTTTTTTGTACCAACTAGGATAAAAATTACTAAAACTTTTAACAAAATTTTAAAATGCATTTGTCATAACGTACAATTAAACGAGAAAAACAATGGTATGATTAGATTTTTTGTAGGTTTCTTAGTACCCTAGAAAACAACCGTCAAACATTAGTGGACATAATTTCTGCACCTCGGGTAGATGCCATGTGGAAAAATACTTCTTGAAAAAAGCTAATATAGTATTAGCATTGTAAATTTCAGATGGAGTTGATATTGGTATTCCTCGTTGTTAATAAATTTTTACAAAATCACCAATAAGTATTTTTTATTGGTGATTTTGTAAAAATGTATTAACAACTAGTATTAGCATGCTTAAAATAATTAATGAACTAATGAAAGTATTACTTATTTGAATTATTATTATTAATGATGTCTCTAATAAATTAGGGTAGTATCTGTTTTATATTAATGTAAGTTATATACATATATTTTGATTAAGGGTACAATAATTTTATAAATTTATATATTTTATAAATTTTAAGTATACGCCAACTAACTTCAAGATTAATTAATTATATAATTCTACACAATTTACTTAATATTAAAATATATTAAGAACCATGTACATAGTAAATACACAATTCTTAAACAACAAAATGATTATGTAGTCTTAAACTTAATGATTAATTTATATTTTATGTGGAGAAATAGGTATGTATGGTGTGATACAATTAGGTTTCTTTAAAAAAAAGAAACGCCTAATTGTTTAGTAGAAGGTAGTAGAATATTAAATAAATAAATATATGTACATAAACAAATGTCAAGCTTAATTTGCATTGATATTGTATTAGAAAAACTAGAAACATGATTTTAAATCAATAATAGAGCGCCAGCCTGATCCCATTGATTTTACTATGATTCCATAATACAAAATATTAGTATTAATTCAAATCACACGTTAATAACTCTTTGAGTTGGTGAATTTTCAAAATCTAATACAAAAGAGCTAATAGCCTATTGATCTATTTAGCCATCCCTAACAAGCTCTGAGGCACTCTACAAGTATTCTACTGTACCAGTTGGGCAGTCTGATATTGTGGTACAGTAAAACCTCCTTAATCCGGCATTCTATAGTCCGGAATTGTCTATAATCCGGCATCAACGGCAATGAACTCAAATTGTAGAATTGCCTTCACAATGAACGTTGTAAAGTGAGCAACTTGACAGCTGATTAAAAAAATAGTTGTAAGAAGCAAGTAAATATTAGATCTTTTTTCCAGCCATCTACCAGTGCTGTTGCTAAAAACCACAAATACTATAGTACAGTACTGTACTATATTTCATACTGTATTCTAATTTAATTCATCATATACTGTACTTAAAAATGCATTTTAATATTTCTCCTGTACTTATATATTGATTTATATTGTTTAAATAACCAATGTTTAAATAATATATACATACAGTAAAGTTTTGTTGAGCAAATTATGTTATTTTTTATACACCTCCTGTATTTTTATAAATAACCTCCATAGTCCGCAATTTTCTTTAATCCGGAAAGCGTCAAGTCCCAAACGTGCCGGATTAAAGAGATTCTACTGTAGTTGGGCAGTCTTTGCCTAGACAACTCAGCTAGCAATAAGTTAAAATTTTCAGCTAATACTTTTCTTCTCTAAAGATGTAATTTCTGTAACTATTACTAAAGTTTTGAATTATTTGTTTTTTTCAGAAAAATAGAAATGTTTTATGAATAACTCATATCTTCAAGATCCCTAGAGGCAGTACAAACACTTTTGGTAAGTAAAACATTTTAGTTAATGTTTAGTGTATTTTAGAATAAAAAACAACTTGTATGTATCACAATATAATACATGAATTATTTTCTAATCTTAATTTAGTAAATTCATGAAATTATGTGTAATTCTTATAAAATAAACCAGTAAAACTACAGTTCAATTATTATAATGGTAGACTTGGGCTCCGGAAGCGGTGGTAGGTGAGGGGCGAGAAAGAATATCACTGTAAAGGGCGTCTTACAATCGCTCAAGTTAGGTCACTCAATGCAGGAATGACTCATCGGATTGCATTCATTGATTGAAGTTAGTAGCGCATGGCCGAGACTAAGGTTATACAAATTGTTCTGCACCAAAAATCTGTGTTGTTTAGCAAATAAACTGTCCTCTGTAAAACATTTTTACTTCATAAATCTAAACGAGGTGCAAACACATTTCAAGCTTTCATTCACAAACTATAAATAAAATTTAAAGAGTAAATAAATAAGAGTATAGTTAACATTATTTAGTTTTATTTTATAATATTTTACAAGTCATATGCTGTCTCAATTTAGGGGTGGGATAGCAAGAAGACATCGTTTATTTCAAAATGCTAAAAACAGGGACTCTTAGCCTGTAGTCGCTAAAAAATGTAAGGAATCATTTAACCAACCAGAAGCCATTTTGTATTTTTCATTAAAACCATTCTAGTATATAGTAACCAGTTTCACCAAAAAACTTCATCATTTGCAAAATACTTGCTATTTTCAATAAAATACAAAATATCAATCTTAGTAAAATCTAAAAACGGTACCTCTCTTCATGAAATCTCTGGAACTACTGGTCAGATTTTGATAAAATTTGGAGGAAAGTTAGCTTTTAGCTTTTGTATTATAGAGACCCAATAAGAAAGAATTTTTCAAAATTTATTTATAATAAAAAATTTAATTCTTCTATAAGAGGGCATTAATTCACTTTAACAATCTATTTCAAACAGCAGATACAGAAAATTTAGTCATAACACAAAAGTTTGGCTAATGTTGTTTCCATTGTGAAATGTTTAAGGTAATTTCTAACTCTGACATAACTGCACTACTTTGTATCCCTCTAAAGTAGACTTATAGGGTTTTCTAGAATATAAAACTTTGTTATCCAGGAGAACGGCAGCAGGCTGAGCTTTTATCCCTTTACGTCCTATTGTATCCATTTGGATACAGTTTTTCATGATTTTTTTGTACTTTTACCAATAGGCTCACACATTTCTTCCTCTATGGGGCTGAAAAAAGAACTGTTTGACCAGGGAATTTCATTTTTGTACGTTGGCTGCACTGCAGAGCTTAATTTTCATCTCATAAACAATCTGCTGTGTCGGCCATTGAAGCAACCTGTGAAGTTGGCTGCTTTTAGAGGTTAGTAAAACTGATTGCTTGTTGCTTTAGTTACTTGTAAAAATTGTTTTCGTGTCTATAATATGTCAACAATCAATAATAATACAAGGTTTTCAATATTTATTTTTATGTTTCCATGGACACAAGCTAAATAAAACCTGATCCGTTTGGATACTATAGGCATAAACCGTTCTTTGCGCATTATTCGCTAAGGAAAACCTGGTGCCTGTAGATGCCAAATGGATACAGGTTATTTAAAATAATGCTAACCATCTGTGCCTACAGGTGCCAAACGGACACAAGTTTGTGTTAGGGGCTTATCGGTTTTTTAATTTGCACTACAGTTATTTGAATTGAAGTAAGATAATTTAGCCTACAATATATTTATTTATTCATTTCAGATGGAAGATCAAGATGAAGAAATTGAGGAGTGGCTACTACTGCCAAGTAGTGATATTTCTGATAATGATGTATCCAGTGGTGATGAAATGGATGAGGGGCTCAATTTTGATCGTGTGTTCCAGCAACAAATTGAGCACCAGCTTGCTAGAGTTAACATGGATTTTGATGAGGTAATTTTGTTAGTCATTCAAGACCACACAAATAATTTTTATTAAAAATCTAATCTAATAAAAATGTTTTTTTTGTGTTAGTGATTTATTTATTATTTACACTGTGAGGTTTCCGCTTCTTGGCTGATATATTTAGAATTTTCCATTTTTATTTAGGAGATTTAGGAATCAACACTAATATGTGTGTAGTTTTAGTTCAAGTGCTTAATTTTTTAAATAATTTTCTTTTATTGTAAAAAAATTGTTTTCAGGTTGTATTCAATTATTTCAAGGTTTTTGTGTGCTTTTTTATTGTGTTTCGATTTATTCATTTTACAGTAGTGATAAAAATGTATTCTTTCATGATGGAGTCTACAACCTGTTTATATGACTTGATTGTGGTTTGAAGTGTTTTTAGAAAAGTACAAGAATATTTTTTTTGCAGTTGAGGGTTGATGCACTAGAGACGTTTGAAGATAACATACAAGACGGTGAGATTGCAGAGGTTGGGATGGCTGGAAAAGGAATGGAGAATGAAGAGGAAGCGGAGAATGAAGATCGGGTGGTGATTGACGTGGTAGTGGAGAATGAACTGGAAATTGTGACTCAAGAGAATGCAGAAGTTTCAAGGGTCAAAGACCTAGAAAGGGTTGATACTGTTGCGGAGTCTGAAGGTGAAGATAAATCGGCAGAATCCCAGGAAGATAGTTCTGATCCAGACTATAATCCCCCACCAGCAAAGATAAGTAAGAGCAGAGATAGAGTTAGGGGTTCAAATAGGGTAGAGAGTGAAGAGGAAGTGGAGAATGAAGTAGAAATTGTGACTGAAGAGAATACTGAAGTTTTAAGGGCTGAGGACCTAGAAAGATTTGGCATTGTTGCGGAGCCTGAAAATGAAGATCAGTCAGCAGAATCCCAGGTAGATAATTCTGATCCAGACTATAATCCCCCACCACCAAAGATAAGTAGGAGCAGAGATAGAGGTAGGGGAAGTGGGAGAGGAAGGGGAAGAAGGAGAGTTAGAGTTACGAATAGGGTAGGTGTACCTACTCTAGCAAAGCCTAATAGAAGGGGTAGAGGAAGAGGTAGGGGGATAGGAAGGGATGTAAGGCCACCTTCTCCTGTGGCAATCTGGAAGAAGGACACTTTTGTTCCTCCCAATGTGCAGTGGCAAGGAGTAATACCTGGTCCTCCTGAGAATGCAGTGAACAAGACACCTTTCGATTATTTTAGTACTTATATTGATCAAGACATAATAGAACTCCTTACTGAGCAAACAAACTTGTTTGCTGAACAAAAACGTTTTGAATTACATGCAACCGAAACAGAAATTCAGCAGTTTATAGGTATTCTCTTGTACACAGGCATTTGTAATTTTCCCAAATACCGCTTGTTCTGGAAAAAGGAAACAAGGTTTCCTCCTGTGGCAGATTACATGTCAAGAGATAGGTTTATATTGCTACTGCGATATTTCCATGTTGTAGATAATACTACACGAATTCCAGGAGACAGGTTGTTTAAAGTAAGACCGTTGATCAATCACATTGTTGATATTTGCCGGACACTTCCTCCTGAGGAAAACCAATCCGTGGACGAGCATATGATACCATTTAAAGGTACATCATTCTTGAAACAGTATGTAAAGAATAAGCCAAAGAAGTGGGGCTATAAAGTTTTCATGCGTTGCAGCTCTTCAGGCCTCCTACATGATTTTGCCATTTACACTGGAAAAAAAACATGTCCCGACTATAAACTAGGATTCTCCAGTGATATCGTTGTTGAGTTATGTTCAGATCTACCTAGCGACCTCAACTATAAACTGTTTTGTGACAATTGGTTCACGTCCATTAAACTGTTTGCTTACCTAAAGAATAGGGGCATATGGGGTTGTGGTGTAATAAGGCAGGATCGTACTTACAAATGTCCTCTTCTTACTGAGAAGGAGCTAGAAAGGGTTGGAAGGGGCTCGTTTGACAGTGCCTTTGATGAAAAGAACAACCTAATTGCAGTCCGGTGGTTTGATAACAAACAAATCACAATGTTATCAGCTCTTCATACGGTTGAGCCCATCGAAGTTTGTCGGAGATGGGATAAAAAACGAAAAGAATATGTGGAAGTGACACGGCCAGCCATTGTCCAAGCCTACAATGAATCAATGGGTGGAGTAGATCTTTTTGGCATGCTCATATCTTTATATCGTATAGATGTAAAGGGAAAGCGTGGTTATATGAGGATTGTACATTGGGTGTTCAATGTAGCCGTTGTAAATAGCTGGTTGCTGTATCGGAGGCATGTAAAGCAGTTGGGAGAGCCTCAGAAGTATACTCTCCTTGATTTCCATCTGTATATAGCTCGAGTGCTATGTACAAAGGGGGCTCCTGCTGAGCGAAGAGGTCCAGGGAGACCCAAACAAGTAACTCCTGACGTGACCCCGAAAAGGGGGCCAAAGAGAGTACTTCCTATTCCAGAAACCAGACAAGATCAAATATCACATTGGCCAAAAACAAAGCCAGCGAAATCAAGGTGCGCTCACTGTCGCAAAGGACAAAGCAGAACGTTTTGCTGCAAATGTAATGTGCACCTCTGCCTTAACAATGTGTCTAATTGTTTTTTTGATTTTCATAATCCTCAATACTTAAGATAAGATTAGTCTGTAAAACAAATATGTTTGCGAAGATAGTTTTGCGTTTTACTTTTGTATTTTATTACCAATGTTTGTGTTTTTATACCAATGTTTACCGATGTTAATAACTAATAAAGTTGATTTCGTCTCTAAATGCATTGTTTGATTTACCGATATAACAACTGAACTAAAATGGAGAGCAATTTCCCACTTAAAATCAATCATGTGCCGAACGGATACTATAGGAACTGGAGTGTAAGTTAACGTTTACTAATCATACAAGTTGTCAAGTCAGTAGAAGTTTACATAACTATAGTATCCGTATGGATACAAGTTTCTATTTTTTTTGTCTATGAGGGAAATTTTGAAATTTCCATCAAATTAGTCTAATTTGGCCCTAAATAATAAGAATTTAAACAAAAAAAAATTTTGGGGAAATTATTTCATAATTCAGGATGTAAAGGGTTATATTGATGTGATGGTTTAAAGAGAACCACAAAAGAAAGGGTAAGAGAATTACCCCGTAGCAAATCAAGGGTTGTCGGCTAGTTTGATATAGAATAAAGTTGTATTTTTCTAAATGGCGACTGCTATAAATATTTAATGAAAGATAACTCCAAAAGTGAGGTTTTCACTTATGGCTAAAGTGACAGTTACCACTAATGTAAATCTTTATAAATTTGCAGTGACAATGACTACATTTATACCTCAGGATTTGGAAGCATATAAGGGGATAGACTGACAATGTGCTGGCCCTCCCATCCACACAGATAATTGGAGAACTAAATTCTCCTCATCCTAAGTTTCTATAAATCGATATCTATTCAGCCCACAATCGGATGAGACCGCTGTTTCTTTCTTCTCTGAACATACTAAACATCTTTTAAAAAGTACTTTTCTGAAACCAAACAGCTTATTCATATGAGATTCTTATATGTAAGATAAAGAACAAAAATCTATAACATCGTTTTACTGGGCTGACTCTGATACTCATTCTCAGTTAAAATCTCTGTTACTGATGAAAGTATTTCATTACTGTTTACTAGTTGGCATTAGTGGCGCAGTGCTGTAACTCAGCTACATGGAGACAAAGTGTTGAGGAGATTGTAGGCGATAGGTTGGATGCTCAGTCTTCTTAATACCGACATGGCGTCCGCTTGATGGTTGCTATCGGCGTGGACACTACTAGAGAAGTCTGGGGTGTCCATGTTATGTGCGGATGTTATGTGGGGGAGATAACTGAGTATCAGGCTTGTCAATTAGCTGAAAATCAGACCAGCACTACGTGGTTCGGATTCCACGTAAACCTGTAGGTCCCTTAGTTGCCCTGGCTGTTGGGCTATTAATAAATTGCCCTTTCTGAGGAACAGTTGAACTCAGATAGTAACCAGACTACACTCATCCTACACTCATATAACCATTCATATTCACCTTAAAATACCAACAACGTTGTGTCGGCGTCTCATGTGTAAGAATGTATTAAATACCAACATGTCGTCTGCTTAATGGTTGCTATAGCAAGAAGTCTGTTGTGTCCATGTTGAATGGTAGTCAGGAATCGGATGTTGTGTAGGGAAGAGGACTGAGTATCAGGCTTGTCAATTAGTTGAAAATTAGACCAGTACTAGATGGCTTGTTCCATGTAAAGCTGTGTAGGTTCCTTTTAGATACCCTGGTAATTGGACTATTAATAAATAGCTCTTTCTAAAGAACAGTCGCCACTAGTTAGTAACAATGACTACACTCGTTCATCTACACATCACACTCATTCGCTCCTCACATTTGCCTATATCTCTACGACCAGAATTTCTTAATGATGAATAATTAGGCTTTTATGATCTTGATTTGCTGTAGAAAAGCAATCTTTCACCTCATGATTTTCATTACATTCTTTTTCCTTCATCAGCACTCTATCAAAGCTGTACATATTGCATATGACTTTGACTTGTTTTGAGGCATCTATTTTACTTTATGAGAGAGGAAAAAAGTTATTGTTACTGTACTGTATGAGTATAACAAATATTTATTCTAGTCAGAAAAGATTTGTAACAATTATCTGGAACAATCACATGATATCTTTTTTTAGTTATTATGTTTTAATTAATGGTACATGCAAGAGCAATATTGTAATAAATAAATACATTTTTAATCTATTATAATTGAAAATGAATTATTTGATTTTATTCTTAACACTCTATCAAGAAATCATATCAATGGAGGTTCCGAGGCTCTGTTAATTCATTTTTATTATTATAAAAGTAATAATATTGCTTTTCCTTTGAATGTTCATAGCATTATCTAGTCATAGAAGCTCTTGTCCCTGCTGTCTTCAGCAGGTACCTCCACTACAACGCCTTGTTCCTCCAACTCTTTCTTTACTGCTCGCTTGATCTCCCTCAACGTATCAATGTCGAGAAGTCTGTTTTGTCTGATAGATCTCTTCTGGTCTGCCAAACGTTGGTCCGTGATTGTCGTCCAGTCTGGATAAGCTGCTAAAAACTTTTCTCGCATCCTCTTCCTGTACTCTTTCTTGTCAGTCTCCAGTTTTGTTACATAGTAATATGTGTACATGATGAATTTGTTCATATTGTTATCCCACTTCATGCGTTTTTTTGGCCCTTGCGCCTGATCTTGAGTCTGTAAATGTAACATAGGATAAAAATATTACCATGAATAAAAATATGTCAAGATATATTGAAAGAATTGATGTATGCATTCTATGAATATGATACGCAAAACCACAATATTTTTTCGGTGTTTTAAGCAATTATATTTTTTTTATGATTAAAATTCTCATTTCAGTTGATATGATAAACATTATATACCTTTGATTGCTGTTCTGCTACAAACTTCTGCATCTATAACTGCTCGGTTACTTTGAAATAAGTAGGTTAATCTAAAAACAGGCCTCCTAGTTTTTTTTTTTTTTTTTTTATTTTTTAGGAGAGTAGTAGAGCCCTCTTTATCTTTACTCTACACATTCCCCATAAACTATTGATCTGTGCGGGAAACATCAACCAGAGTAATGTCCTTAACCAATATAATATGAGATGAATATTACTGAAAAAACTAACTGTCAAGGCCTGGATTTTAACCACACTATCTCTAAGTCAGGTAGAAAAGTCCTGAGGCCTTAGACTACTCGGCCATTGGCTCTCTAATCTAATGATAAATTGAAAAGAATATTCAAAATATTTTTTGTTTGGTTAGGTATGAAAATGTAAGTTAACGTTGTAACCTTTCTTGAATTAAGTTCAAACAGTTATGGGACTTGATAATTTTCAGCCACAAACGATGATTTATCTTGGCATTTTTGGTGGAGTGAGTCATCAATTGTTGAGTATGCATGTAGGCTGAAAGAGTGATATTCTACATTATATTCATAAATAAACAATTAATGAAGGATTATTCAGAGTTTTGTCTGAATACAGGGTGTGTGTTATAAATAAAGAAGAAGACGATTTTGGCTTTGTAAATCTCAAGAATTTATAGCTTAAAGATAAATTGAGAAAAAGGTTAATTCTAAACATTCTACAATTCAATTTTGATAAAAACTGCATCAATTCCATGACTATTTTGACTACAGTAAAACACCAAATTTCTTTACCAGCTATACAGTAAAGCTTACTGGTTTCAGGAATGATCTTTGGAGGGATAAGCTTGGTGAGCATAAGAAAAAATGTATATGTATAAAGAGAAAACTTTTGAACTTGGGAATACTGTGTCCATCCTTATGACTGAGCTCAACTGCCGATGTAATAGGATGGTTTTTTTTTTATTTATTTATTTTGTTGTGGTTGCTAAGATGTAAACTGATCATTTATTTTATATGTTTATTTATTATGGAATACTTGAAAATTTAGTCTGAAAAATAGCGTTAATTTGTGAAATGATATATATGTAATATTAAACTATGTTTCCTCATAAATTAGCAAATGAGGGGTTTGTAGGGAGGCTGTAAGCAGTTTTTCACAACTGTCCAAGAGCGTGGAAGAGATGCAGCTAGAAATAGCCTCGAACGGTGGTTAATTTGTTTTGTGGCCACTGAATAATATGCCACAATCAAAGGAAGGAAGGATTTAAGGGTGTTTAATCAAAAATTATTTTTCAAATTTTTTAAAATAAAATTGTTTGTTTATTTATTTATTCATAAGATGCCGATCGTCAAGATATGGGCGAATATGGATTTCGAATGAGTGTGGTGAGTGTAGATGAGCAAATAATAAGTGTGTTAAGGGAAAAATTTGAAAAACTGTTTACCGAGATTTGGCTATTTTTGGAGATATGGCTACATAAAGTGGCTAATCTGGCCTTTTTGGTTCCTAACTCATTAACAAACCATGCGATATATTTTATTCAAATTTTGAGAATATAGTGGACAAATGGTACTAACCAACCTAGAGTAAATTAAAACTAATAATAAAAATAATATTGTTTTAAGTTTAATCAATTATTATTTGATAAATGACATCTGTACAAATTTCGAGTTATCTTTGACAGAAAAAGTAGATTAAAAATATATACAATCTTTATTGATAAAGTTTACAATAAATTAGGGAGTTATTCCCGTTTGTGCTCCAGACACGCAGCTAGAGTGCTGTTACTCTCCCATGCCAACAGCAAGAGATTCACCTTGCTACTCGTGGCGACAGTGGCAGCGAAATGTTGAACTAAACTCCATCCAGCGCCGAGCTGAGCTGGTCGAACGAACAATGATTAAACTTTCTCCAATGATATGTTGCGTATATCGCACATGTACATTCAGAAGGTATTTACTTTCTGCGTGGTCCATAACCAATATTCCAACAAGTTAGTTGTGATAGGAAATAATTAGTACATATTACCTCCTAGTATTTTAAATTGTTCAAAAGTAAATGTATTAAGTTCCTCAAATGTTATAAGGACAAATCGCCACTGAATTACAGTGGAATGTTTAACATATTTGTGAACAATTTTAACCTCCAATCCTGGATCTATTGCCTCAGACATGTTTACTGTTGAATTTTATGGAAATGTTAAATCAAATGCATGTTTCATGTATTTATGTTCATTAAATTGTAATTAATTGGTCTCAGCAGTAAATCAAATTAAATACTAAATGTAGATTCAGGGTTAAATATCTTACAAAACTTACATGAAAGTAAGAAGGGGAAAAATGTTACTTTAGTTGAAGGTTTTTGAAATTTGAAATATAGGTACAAATTAAAAAATAAGATTAGTTAAAGCTCTATGTGAGGGAGTACAGTAATATAAAATCGTATTATCAATAATAATAAATTATTGCTGTATTAGGTACTAATTTAATCGTAAATCCAAAATTTAGTTATATTGTGCTCTTTATCTCACCATGGGAAATACAGTTGTCTTCCTCGGCCTTCCCACTCTCCCCCTTTTTTTTGATGGAACTTTCTGTGAACAATACATTGATTGCTTACTTTTTGTAAATAATTGTATCTTCTCATACATATTTGTGTACATGCAATTGACTAAAGGAACAGTTGTAAAAAAGGAATACAGATAGTAATAATAAGAAATAATTTAAAAAATGTCTAACACTCTTCAGGTTATAAAAAAAAAATATCCTAAACAATATAGATCTGATGTCTATTCATGATTAGGGACTTGACTTTTTTTATAAGATAACCGATCTTTATATCTCTCATGTTCTAGTAACCTTGTCAGGTCCCAACGAACTTGATATTTAAATTTACTATCATAAAATCAATATTTTAGTAGATGAAACTGGAAATGATTTTAAAAATTGCCAAACTGTAACTGGTGATATCCAATATTAAAAAAAAATATCTTTTTCGTTTTGTAGATCATTTTAACCTTAGATATGCAACAAAAGATAGAGATGCACAATTTGTATGATTGAAAATGAACATAACCTAATTTACATTGAATTCATGATTTAAAGGCAAATAATACTCAAGTCTATGGCTCACTCCAGTTATGACTTACAACTTATACATTACATGGTTTATTCCACTTTTTGTTTAACGTAAAATGTAATATATATGAACATAACATGAGATGCAATAGCAATATTGTTTATTGATGCGTTTACCCTTACAAAAAATTCTCAGAACAATGGCAGGTGCTATCAATAGAACTTCTTTTGCCAAATTGTCCGATAGTTTGTAATACTTCCGTTCCCCTCAGTTTACCTTCTCCATACACTCCTTGTTAAGTCACATAGCAATGTTTTTAACACCAATAGTGCAACACAAACTACCCCACTAGACATAGTTCTCAAATACAAATACCAAGCCACAATTTTTTGAGAAATCTCTTATCAACAATGGTACTAGGATTTTTAATAAATTACCAAAAAAAAAAAAAAACGAAAAACATTCAAATTCTAAACAAATTTAAGAAAGAGGTTTCAAAATATTCAAAAAATTCTTATAGCTTAGATGAATTGCTTGAAGATAACAGATAGAGACAAAATATTTATAATTTGTTACCACTATTGTCTGAATTCTACCATTATTGATTGTGCAAGACTGTTTTATTTGTATTTTAGTCTTAAGGTTCAGTATTTGTGATGATTTACCTATCTAATATCTGGAAATTCCTTAAGTGTATGTAATCTGATAAACAAAATAAATAAAAAAAATAATATTGAGCCATTGATATGACGTAGAGATCTACCTAAATTCAAGTTTAATACTTGTTTTAACTATTTTGTTTTGGTTTAATTGCCCTTCATCAGTAAAAGTAAACCAAATGTTTTTTATTATTATTATAATGAGTTATAAAGAAAAGACCATATTAGAGGACCATGTGTTTTTAACTTTAAAATTATCAAGAAGTAAAGAGCAAAGTTTAAGATATTCAGATATTTAATTATAAAAACATTATAAAAATAATCAAAATTGTACAAAAACCAACTTATGGTCTACTTGAATAGGTTTTCACATATCAAATGATACTTCAAGTGTTATGATCATTATTAAAGATTGAATCGTTGAAATAGAAACCCGTGTTTTTTGCATTTTTCATGAAGCAAAACGGCCCCCTTAAGGCATGCAATGATTTATTATTAGATATAACAACCTTTTTAGAGGTGGTGACTGTTGGTGTCGGTAAAGTTGTAAATTTCTTCCAACGGATGTATTCATATGGATCTATTTCAGTTGTCTCTGCAGGTTTATCCTAACAACACTCACGTAGGCTTCGGCATCACCTTAACTTTTTATGCATATCTTAAATTTAATTTATTTTCTTAGTGATTGATTACAAGTCAATCAATAAGGTTTGTAAACGGGAAATTATTAAAATTAGTTTGTTCCGACAAGAAATAAATTTGTATTTTAAAGTGAACTATATTGAATTTGTCAATTAACATTTATATCATCTATTAGAAGCATTTATTAATTAGGGAACAATTTAATCTCAGTGTTTTTAATGTACCTCCAAGAATCACCCTGAATAATCTATATAAATTTTCACTCTGCCTGAATTATTTCGATTTTGTTTAGGACAGGAAAGCAGGATACCGTTTAAAAATTTCTTTGGTAAGTCCTTTGAGAGTTCAACACACTCAAAAAAGGGCAAACAAAAATTAAATAAAATTAAAAAAACTCATGGAGATATTTCAAGGCCACTGGTCTTATCATCAGAACATCACTATTAATTTTCATCTATTTTTTCAATACTAGGCGTATGTATTCAAAATATGAAAATCAATCCCAATTAAAATAACGCCTCATAAACAACTTTTGGCCAATAAATAATGAAAAATATGGATTCACAAATAACATTGATCTTATGAGATTAAAAGCATCGACATCCTCTGCAGACCCACCCGCCCACCTATACACATACTGTGGCTTTGACTCACCCGCCCACCCATACACGTACTGTGGACATTAACTCACCCGCTCATCCATACACGAACAGTAGTATTGACTCACCCGCCCACCCATATACGTACTGTGGAATTAATCCACCCACCCACCCATACACGTACAGTGGTATTGACTCACCCGCCCACCCATACATGTACAGTAATATTGACTCACTTGCCCACCCATATACGTACTGTGGCATTAATCCACCCGCCCACCCATACACGTACAATGGTATTGACTCACCCGCCCACCCATACATGTACTGTGGCTTTGACTCACCCGCCCACCCATACACGTACTGTGGACATTAACTCACCCGCTCACCCATACACGAACAGTAGTATTGACTCACCCGCCCACCCATATACGTACTGTGGAATTAATCCACCCACCCACCTATACATGTACAGTGGTATTGACTCACCCGCCCACCCATACATGTACAGTAATATTGACTCACTTGCCCACCCATATACGTACTGTGGCATTAATCCACCCGCCCACCCATACATGTACAGTGGTATTGACTCACCCGCCCACCCATACACGTACAGTAGTATTGATAGTAGGATGGTTTAAGATAGGTAACAACTAAAATGCTATATGTGATTCTATGTACTATATGTGATTAGGCTGAAACTAACAAATTGAAATTATTTACATGGCAGTGCTAAATATTGAAAGAAAATTATTATTTACGAACTTACATGAGAGAAAGTGTTAATTATTGTCCACTTTAGTTCACTAGCCACATTGTTGGAATCAGTCTCAACACAATTTCCCAGAGTGAATATTGGCTAAAATCATGAATACTGAGCCCACCCGCCCACCCATACAGGCTCAGTGGTACTGGCCCAACCGTCCACCCATACGGGCTCAGTGGTAGTGATACGTATAAGGAATAAATGTCTTTGATGATCTTCTTGATGGACTGATGATAAGACCAGTGGCCTTGAATATCTCCTTTTTTGTTTGTGTATGTGTGAAATTTCAAATGACATACTAAAGTAATTTAAAGAAAGGCAGGCCTGCTTTCATGTCCTAAACAAAACCTAAATAATCTATATAACTTTTATTGTCAAATTTTAACCACAATAAATCTTTAAGCTTCAGATCCTGGGTTGAATCTGAAATATTTCTAAAACCACCATAGATCAAGTTATAAATAATTTTGAAGATTACAATTGTTTGAAATTTGCATTTTGGTGTTTATAACCATATCATCCGTATGTCGAAAAAGCAAAGCAATTTTTAACAAATGCTGTCATAACCCCTTTTTTAATTAGTGGCCAAATTAATTTTTAGTCAGTTCTTACCACCCCATACTTATCCATATCTACATATCCCAAATCAATATAACAAGGTGTGACAATATGATCCTCTATGTAATTGTCCTCTACGTAATTCATCTCAATTGTCTCGCAAGCTACTAACGACACAGAAATGAAACAACACAGCCACTGCATCTCTGACAACTGACAGAGATATCTTAAGTGCCATCTAGACTATCATGAAACTTAAATGATTTGTACTGTCAAACCCTCATTCAATCCATATAATCTTACGCAACTAATTAATAATAAATTGTTAAATTACTATTAGTTTAAAAAAAAACTGGTGCTATCGTTATATATGAATACATAAAAATAGAATATGTAATCTACCAAAATCAGATTTAGTATAGATCTTGTACAAATGTCTTTTTATTTATTTATTTATTCTTCAGACGGGACTTAAAATCTGAAGAAGCTGATCACCAAGATATGTGGGAATATGGATTTCAAATGAATGTGATAAGTGTAGATGAGCAAATGTAGTCACTGTTACAAACTAAGGACGACTATTCCTTATAAAGTGTCATTAATTAATTAATGGCCCGATGAACAATGAACAGTCGGTGGTTATCAGCTGATTCCTTCAAAACTTGTTATGACTCTGATTGGAGCGAACTAAGGACCTTTAGCTTATGAAGCTGGGCTTTAACCAACTAAGCTACCAACCAATTACACATGTTTTAGTGAAATAAGTTTCAAAATATTTTGGTAGTATATAATTTATTCAATAAAAATAAATTACAATCTTTCCCTAATGATTGGAATACAATATTTAAAAGAGGTTATGTTTCAGCTAAACTTTGGTGTCTTCATCCACTCTAGAAAATAGGAATACTCATAAATTACCAGTTAATAATAATCTACAAATAATGAATCTATCATTTTCAAAGGAGCCAAAGCATACAAGTAAACCAGATAAAATGAAAAAAGAATGATGCTAAAATTACATAAGTACACGTTTAGTCTTGACAGGAAGAGTGCAGGGATAAAAATACATAAATATTATACTGTTCATGATAACATTGTTAAAGAAGTCATTGTCCAATTAGCATACATTTATATCTAGTTAGTTAGTTTATTTCAAATTATTTACAATAATAAATGCTTCTCATTCAAATGTTCGAAAGCTAAAGATTCTCATATTGCATATCAACCCAAATCTAACTAACCTTAGTTGTTTCTTCTGAAACATCAAGTGAGGTCATTTCAGACAGCGGTGTAATAGAGGCATCCAGTACTTCCTAAAAACATCATTATACAATTTATTTTATATATATAAGTGTTGTATAAAATAATAAAGTTTGATTTTTTTCTATGTTTGTACTAGTGGCGCAGTACTCTAATCCAGCTACTTGGGGACAAAGTGTTGTGGAGATTTTAGGCTATAGGTAAATCTTTCCAGTCCTCTTAATACCAACATAGTGTCTGTTCTATGGTTGCTATCAGCATAGACACTACTAGAGAAGTCTAGGGTGTTCATGATAACATTGTTAGAGAAGTCATTGTCCAATTAGCATACATTTATATCTAGTTAGTTAGTTTATTTCAAATTATTTACAATAATAAATGCTTCTCATTCAAATGTTCGAAAGCTAAAGATACCAACATAGTGTCTGTTCCATGGTTGCTATCAGCATAGACACTACTAGAGAAGTCTAGGGTGTTCATGATAAAATTGTTAGAGAAGTCATTGTCCAATTACCATACATTTATATCTAGTTAGTTAGTTTATTTCAAATTATTTACAATAATAAATGCTTCTCATTCAAATGTTCGAAAGCTAAAGATACCAACATAGTGTCTGTTCTATGGTTGCTATCAGCATAGACACTACTAGAGAAGTCTAGGGTGTTCATGATAACATTGTTAGAGAAGTCATTGTCCAATTAGCATACATTTATATCTAGTTAGTTAGTTTATTTCAAATTATTTACAATAATAAATGCTTCTCATTCAAATGTTCGAAAGCTAAAGATTCTCATACTGCATATCAACCCAAATCTAACTAACCTTAGTTGTTTCTTCTTTTGTTTGTTCATATTGGGTGGTAGTCAATGCCGGAATACTGCGTTATGGGAGAGAATTGATTATCATACATGCCAATTACCTGAAAATCAGACCTATACTTAAGTGGTTCGGATTCCACGTAAAATTGTAGGTCCCTTAGTTGCCCTGGCTATTGCCGCTGCTAGTAATAAATGGCCCTCACTGAGCAAAGTCAAATTCAGTTAGTAACCAGACTACATAGGTCATCCACACTCATATGATCATATGTGTATATACACACAAAGTTGGGTTGGTGTCTCATATCTGAGAATAATCTGAGAATATAAGTTTATAAATAAATTATACTTAGCCTGCGAAAATAATTTATTCAAAATAAGTATGTTTGTAGAGGTTAAGTTTTGTGTTTTATTCCGTTATTTGGAGCTGATGACTTATAGTTCTTTGAACTGGACACTACCGTTCAAAATGTAGATTTTTAAAGTCAAATATAAGGCAGTGTTTAGACAATAATTTCAGCATTACTGTTTAAGGCTTTGCTGTTCCAGTTCGCCATTTTGAATTTATGCTGATAAGAACAACGTTAAAAATTATATCATATTATACTGTTAAATATTATTGTCCAATATTGACTATAATCTAATTTTTTTTTTTCTTAAAGGACTATAAAGCTTTAAGAAATATGCATTCAAATCCTCATGGCAGTTTTATTAATTTTAATGTATTTTCTTACATTTATAATTTTAATAGTCCTTATGTATGAAAGAATCACCATGCTGAGTGAAAGTAAATGGCAAACTATCAGAATCCTTCACAGAAATACAGGAGTTAGACAAGGAGACAAACTGTCCGCCTTTCTATTTAATATTGGTTTTAGAAGATACGTTAAAAATTATAAACAAACAGAGGTTGAATTGGATGATGGAGGAAATTTAATGTTTGTGCTTTTGTTGATGATGTAGTAATAGTTGCATAGAACAGAGGCAACAAAAGAGGCTTGTGGAGCTCTCTAGTCAAGATGTAAAAGCTATGGGATTTAAAATGAATGCAATGAAAAATTAAATATATACACTTCTCAAGAAATAGAGAATAGCACAACTCTAGAGCTACCACTCACATATTTTTAATATCTTGGACTGGTAAAAATCACAACTCAAAGACCCCAGAAATGTTCTATTATAGCTTTGCTTGTAATAGAAGTTCATCCACAAAAGTTGTATCTTATAAAAGTAAAACAAGACTACACCACTAATTAAAAGACCAGCATAAACATACTTTGTTGAAACATGGTTAATGAGCAAGGGAGTGGAAAGAAAATTAATAGTATTTGAAAACAAAATCCTGCAAAAAATCCCTGGCCCAACTTTTGCAGCTGTTCTTTTGCAGACGAGAAAGCCAAGTCTGCTGCTGTTCTATTATATAACAAAGTTTTATACTCTAAAAAACCCTGTTACTTTACTTTAGGGGGATTTAAAGTAATGCAATCATGTCAGTGTTAGTAGAAATTAATTACCTTAAAAATTTCACTAACAATTTAGTTTGTGTCATGCTTATGTTTTTGTATCAGTTGTTTGAAATAAACTTTCAAAATTAAATTAATGCCAATGTTACTTTTATGGAAAAAAGGAAACATTAAGGGGCTGTTTTTAACCCTTAGGAATGAAGTTTCAAGATCTCTTCTCTTAGTGGGTTGCTATGATACAAAAGGAAACATTAAGGGGCTGTTTTTAACCCTTAGGAATGAAGTTTAAAGATCTCTTCTCTTAGTGGGTTGCTGTGATACAAAAGGAAACATTAATTGGCTGTTTTTAACCCTTAGGAATGAAGTTTAAAGATCTCTTCTCTTAGTGGGTTGCTATGATACGAAAGGAAACATTAAGGGGCTGTTTTTAATCCTTAGGAATGAAGTTTCAAGATCTCTTCTCTTAGTGGGTTGCTGTGATACAAAAGGAAACATTAAGGGGCTGTTTTTAACCCTTAGGAATGAAGTTTCAAGATCTCTTCTCTTAGTGGGTTGCTGTGATACAAAAGGAAACATTAAGGGGCTGTTTTTAACCCTTAGGAATGAAGTTTCAAGATCTCTTCTCTTAGTGGGTTGCTGTGATACAAAAGGAAACATTAAGGGGCTGTTTTTAACCCTTAGGAATGAAGTTTCAAGATCTCTTCTCTTAGTGGGTTGCTGTGATACAAAAGGAAACATTAAGGGGCTGTTTTTAACCCTTAGGAATGAAGTTTCAAGATGTCCTCTCTTAGTGGGTTGCTGTGATACAAAAGGAAACATTAAGGGGCTGTTTTTAACCCTTAGGAATGAAGTTTCAAGATGTCCTCTCTTAGTGGGTTGCTGTGATACAAAAGGAAACATTAAGGGGCTGTTTTTAACCCTTAGGAATGAAGTTTCAAGATGTCCTCTCTTAGTGGGTTGCTATGATACAAAAGCTAACTTCCCTACAAATTTCATTATAATCTGTTCTGTTCCGGAGAAATCATGATGAGTACATCACTTTTTTGATTAAATATATTAAGATTTTATGGTGGTAACTAAAGTTAGTTTGTATAACTTACATATATTATTTTTATGAATTGATTTGTCCATTCTACAACTCAATTAAGGAATAACAAATACCTTGAGATTGTCCATATATTCCATAGTGTCCTCTTCCGGATCCTTCTCCAGAGTCTCGTCATTACAGCTTGAGTCAGGAACATCAGAACCTAGGCTGAACTCTTGTCCCAATGCCACACTGACATACGCACTCACACTCACCAACACACATAGGCTCATTTCTCATCCACTATCTCTCCAATACATCTCTCTTATCTCTTTATCTCACCTAATTTTGAATGTCTATCTTCTTCAAGTTAAAATTTATTCCAATTCTAATAATTTATTCAGGATGTTAATGTAGTTGTTAACTTTGAGATACACAGTAAATATACCGTTTACAAGAGAAATCACCAAACTTTGTACCAAATATAGTATAATAATTTTTAATATCAAAACCATCATCGAACTGCATTTATTCATTATTTTTCATTTCTAAGACGCTGATCCGTCTTATCCGAACCTTGACTACCATCCAACATGGATACCTCAGACATCTCTAGAAGTGTCCACGTTGATGGCAACCATTGAGCAGACACCATGTCGGTATTAAGAGGACCGAGCATTGAACTTATTGCCTACAATCCCCAAACACTTTGTCCCTAAATAGCTGGGTTACAGCACCATACCACCAGTACCGACTTTTATTAATTTATTATTTTATTAATTTTTAATAAAATAAATAGATTTTTAATTAAAAATTTATTTTTTACCAATGACGTTTCACAAAATAAAGAAAATGTTATTACTTGTCAATAGAACTTAGTCGGCAGACAATAAAATATAACAAGCAAACTGAACCATAAACAAATAATAACAATATAAAATATATATTCCATAATAGACCCTAAAATCGAACACATATTTTTGGAGTAGTAGGACTTCTATATTTTGCTATGAAACTCCTTTGAATAAAATATTTCCAAAGATGTATTTGGGAGTACCCACAGAGCAACATATCTGTCTGTTTGAGCAGTCCTAAACTAAATTCAATAAACTAAACATCTTAAATCTCTTCTTTGTTAACTGAGTAAATTATATAAAATAAGCGTATGTAGATATAAGCTAATATTATAGTTTTGTAGTAGCTGTTGGGTTTTATTTACATTTTTTAATTGCCAAACAAATAAGCACAGGAAATATAAAATAAAACTAAATAAATTTTTTCTGGTCAAAATGTTTTATCATATTTATTAAAAATATACTTCCAAAATAATAAAAACAGACACCACTGAATATCTATTCTCTCAAAAACAAAAATTTAGAATTATGACAGAAAAATATTTAATTTTATTTAAAATATGTCCATATATATATGGAATGTGGAACTGATTAAATCTCATTATAAAATAATCCACATAACTTCCAGTTGTCCATCAGCTGTTTCTAGATATGTTTCTATGTTTGTTATCATTCTTAGTGCTTACATCAGCTGATAAAAAGTTAAACATTACACAACAGGTAATATTTATTTGGCAAACTAAGTTCTTGTCAAATATTGTAATAATTTAGTTGTACTGTATTTTTGTAGCAAAGTGTTTTTTATTTCATGAGTTTTAATTGTTTTCATTCTTGGTGGTAAAATATTAGGTAGATTCAGTGGTTTAAAATGGAAGAGCTAAGTTCAAAACAGACGGAAGAAGAGTTTCCAACTAATGAACAGGTTACGGTAAATACTTTCTATATAAGGGAAATAGTACCTTCAAATTACTATGTACCTCATAAGATGGCTGCCAATAACAAGCTTTCTTTTAGAGCTATGATACTGTCTAAAACATTATCATCATTACATAAAGCAGTATATTATCATAGTAACTTTTAATATCAACATATTTAAATATCAACCCATATAATATTTATCAATATACTGCAGTATACTTTTCCTATCAAAATTCTTTTTTAAAGTAAAATTATCATTCATTTTATAGCCTTGATTACTTGTAATTATATTTAAAGTGCTCTTAGCTATGAAATCCAAATATATTGTTTAATAGACCTATGTTATACCATCAACTATATAGACAAGAAGAATATCCACCCATCAACGTGAACTCTACTAGGGAAGTCATATGTTGGGTGGTACTCATATGAATACCACTGTACGTGTATGGTTGGGTCAATACTACTGCACGTGTTATAAAAACACCTTTGTACGTGTATGGGTGGCTGAGTGGGCCATGGTATTTACGCCTCAAAGAGCAAACTAACTGGCATGCTAACATAGACAAATATAAAAATATCAAGTGGGCTCATTCCTAACTGCGGAATGACTCCAATACCACCACTGTACCTGAAAGGGAAGCCAGGGAGGCCAATACCACTGTTCGTGTATTGGCAGGTGGGTGGGCCATTACTAGTATACTAGTGTGGGTGGGTGGATAGGCCATAACAACTTATGAGGTTAAGTGTTAGAGAGGATTTTACAGTCCTAACTTCGACCCTTAGTAAACGCAATTTTCATTTCCATTTAAATTTATACTCATTCCCATATGGACACTGATGATTTGCCTGTCCTATAAATTTAGTTTTTGAATTGCCTTTACAGGTAACTTTTTCATAACCCATAGTACCCTTATTGTGCCAGGGGTCACAATGCTAGGTCGAGGGTTAAATGAAAGAAATGCTTGTATACGACACCATGGTTGCTATCAGTTCTGGAGAAGTCTGGGGTGTCCATGTTGGGTGGTAGTCAGTGTTTGGATGTTGTATAGGGAAGAGAACTGAATATAGGGCTTGTCAATTAGCTGAAAATCAGACCAATATTACATGGTTTGGATTCAACGTTAAGCTGTAGGTCCCTTTAAGTGCCTTGGTTATTGGGATACTAATAAATGACCCTTTCTGAGCATAAGTCGAACTCAGTAACCAGGCTACACAAGTCACTCTACCCACCACAGAATAAAAAGAATGACTATTCCTCTGTCTGTGCCCACATTCATGAAATCAATCATATTCACCTTAAAATACGCACGAAGTTGTGTCGGCATCTTGTATCTGGGAATAATCTGAGAGTTCCATTAGATAGCAGCACAAGCAGTCATCTACAAGAAATACATTGGTTTGATCTGTCTGTGTGTTTCTATAGAAGACGATAACACACATCATCAGTATTTTAAGAAAACCCAGAATTCAAGTATAGTAACTAATATACTCAATTAACTCTGTCAACTAACGTTGTATGTATTATGTTGTGAGTAAAATAAAATTACAGTTATTATTATGACCTTTTCTGAATTTGTAAATAATGCTACCTCAATTGTTACTTAAGCTCAAAGGAATTCTTAGAATGACTATAATATTCATTAATTAATACTTGGTCCTCCTATAGGTCTGATTTATGGACCTGAAATTGATATCGCAATATCAATTTGGATTATTTAGGGAATAATAATAATGATGGCTTTATTGTACAAAGAGGTTTTTATATAAAATGTAAACTTATTACTAATAAGTCCTCTCTTACAGTTAAAGTTAACCTTTTTGTCAATGAGAAGAAATATAACAAAGCCTTGTTTCCAAACACATGGAAATAGAGAACTAAACTAATGAAAAATACAAGTGATAATAATATACCAAATAATTATATAAATCAAACTAAATAAACTGCTTAAGAAATTTTAAAGGTAAGAACACTTTATTAATAATAAAGCATAAAGGCCATAAAAGATAATTTTCACGTAAATAATAAAAAAAATCACGTAGCTAATCATGTTGTAGCTACAGATTTAGTTTATTTCACATATTTTTCTACTAAGAAAAAAAAAAAAAACAGTTGTATTGAGTTTTCATCTAAAGCTTTCACACTTTCCGGCACTGCCTTTCATCCAGTATATTTTGTTTTATCAAAAGATTTAACTAAAGATAAAAGAACATCTAAGGTAGTTCAAATGTTTAAGAGTAAATTTGTCATTAAATTCTATGGAACCTTTAAATAAGTTATCTTGTTTTCAATCCTTAATTTGACGTGTTGTATCTATCAAGCTCTGTAACTCTCTTATTTATTTATTGACGTATTATATTTCGTAACAGATAAAAACCCACGTATATTGAAACTACACAACTTATACATGTAATAAACAATGCAGATTTATATAAATTATTCAAAACTAAACAAACATGTTACCATAATAATTTGTTTCCTAAGTAATTCTGCATGGCAGTAGTACAATTGTACGAGTAAGTACAGCGGTACTGACCTACCCACACACATTGTACGAGTAAGTACAGCGGTACTGACCTACCCACACACATTGTACGAGTAAGTACAGCGGTACTGACCTACCCACACACATTGTACGAGTAAGTACAGCGGTACTGACCTACCCACACACATTGTACGAGTAAGTACAGCGGTACTGACCTACCCACACACATTGTACGAGTAAGTACAGCGGTACTGACCTACCCACACACATTGTACGAGTAAGTACAGCGGTACTGACCTACCCACACACATTGTACGAGTAAGTACAGCGGTACTGACCTACCCACACACATTGTACGAGTAAGTACAGCGGTACTGACCTACCCACACACATTGTACAAGTAAGTACAGCGGTACTGACCTACCCACACACATTGTACAAGTAAGTACAGCGGTACTGACCTACCCACACACATTGTACAAGTAAGTACAGCGGTACTGACCTACCCACACACATTGTACAAGTAAGTACAGCGGTACTGACCTACCCACACACATTGTACGAGTAAGTACAGCGGTACTGACCTACCCACACACATTGTACGAGTAAGTACAGCGGTACTGACCTACCCACACACATTGTACGAGTAAGTACAGCGGTACTGACCTACCCACACACATTGTACGAGTAAGTACAGCGGTACTGACCTACCCACACACATTGTACGAGTAAGTACAGCGGTACTGACCTACCCACACACATTGTACGAGTAAGTACAGCGGTACTGACCTACCCACACACATTGTACGAGTAAGTACAGCGGTACTGACCTACCCACACACATTGTACGAGTAAGTACAGCGGTACTGACCTACCCACACACATTGTACGAGTAAGTACAGCGGTACTGACCTACCCACACACATTGTACGAGTAAGTACAGCGGTACTGACCTACCCACACACATTGTACAAGTAAGTACAGCGGTACTGACCTACCCACACACATTGTACGAGTAAGTACAGCGGTACTGACCTACCCACACACATTGTACGAGTAAGTACAGCGGTACTGACCTACCCACACACATTGTACAAGTAAGTACAGCGGTACTGACCTACCCACACACATTGTACAAGTAAGTACAGCGGTACTGACCTACCCACACACATTGTACAAGTAAGTACAGCGGTACTGACCTACCCACACACATTGTACAAGTAAGTACAGCGGTACTGACCTACCCACACACATTGTACAAGTAAGTACAGCGGTACTGACCTACCCACACACATTGTACAAGTAAGTACAGCGGTACTGACCTACCCACACACATTGTACGAGTAAGTACAGCGGTACTGACCTACCCACACACATTGTACGAGTAAGTACAGCGGTACTGACCTACCCACACACATTGTACGAGTAAGTACAGCGGTACTGACCTACCCACACACATTGTACGAGTAAGTACAGCGGTACTGACCTACCCACACACATTGTACGAGTAAGTACAGCGGTACTGACCTACCCACACACATTGTACGAGTAAGTACAGCGGTACTGACCTACCCACACACATTGTACGAGTAAGTACAGCGGTACTGACCTACCCACACACATTGTACGAGTAAGTACAGCGGTACTGACCTACCCACACACATTGTACGAGTAAGTACAGCGGTACTGACCTACCCACACACATTGTACAAGTAAGTACAGCGGTACTGACCTACCCACACACATTGTACGAGTAAGTACAGCGGTACTGACCTACCCACACACATTTTAAGTGTTATTGATTAATTAAAATCAAACTCAAACCGTTAATTGAATTTATTTTACCAAAGAGAATCAAATTCTTATGTATTAAACACTAATAATTGGCCTACAATGAATTTCACATAATAACTATTTATTTATCGGGAAGTTTGCAGGTTTGATTCTTACCAGAGGTTTTCGTGATAACCAGCTTTATTTATCGAAAGTGCATTGTAAGGCAAATTTAGGAGCTAAGATACAACTGTAATAACTATAATGGCACCCAATAAGCCCAATGGGGCATGGTTAAGGATCCCAATTGCTGGCCTTTACGCTCCAAAGAATCTTAACTATGATCATAATTTGTTCGACCTCGTCAAAAGTAAAAATCATCAAAATAATTTACCCAAAATATGTATGTTTGTAATGGTCCTCCCTATATATACTTATATACATATACGGTGGTTCTGACCCTACCCACACTTATATAGTTAACACTGGTTATCAAAACAGGAATAGCTCCTTTTTGTTAATTTGATTTGGTTTGTGTGATTTATATTATTGTTAAATTTAAATGGCCAGCAAAATCACAGAATAACTTAAGAGCCTTTTTTTAAAACTACAAATAAAGGCAATCTGCCTTGTTGCTAAAATTAGATATAGAGATTCCTGCAAGCCCTTTTTTAAGGAACTCATCATTCAAACATTCCATAGCCTCTACATTTTTGAAACAACACTGTTTAATACCGCAAAAGCACTAGTTCGGGGGCGAGACGTGCATGAGCATAACACAAAAGGCAGGGATAACTACAGGACTGGGATGCATAGAACACTTGCCTACAGTATAACTCTGTATATAACTTGCCTACAGAGGCAGGTGTTCGATTAATCAACAAACTGACCAACACAATAAAATACGCCACAACGCCCAAGGCGTTCAAAACTCACCTAAAAGGCTTTATAGCCTCACACCCTTTTTATAGTGTAGACGACGAGTTCATGGCGAATAATTGAGAGACCTTATAACCGGTGACTGACACAATTTCTGAAAGTGGGAATGATTGGCAAGAGTGAGTGTGGCATGTTTGAGTAGCCTTCATTGCATGTTTGAAAGAGAATTTTATGGGGTGAATGTTACCAAATGTTATAAATATAAAATGATAAAAATGACATTTGCATTTTTATCATTTTATGTAAATGTAATGATGTCAAAATTTAATATTATTATTATTTTTCTCGGCCTTGCTTTACAATGCTTCTGGGTTTTCCAGTGTGAAAAATGGTCGATCCATCAGCCAATCATTTCTTGGGATTGGTAGAGTTGAGGTTCTTCAAGGATTCCAGTAGAGCATTGTATAATTTGCGTCCCATGTACGATGGCTTCTTACTGTATTATGTAGAGTGGTGAATTGGAAGGATATAATCTTTAGATTGTCTTGTATAATAGAGGTAGACATTTTCTTCTCGGGTGTAAGCCTGTTTAGTGTGTGTAAAACTTCCGGTAACAATGGTGTCATTTACAATATTTATTTCATTAAATATTGTAAATGAAACCTTGATGTGATCATTATCAGAGGCTTTAGTTTTACATGTTTATAATATGTGGTTTATTTATTCATCACTTATAAAGAAACATCAGTCTTTTTGACCAATTGAGATTTTCATATATTTATAGTAGTAATTAGAGTTCTTAACCATGACATCTTTCATGTACAATAACCTATAAACTATCATAGTCATATCACACCAAAGAGTTGGTAGTCATTATGGATTTATTGCCATAAACGAGATGGCTATGGTCTTGAGTGTACATGTTCTGTGAATGTCTCATATGTACAAGAAATTTTGGATAAGAGATGAAAAAACACTTACATGAAAAACACCCCTATCAAACACCCCCTACAGATGCAAGTCAGCAACCTTTCAAATTTATTGAAAATGGTCTTATTTCTACCTATTTAAATTTTTTTTTATTTATGCTAAATTCATTTATCCTAGAACACTAAGTACAAAGACACTCCAATCCAGGACTATACGATTTATCATAGAGGCCAAGTCAAACTGTTGGAACTTTTAACGATTGCTATATATTGTAAAAGTCACAGCAATAAAGATTGATTTGATTGTATATATTGCACCTAAACACTTTAAATTTATTCCCATTTAAGAAACAACTCTCTAATAAAGTCTCGGTAGTGCCAGTGAGTAGCTTGAAACTAAAACGTAGCCAGATAATTGAACTGTCCATATGTTTTTTAGTTGCTGATGTGGAGTCGAATTAAATGTTTGAGACTAAATGAAATCACAAATCCTGGTTGTTCTCGAGGAAAAGTAAGTAGATAATTTTTTTCTCAATTTTATTTCATTTTAAATGTAATTTACTTTCCTAATTTAAGCTGCAACATCCTACATAACACTAATTTTATGCCAAAGAACACATCTACAATAATTTTGTTACATGAGTAAAAATCAAAGAAAGTTACTTTGTTACTGTTTTACGATTGAAATGCACTTATGATTGCAGGTGCTATTTTTTTGTTTAATGATTATATGAGGTACAGTCAAAAAGTTCCCGGAATCGATGTCCAGTGACACAGAGCGTGGTTTCCGGTGGGAATTTTGTCATCTATCAGCTAGTACTGCGCCTGGAGAAGAATACAGGTAGTGCGAGTATCACCCTGCCACCATTGTTCCTACGTGGAGAGCACTTTTCATGTATTTATGTGTTTACGTTGTCGCTTTTTAAAATTTAATTTTTATGAACAGCTAAAATACATTAAATTTGCTGTTTTACTTCAAAAGTCATCTTCTGTGACACTTAGAGTGTCAACTCAAGCATACGGAATTAAGGTAAGGTAATGAAGAAAAGCCAATTTTATGAAAGGCACAAACGTTTTTGTGAAGGTCGCATAAACATCGATGACACTCGTAGTGGACACCCTTCGACTGCAACCACAGATGACAACATTGAGCGAGTTCCGCAAACTATACTTGCAAACAGAAGAATAACAATTGATGATATCGAATTTAAGGTAAATTTATCCATACAGAAGTTCTTAGACGCTTACGAGATGCCATTAGGAGGAAACGGCCTGAAAAATGAGCAGAAAACAGTTGGGTTTTGCTGCATGTGATAACCCTGCACATCGATTCTCGTTAGTACGTAACTACCTAGTCAATCACCGCATTACCATGTTAGAACATCCTCTCTACTCGCTTGACCTCACGCCGGTCGATTTCTTACTGTTCACATGGTGAAAACATCAATGAAAGGAAATCGATTTGCAGGTGCTAAAGCTGTCAGAAAAAATGTGATAAAAGTATTGAAATTATTTTAAAAAATAAGTATCTAGTGTTTTGACAGTCTGTATGATTGTAGGGGCAAGTGTATTGTTGTGGAAGAAGAGTATTTTGAAGGAAAATAGGTTTGTAAGTATTTATCTTTGTCCAATAAACATAATTCAATCAATTCCAAGAACTTTTTGACTATACCTTGTATTTTATTACCAAAACATTCTAGTCCTATCAGTTCATACTCATAAAAAATCTTCCTTTTAGTACCTTAGGAGTACTTTTTCAAAATGAAAATTCTTTAGTTGTCCTATTTAAGACCTAAAAGAAATAGTGTACAAAATTTCAGCTCTCTACGTACATGGGAAGTTGGAGAATTAATGATGAGTGAGTGAGTCAGTGCGTCCCTTTATATGTATATATGATTCAAGTTTCTCATGCATGACATAATAATATATCAGTGTATATAATGTTGCGATTCTAACATGTCATTTAGATATCTAAATCTTAATGCTACTTTTCAACTGGTTTTTTTGTAAAGTGGCCTTTTTAATAAACTGTTTATTTTAAATTTACTTTACAAATTAGTAATATTTTGCAGAATGTTGACAACATCACGGGTCCAGCTGACTTGGAACTGCTTCCTCTTGATACATTCATACAAGAAAAATATGCATGGAGGGAAGACAATGTATCTTCAAAACAAATGGATTATTCTGACTTACAATGATTTCTTTTGATTATTGATAAACTGATAAAGAGTAAATAAATGTGTATCAAAATGTTGAATTATCAGTCACACTAACACCAATGTGTAACTGCCTCTAGTTATTCGAAACATTTAACTTGAAAGATAAATTGAACCTCCCCTAGTTTATTGCCGACGCAGTGGCAACGTGCTTGGTGGCTCAGGTGCGGATGGGAAGGTCTAATTTTCAAATCCCCACTGAGCCAAAGGTTGATACTTCACTCGTTGAATAAAGTTCACGCACAGGCCTGTAGGCCCATATGAATTGGCAAGTCGTTTAAAAATAAATAATAAAACAACGTTTACGCAAATGAAAAGGTTTTTGGCTTCGCAGTGGCCATTAGACAGGGTTGTGAATTGACAGCTGTACCTAAACTAAGCTCTCACGAAACATGTTACATTTAGTATTATTATAAAATATGGAAAGGTCTAAAATAATAAATAAAATAATAACAGCTGTGCACCTGGTAAAAAGAATTTAAGAATTCTAGCAGGTGTTCGCTTCGCCTTGTTTTGTTTGTTTAGTCCCTGCTTTGTTTCCTTGATATACTTTTCGCACTTGTATATTATATAAATATTTATGTATTATGGATCCCTTACGATCTAGTGATATTGATAGGGAGCTTCACCAAGACCGTACACAAACATCTAATGTTTCCACTGCAGAGTTATGAGTAAAAAAATGTAATAGTATATTCAAATTTAGGAGATAAAAACCTGTAGATTGATATCCTACTTGGGCGTTTTATTTTAGATTTACTTTTTTTGTTTTTGGGACATGTACCCCATAATATTTGTCCTTTTCCAAATCTGCTGGTATACTTAGATTCAGGAGAAAAATAACATTAATTTTATACCCAACTTGAGTGGATAACGTAAAAATTAAAAATTAAACTTTTCCAAAATTGTGTTTTTTTGGGTCCTTGATACTCAAAATTTTTGAGTTTTTAATCTTAAATTAAGAGATATAAGGTGCTAATTTGTTGCACGTTAACACCTGTCAAGTTTCAAAAATTTATTCAAGCATTTTTCCAGCTAGATAAAAACTATTTTTTTGGCAACTTTCCCTTAAGGAATACACTGGGGTATTTTTGGGGCTAAAAAAGGCAAACAGACAACAACTGGTCTTTTGATAGTCAATAAATTTGCAAGCAGTTTCAAAATCAATCAACACCATGAAGTCATTATAGAAAATTTTTTTTAGTAAGATTATAATAAGAATAAGATTAATAAAAACAAAAGGCTAAAACCAAAATTATCAGTAATGATTACAGCTTAAGTATTTGCAAAATGATTGAGATACTACTCAACAGACGAACATAAGAAATCCCCTTCAGAGGACTTCATTACTCCTGTTGTCAATTATGAAAGTTCAAATAATTAAGTTAATAAATTTCACTGCCTTTTTAAGTTAATAATAATACTATCTTTAAGTAGAATGTTTGGATGATAAAAAACACAAATAAATAACCGTATAAAGTCATATTTATTCTAGCCAACAAAAACAGAAAAACAAAACACAACGTTTAACAACCCATAACCGATATCAACAACTAATCTATTTCTGAAATACAAAAATATGATCATATTTTATACACAATTTCAAGATAACGTTTACACACCAATAAACTGTACAGTTTGAAATATACATTAAAAAAGTAGCCACTATTCAAATCCTCTGAATTTCAGTCGTAAGATTTAAAGGAAAATAAAAAATATTCTTTTACATAATTCTTATTTACAGTTAGAAGAAGTATAGTAAATGTAGATTATATCACAGTGCATACATAAATACTTGTTACTGTATTCTTAAAAAAAAAACAAATTAAATTACCTTTTCATTTAAAATGAAAAACCATGCTATAATCTTGATTTTATTCATTTGCCACTAAAACACAGAAAAAAGTTAGGAGCAATTTCTTTCCACTTGTTGTTTAAAAGGCTTGTCAAAATGAGACAATACCAGGTTTTCAGTAAGATTGAGCTTTTACGCTAAAACACGTGGCCGACTGAATTTGTAACATGCGCTATGGTTTGAAGGCCACCAATGATTGACAACAGGTTTTGACATTGGTGATCCTCCCACTCTCCCGGCACAACATATGACATTGATGACCCTTCCACTTACCCTGCATTACTTATGACATTGATGACTCTCCCACCCACCCTGCACAACATACGACATTGATGACCCTTCCACCCACCCTGCACAACAATAACATTGATGACCCTCCCACCCACCCTGCACAACATATGACATTGATGACTCTCCTACCTACACTGCACAACATACAACATTGATGACTCTCCTACCCACACTGCACAACATACAACATTGATGACCATTCCACCCACCCTGCACAACATATGACATTGATGACCCTCCCACCCATCCTGCACAACATACAACATTGAATTTATTAGATTTCTTTTAACAGCTCTAAATACAAAAAGTTTTATCTCATACGACACATATTTTTGGGCTCAATAAAGTCGGCTGATAACGATCGTTTTGTATTTGAAATAAGTAAGGCATACAGACACCTCATCTTGATAACTAGGATCTCCATGGAAAAAACTAATATGGTCTTTCTACGTTTGCAGTTTTGTTCTGTAATAGTAAAATACTATGTTTCCATATTATATCGAAGTAGAAGATAATTTTTATGACAGTTTTAAAAGTGAAATAGGATATTTTACAGGTATCGAATATACTCCCTATTGCCAATTCTTGATACCGATCAAGAATCAAAGTTTGGTATTGACTTATCCTTACTATATATTACCTGCATTTTGGAAATTCCTCTATTCAAAAATTTGTGATGAATGATCAAAAATTCTACAAACTTTCTCATTACAAACCAATCAAAGAAATAATAGCACAACTTCTATTTATTGGCTGATTAAACTCTGAAGCACATTATAACTGTAAGACAGATATAAAATCATCTGACACAGTCTAAAATATTTACAAACCAATGAACAATAGGAAAATGGGAAAGTGGAACAGATGCCTGATACATGAATTATTTGTTCAGAAAATTATGTATCATATACACATCTGTATCTAAATAACAGAAATAGATTCTTGAGAAGAATTAAAGGACTATATCACACTATTTAGGAAACAAATTTCCTTCTTATCATGATGTCTAGTTACAAGTATATTTAACAACAAAACTAGTTATGTTGAATTTCTTAGTAAAATATACACTTTATAATAAAGTTTAAAATACAATCACACCTGTATTACTAAACCTAAAATTAACTTAAATTTAGAGTTTTGTAAATACATTATAGTCTTCTAAAATGAAACCTTTACTAATATTGGGCTTATAAGAAGATATATATATTAAAAATCACTAAACATTGTTTAATTACATTGCACTTATATTAATACATCGATAACTTTTTATCATCAATATACAAAAACGTCGGTATCCAAATTACAGCCTTGGTTCTTATGCTTAGGATTTTTATCTTGCAACAATAAGTAAACCTTTTACATCGAACCATAATCAATATTAACTTAAAGATAACGTCAAGAGGTGATAATATGTAGGTGACATTTTGTGCAAGTTATTTAACTGATTCATAATGCTTTGCTTGTAAAAATGGTGATATCTTTATTTTATTTTCATAAAGTTATATAATGCATATAACCACATGATTATTGGAAAAAGTCAACTCGCTTTTGACTACATCCAAAATTACCTTAAAAATATAACTAATCAAATATTTAGTTTTACTGCCTGATCTATATTCATACAGCAAAATAACCAGCATAAAATTCTACTACAGAAAACAGATGTTTTTTACAAAATAGAAGTTGTCAAGAGGCACTACCACTCCAAGAGCACTCTTTGTTCTCCTTCCAGACTGGGATCACTTGATCGTCCTGGTACTCTTCTCTCTTCCAGACAGGAACAGATGCCTTGAGGGCCTCGATGGCGAACTGAACAGCTTGCAGGCTATCTTGGCGATGAGGGGAAGAGACTGCTATCACTACGCTGGCTTCCATCACACCTACGTCCCCTAGCCTATGATAAGAAGTACTGATTGAAACAAAGCTATCTTAAGATATTTTTAATTTGTAGTTGGTTTAGAAAAGAGTTTAAAATAAGAAAATTGATTGACCCAAAATATCTGGTGAGATTCCACCGCCTTGGAAAGCGCTTGATGGGAGATAGCAACTCTACATGGGACACCTACGTACATACAATTGCCAAGGGTACATGCTGGCAAGAACTTTTTGATTAGGCCCTCTCATTTAACCATCTTTTATCTTTCTACATACCTAAAAGCACAGGTGGACTTCATCATGTATTAGATCTCATTTTTGAGAGATAGCTGCCATAGTGACAACACAAGGCAGGATCTGGATATTGCCTTTTAGTTGAAATCTACATTTACAAAGATTTAGCAAATTAAAGAAACAACTAAGGCTGTAATAAGATTTTGATTCTAAAATATTTTGAGGAATTAAGATTTGACAACTTATTGAATATCATAGTTGTTCAAATAAATCATTTACCGGTGATAAATTCATATATTTAATATATAATAATGTTTTAGATGTTAGAGTTGTTGGAATAGAAATGCTGGGGGTTTCTCAAACATGCATGCTTTCCAGTCTTGGGTTTTCTGGCAATTAGTTTTAATGAAAACGTAAACTAAAAGTTAAAAAAAAACTAAATAACACTAATATTTGCTTTACATTTTTAGCTAACCAGTTTCTCAAGTGTGAAAATTTAATTTGAAGGAATATTTAAAAAAGGATTAAATGGGGAGGAGGAGGTAGTAATGAGAGTAGCAAAGGGAAAAAATGATTAAAAATGTTAACCCTTTGGCTACCGCACACTTTTGGGTTTTGGGGTGATGAGATTGTACACGTAGTCCCAATATTGGCAGGGTAGTGCCGAAAAATACCCGAGTAAAATTGTCTGTTTTGTAGTTCTTTTGGAGAAAAAAAATCTCAGAGACTACTCAACATATTTGGTTGACATTTTTTGTCTCTTTCAGCATAAAATATACTACAATTAGCATGCATCAGTTTCATAAAATATAATAAAAAAATGTTCAGTCCACAACTCAGACCCAGCCAGATGATGGACGCATAGATAGCGTCCGAAAACGTGTTCGCCGTGATTAAATAAGGTAATATAACTTAACAACTTTAACCTTATACCTTAACTAGTGATTTAGTGTAAGTGTAATGAAAGGAAACCAAGTTGCTCTTTTTTATAATAAAAAATCTTAAATAATTGTCTGTAAATTTATTTTTTAATTTTTATGTTTTGAATGAAAATAACTCAAAAAGTAAGACCAATTTATACTGTGGCAAATCATAATTATGTTTGGTATATTGTTTCCATTAGCTATAAAAATTTCATCAGTTTTTGCCAATAAATAAACAAACTAAAAAATATTTTTCACTTACAGTAGAACCACAAACAAATATTTATGACGGAAACGGGTCGAACCCCAATTAGTTCTGACTAATTTGGGCCGGACCCGTTTCCATTAGCGTAAATTTCCAATATTGTGTTAATTTGACTGTCTAGGCAGGAAATAAATGTACATCAAATTCTATTCTCGTTATTAAAACGTATGATTTATTTTAAAACTACATTACATACTACAGGATCATGTAACTAAACAAAGGTTTTAAAAGATTCTTCAATAACAGATAAAGGTAGGGGAGTGGCCCACGACTCACATCCGGTCTGCCACGACACTTGTTTACAGGTAGGAGTAGGGGAGTGGCCCACGACTCACATCCAGTCTGCCATGACACTTGTTTACAGGTAGGGGTAGGGGAGTGGCCCACGACTCACATCCGGTCTGCCACGACACTTGTTTACAGGTAGGGGTAGGAGAATGACCCACGACTCACATCCGGTCTGCCGGGTAGGGGAGTGGCCCACTACTCACATCCGGTATTCCACGACACTTATTTACAGGTAGGGGTAGGGGAGTGGCCCATGACTCACATCCAGTCTGCCACGACACTTGTTTACAGGTAGGGGTAGGGGAGTGGCCCATGACTCACATCCGGTATGCCACGACACTTGTTTACAAAACAGTGTTATCATATTCTATCCTAGTGGTGATTGTTGTTTATTATGTTATCATTATTATTCCACAACATAGCACATATATATTGTATTATTTAATTTATATTGTTGTTTGTAAACAATCAAACATTAGAAATAATGCATGTTATAATAATGTTTATACAATTTTATTTTTATAATTTATTTATATAATAAGTTAGTTTTCCCTCACAGTATTTCTGATAACCCGTTTCCGATAACCTGGGTTTCCGATAATCAGAGTTTTACTGTATTTATAAATTGTATTACAAATATCGAAGCGAAATACTTAGTTATTTACAAATACAATTCATACTTAGAAAAAGAATCAATATTTACAAAACTATATTTACACATACTTATTTTTACAAACATATAATTACACATAAATCTTCAAGAACACTAGTACAGTTGTATAAAAACGGGCGTAAAACAAACACTAGTGACAACAGCACACTGACATAGTTGTTCGCTAGTGCCAGCTGAATTGAGTCGTTCTCCAGATGGAAACATCAGCTGATCTTTCCTTGCTTATAAAGTCTCATAATGCTACATAAAATAAATATTAGTTTTGTTGTGTTACTTACTATATGTAGTAAACCAAAATAACTTTTAGTAACTTTAATGTGAGTAAATATTCATAGCTTAGGAACGCATAAACATTATACATAATCTGCAGCCCAGTACAACACTAATAACACATTGCCAACACACTAAATGAATATCACTGAACATATAAAATGATTGAATTATATTAATAGAAAGATTATTAAGTTTTCAAATGAGTTACACAATAAGCCACCTGACACTAGAATAATAGCGATCGCAGACTGAATGTTGCTTCTGTGAACTAGCTTTTATTCATATTAGTCTTTCCTGTTTCCTTCATTTAAGAGTGAAACTGCACATCCCGCCAAACACATAAATTATTTCTGTTTCTAGTGGTATATAAATCATTTTGATAAAGTCAATAAGTGTATTATAAGAGAGGTTGCAAATCAGCAGGTGCAAGTCAGCTGATTTTTTTGCCAATAGACCTTTTGATAACTCTTTTTATTGGTAGAATTCATGTAACGAGTAGTTGTAGAGTTAACAGAAATGGTATGTTAAGCAGGCCCCCCTTTTGCTCCACAAAAAATGGAAAAAAAAGGATTTTATTTCAACAATTCAGTCCATTATAAAGATCGTTTCTCAACACTTAAAGTGTCATTTGATACGTGAAGAGCTATTTTAGTTGTACAAAAGTTGATTTTTATAATAATTAAGTATTTTAAAAAATTTTCTACAGTTAAATATGTGAAACATTATATGTCATTATTGACAATTTTAAATTAAAGGACATAAAATCAACTTATGATCGACTAGATTGGACCTTTAATGATCATACAGTGGTCACTATAACTCATTATGACAATAAACAAGAACCATACAGTTAAAATAAAACAGCATGTTTTAGCCTGCTGGCGATAAAATTGCTTGTCTACTATATGGCTGTCAACTTCCCAGCGGTGAATTGACAGTTTGAGAAAATACCATCTAAGTGTTATTAAGTGTTTATTAAGTTAGTTTAGTTTTAGTTTAAAAGGGGATATATAGTTGGTCCAGCCAACCCTTGCAACGAAGCCTATGGCTTTTTGTGCCAATCCCGGTGCCCAATCGTCGTAAAGCTGGCTGCCCTTGACCAAGTCAAGGAGCTTCTTCACTAGATTGGTAATTTCCAACTGTCCCAGAGGTGAGCCTTCAAAAGGTACTCTTCTGCCGGCACCAAGAGCCTCACGCTCCCGGACAGTGTGTTCTACAGACTCTTCGTCCAACCCACAGAGGCGACAGATGGGATCCTCCGTAAGGAGTCCCACCGTTCTTAGATGCCTCCGGAATTTACCGTAACCGGTGATGAGTCCCACCACCAGCTTTACGTAAAATTTACTCAACCCAAGAAGTTACTTTGTTGACTTCTGGGAAGGATTCCTGACAAGAAGCTTGTCGAGTCATTGCCCTGGGAACCGCCGCCATCTTTCCAGATGTCTGGGACCCAGTTTTGGTTGGTATTTTGACAGCTGCAGCCGAAACGCCGCAGGCCGGCTCAAGACCAATGAAGGGCTTAATAGCGCCTTCCCTAGCCAAGGCATCGGCCTGCACGCTGCCTTCTATTCCCCTATTTCCTGGGATACATTCCAGCAGGACCTGATTTCTTGAACCGAGGATGCTGAGGGACTCCACACACTCCCAGACCAGACCAGACGAAACCTTCCAGGAGTCAAGGGCCCCCAAGGCCGCCCGACTATCTGAGAGGATATGGATATGTTTCCCGCAAACCTCTGTCATAATTTGCGCTGGACGTATGGCGACTTCAGCTTGGAAAACGGTGCCATACGCTCCCAGGCTCACGCACGCGTTTGTCCTAGGGTCGCCAGTATAGACACCAAATCCAGCTCTGTTGCCTATTCTTGACCCGTCTGTGGACCATACAAATGGGTCGTGAGAAGAAACCGGGCTAATAACAGCGTCCCAGTACTCCCTCGACCCAAAATCCACAGTATGGGGTCTGGTGAAAAGATACTTAGTCCCAATGAGGTCAAACCTCATTGAGAGTACCTAATCTTTTACTAGATTGACCACTGAGGAGTGACCTGTACAGGACCCCCTCCAGTGATCAGTCAGTTGAGGCCTATAGGCCTTTTCCTCTGATTGCCAGGAGTGCTTCTCCTGGCTATCTTCATCCTATTCAGAGCCCCAGCTGTCCGATCGAGCTGATCAGAGCCTGGGCTCCGAGAAGGATGTTTTCGAGGTCAGAGAGCGACATGCCCCCCTCCGCCGAACCCATGACCCGAGCACCGGGGACTTCAGACTGGCCTGCCCCTGCCTTCTTTCCCCGTGCCAAGGTCCTTGTCTGAGGGCTCTGAGCGGTCCTCAGCCAAGTTGGATTCAGAATCGGAGAGAGACATGCCCCCCCCCGACATTGATTTGGCCCGAGCAATGGAAAACAAGGGCTGGCCAGTGAGGCTGCCCTCTGCTCCCATGCTCGGTTCATTATCTAAGGACTCAGTGCGGTCCTTAGGTATGTAACTATAGGTGTGTGTGGTAATGAGTTCAGGGTACCGCGGGGTCACTAAGCCCGTCAGCTGCACACCTCAGCTGCCCCTGCGGACAAGTGTTTATTAAGTTAGTGACATATTGGCTTTTAAAGATTTATTTTATATTCATAAACATAGAGTTGTATGTTCTTTAAATAACCTCTATAACTGTTTAAAAAAAACAATTACGAGGGTCGTCCAGAAAGTAAAAAACGTTTTGGTATAAAAGATTAAAAACAAAAGATAACAACACAGAATTTTATTTACATACTCACAGTAACCTAGCCTACTTCTCAATGTAGTTGCCTTGGTTGTCAAGGCATTTATTGTACCGAAGAATCAGTTTTTCAATGTCGGTGTTATACTCTTCAGCCGCCAAAGATCTGAGCCAGGATGTCACTTCTTCTTTCAGTTCTTCATCCTTTCCAAACTGCTTCCCACACAAGAATGTTTTCAGTTTCGTGAACAGATGGTAATCTGAAGGAGGGTGTCCAAAGATTTCCCACTTTAGACCTTGAAGTTCTTGCTGGGTTCGTACCGATGCATGGGGCCGAGCATTGTCGTGGATCAAAAACACTTTTTTTGACAACATGCCACGTCTTATGTTCTGTATTGCACGTCTGAGTCTTTGAAGTGTTTTGCAATAGGCTTCTAAATGTATCGTTTCTCCCCTTGGCAAAAACTCGACGTGGATTAAACCTTTGCGGTTCCAAAAAACAGTTGCCATCAATTTTCTTATGTTCAGATTCGATTTTTCTTTTACAGGTTTAGAGGGCGAGTTTGAATGATGCCACCCCAAGGATTGTCACTTTGTTTCCGGAGTTTTGTACGAAACCCAAGTTTCATCTCCAGTCACAATACGATCGAGAAATAGTTCACCATCACTATCATATCGGGTAAGAAGTTCAAGGGCTGCTCCCATTCGTTTAGTCTTGTGGACTTCTATGAGAAACTTTGGAACTCACTGAGCGCACAATTTTTATACCCAAGATGCTAAGTCACAATTTCATGTAAGAGGGATCGAGAAATGTCTGGAATAGCGGCTTTTAAAGTGGTTAAAGTGAATCGCCGGTTTTCCTGAATTTTGTCGCCAACGTTTTTCTTCAATTCCTCAGTTACAAGTGATGGCCTTCCAATCCGTTCTTCATCGTGCACATTGGTTCTTCCTTGGTTGAACATAATGCACAATTTCCTCACTGAAGATTCGTTCATTACAATCTCACCATGAACAGTGTTTATTTGGCTATAAATTTTAATAGGCCGAACATTTTGAGCATTCAAAAACCGAATGACACTGCGCACTTCGCGGGATTTTCAATGGGCATTCATTTTGAAAGTTTACAGAGCAAAGACCGGACAGCCAGAGGTAACTAGCGTGTACGCAGTCGTAGTGGAGGGGGATCAGTGCCGCACGTATTGCACAATCGTTCTTTACTTCCTGGACAACCTTCATAGTTAATTTCTCTTGAAGCTGCTTAAAAAAATGAATAAACAAAAATTTTAGAACAATTAACATATTCACTTTAAAAAATGAATATGTTTTAGAACAATAACACTCAAAAGCTTCTAGTTGAGGACAATAGCAGTCTTCATACCTGTGATAAATAGCAATGTTTTCAACAGCGGGCCACTTTTTTCTTACTTCGGTACAAACTCTCTTCATAGCCTTTAATGCCATGGTATCATAAGCTTCATAAGCCAAGTTTGCCACCTGAAACGATTTTGAAGACTTAATAACTGGAAAAATTAAGTTAATGTGAAGATAGTTAAAGGCGACTCAAGACATGTATGAAATAAATTATTGCAAATTATCAATTGCCATAAAATATTACTGTAACTACTTTAGGGTTATTGGTAGTCTCCACGTAGTTTTTACTGAAGAGGATGTATTTTTTGTGTATTTTTTCATAACGCTTACTATTAATAGTTAATTTGTTAGGAAAAACAAAGAGAAAATTATTAGTCTTGTTTTTAATTTATGTTTCATGCTCATTTAATACTCATTTAAGTATTTTATGCAGTCATGTTCAAAGTGTAGCTAATAGTTACTTTGCCACAGATGTTTTTATATGAAAAAATTTAAAAAAATCATATTTTTATTTAAATAACATTTCTTACAGTCAATAAAAATTAACACTTATTATCAGAATTTAGGGGACTTGATGTTGAACAAGAAGATTCCAAGCATTTTCATATTGTACACAGTTAGAAAATGGAATACAGTCTTTGTCAAATTGTAACAGCTATAGCTGTGAAATACCACCTCCTACATCACCAAAGTATTGTTACAATAAACAATAATCTTGTCAAAAGAGAGAATGATTATTTCTAAATCGAAGTTAATGACTTGCAGTTGATTATGCATTACGTTCTTGCGCAATGAAAAACAACTAGTATCAGTTGAAAGCCCTAAGGTTTCACAGTGGGTTTAACATTGTTAGACATAGAGTTTATAATTAATCATTACCAATGGTTGTATACTCTTGATAATAAACGTTTTCAGGAGATATTTAACATTGTACAGAACACCTTATAGTATACAGAGGGGAAGAAAAGCTCCGAGACCATTCCTAGATTGCACTTCAACCTTAGGTTTATTGTGCTCCCCTGTTGCCTACTAGAATTGGGTACCTATTCCAAGCAGCTTAGCCAGCTCTAAAATCTTTCTCTCCAGACTAATCTTTCTTCTGAGAGCTCGTGGCTGAATATTCTCCTTCTCCTGAGCTCCAGAACTTCGTACTCAGTTAATAGATCTTCGGCAGACTCAAGAACCTCACCACAAAGCCGGCAACTGGTGTCTTCTCTGTAGATACCAATCTTTGTCAGACGTTTCCTGAAGTGGCCGTGTCCAGTAATCACCAAACTGATGTCATTCCGATTCATGGCGGTGAGTGACTTGGTCGGCACAGTGTTGGGTCTCCTCAGCAGAGATTTTGCAAAAACCTGGCCGTGAAACTACTGCCATCCTCTTTGGTGGCGATTTCTCACCAAGTTCAGTATTTCAGTCTTGGCAATGGTAAGTCCAATGCCACATACTGGTTCGGGCCTTACTAATGGAGTCCTCATTCCCATCTTAGCTAGGAGGTCAGCCTCTTAGTTACCCGTGAGGCCGCTGTGCTCTGGAACCCACCTCAATTGAACATTATTGAAGTGGGCCAGAATTCGAAAGTTTGAAAACACTTGTGGTGAATTTCATTTGAAAAAATGAGGATTCACGACCAGGTCTTTGCAAAATCTTTGGTGAGGAGACCCAACCCTACACTGACCAAATCATTAACCGCCATGATGAATTAGAATGACATCAGATTGGTGATTGCGTAAATTACTGGACACGGCCACTTCAGGAAACATCTCTCTAATGCATCCTCTGCTCTAAATACCAGTTTGTTGAGGTTATCCCTGAAGGACCCCGTACCAGATATCTTTCTACCAATCTTTCCAGTGTTTTAAGCGTAAACGAGGAGAGACTGATTGGTCTGAATGCCTTAGCTTAGTAATAGTCTAATTTGCCTCGCTTCGGGCTAAACACCATTTTGCTCACTGCCCAAGCCGTCGGTAGATAACCCCATATTCTTTTTTTTAAATATACTACCCTAGCCCTGAATAGTTCATAAAGCAGTTATATAACCAAGTCGGGTGCTTTCTGCAAAAGAGCAAGGTACACGTCATATCCCCTGGGTGATTTATATGGGCTATACTTGTTGATAGCCCATTTCAGTCTCGAAAAGGTGACAATGTGTCTTGGCCAGGTTCATTCCGGAAAGTGTGTCTCGAGGAGAAGATTGAGAGTTTTACATGCCATCAATGTATATTTCCTATCTGATTTTTTAAGTGTACCAATCGGGTTTAAATGTTTCGAAGCCAGCATTGTTTAGTCTAGCTACATCTTTCAAGCTGTTTAGCTTCTCAGTAAAAAACATCCAGGAGTCAAACTTGGCTTTTCGTATTGCCTTATTATATTTTTTGAAGGCTGAGTGGTAAGCTCCCTAATCTCCAGTTGTTTTGGCACGATTGAACAGTTTTTGAGTGTTTCCCCTCTGCAGATACAGATCCCGAGTCCACCACACAACGATGTAGTTTTAGGTCTTGTCCACAGACGACAGTTATCGACATAAGAACAAATAATTGTGTCGTTCAAAGACGTTGCAATTGTGGATAAGTCTTCCCAATAGATCACTTTTTTTAGCAGTGATTTAGTCATTGTAGTGAGTTAATCAGAGTAGAATGCCAAATCAGTTTTCCTAGGATTTCTGTACAGCACCTGAGGTTGTCCAAAATTCAGTGTAAACTGAATGTATTTGTGTATGGCAGTAAAGCTTCATCGGAGACTTTCCAGTCTTTTAAGAAGTCTACTAAATTAGATGTACAGAAAGTAATATCAATAATCTCACTAAGCAACCTACTAACAAAGGTTGATTTGTTACTGATATTAACTATCTGTAAGTTCAAGGAGAGACTTACTCTTCTGTTGGTATCGGAACTCCCCCAGCCAAGTTTGTGATGAGGTTGGCGTGACACCCCACAAGGAGGTGTCGCCCATGAGCGTGTTCACCAGAAGTTAAGGGTGGACTATCTGAGTCATAAGGGAGGTAGACTGAACATAAAATTAGGTTTCTCCTACCTCCTTCCCAGCTCAGATGAATGGTGATTATGTCCCCCGAACAAAGTTCAGAGATTATAATAAACTGCATCGCCTGCTTAGTTAGAATAAAGTTCTCATTATTTATTGGAGATACATATATATATATATATATATATATATATATATATATATATATATATATATATATATATATTATTGGAGATACATGAAATTAGCTTATCTTTAGAGTCTCCCAGTCCAACGATGCGACTTCGATGGATCCAAGGCTTCTGGATAAGAGCAACCATAACTGCCGCTGGTGAAGGTGCAGCATAAGGTTGCAGAGGCCACTTTACTTTGGTAAAGGTTGGCTAGTAGGACCCTGAGCATCACTATTTTTCCTTTTAAAGGATCACAAGTGACGCCTTCCAGAGGCCCACATGTGCTTTCCCTCCTGAGGCTCTGATGGAATTATGGATCTGGTCATAAATGAGGAACACAAAGGTTAAGCCTTTGGGATCCTCTCTGATGGAAAGAAGCTTCCACTCAGCCACCTCTAGGGACGGGTTCTGTTTGCCAAGCATCTTGATGATGCGTTCCAGAGTGGCTCCCGAAAGTTTGCAAGGCACTCTGATGAGTACCTTGGTGCCCTTCAGAATCTCCTTCCCGTCACCAGTAATCAGCCTGACAGCTCCCTTAGAGGGCTGAGTGTAGAGACTACATGAAGAATCCAGTCCTTCGTAACCTCGTTCGAACATAACACTATGAGTGTGCCACGCTCCATGTAGGTCCCCTAAAATTGAGGATGACTGCCGTCCAGAAGGATCAAAGAATTCAATCCTCTCCATAAGCTAACGCTCCTCAACTTCCTCACGCTGAGCTTCTGTAAGCTTAAAGGAGAGATAGTTTGAGGCAGCCACCGCAACCTTCAAGGTTGACAGCAAGTCTTTGAAGGTCGGGGCTGGCCCAGCTGAAGTGCCTAGTCCTCTTCCGACTGCCCTGGGCGGAGGCAGTAGTAGTGGAGTCAGTTCTTCCCCTCTTCCTAACCCCACCTATCTCATCAGCTGACGGTATCTCCTCCTTCTTCTTCTTGCGCTTCCGGCTTCCACTGAACTTTTGAGAGCCCCATGGGATGCCTTTAGCGGCAAGCCTGGCCTTGATGGCTCTTTTCTTTTCGGCTGTCGTCAACTTGGACTTCAATTTGAGTTTCTCAGTTGCAGCAGCCAGTTCATTCAGGAGGTCATCCCTTTCAGAAAGGTTCACCCTCCCAGAAAAATTGTGGGAAGCACCCGGAGGGAGGGCCAGGGAGTGTCCAGACGTTAAGACATTTGAACTGGAGGCCTCAAGGGTCTCCATGCTAGTGTTGGTGTCCAGAGCCTCACTGAACTTGGACTTGTTGACAGAACACCTTAGTGACGCATTATGCTTCTGACAAATACCTTAAGACCATCGCAGTTATCTCTAGTTGTTCCGATAAAGAGTGATACTGCCCCACATTTTGGAGATTTGACTAGTGAAGATATCTCTTCCACATTCAGAGTATTTTCTTCAAGTTTAACATAGTCCATGCCTTTGACTTAGCCTGAAACAAAATATAAAATCTTATTTGTGTTTAAATGAAAATCACACAAGATCACCACTTAAATTACTTTGTTTTCAAGAAAGTGAATTTTTTTTAATTCCCTTATATTCTTAGCCTTATATTTTAGCCTAAAAATATATATTCTTCCTGTTTGTTAACTATGACCTTTGTTTCAACAGTATCGGCACCTTGTAAAATTGGACTTAAAGGTGTGAAACATAATTAGAATTATGCGATTCCAATGAAGAATATCTAAAATGATACTAGTTGCTGACTTTAGAAATTTGAATGATAATAAAATCCTCATATAACTCAAATACTCTAAGATCATATCAGTAGAAGACATTTTTACAAATATCCACAAGAGTCCTGTAATGAAAGTTAAAAACATCTTGGAATTTTGGAATCTTGGAAGGTGGCAACATCTTGGGATGTTTCCTAAACACATCCATTATCTCTGTGTGTGATGGTCAAAACCTATACCACTGTTCCAGCATGGGTATTTGGGTGGTCCAATACAACTGTATGTGTAAAGGTGGTTAGGTGGGCCATTACAACTGTATCTGAATGGGTGGGTAGGCCAATACCATATGTCTTCCTAGATTTACAATTAATACTTATTTACAGTAAAATTGAGTACCACTGTACATGGATGGGTGGGCGGGAAAGCCAATTCTACTGTAAATGAATGGTCCTAATTATGCACTTTTCAGACGCCTCACCAATCTTGACTTTTTTTATCACCAGTGGATAGAATTAGGCCTATATTTTATGAGAAAACACTGTTTATCCCGCGTAAATAACAAGGAAATAACAATTTATACGTAAAAAAATTCGATATTCTTAAAAATGTTTTTTTAGTTATCTTCGTTATTTTGCGTGATTTTTTCATCTTTTTTTATTTGATGTAGTTTTTGTCTTGAACAAGAATTATAAAACTATTTTGGTCTAAGATAATTATTTCTCAAGATATCAAGGAAAACCCATGTTCATGAACCTACATTCTGCCTAATGTGTACTACAATAACAATAAGGTTTTTATGGCCATCTCTACTTTTTGATATTGACAATTTTTAAAATGATATGTATTTTACAGGACTTATGGAAATAACTATTTTATTTTCAATTTATAACATAATACTCTTTGGTAAAAACATGTCCTTTATGTAAACTAGTTCTTTTTGGACTGATTTACTGTTCTGTGAAAACAGAAGTCTATGATAAATGTATGTTCTGCATTCTCAGTTGAAATAGAAGCTATCGTACAAAGTAAGAAGATATAAGTGTTGAAGCTTAGTTTCCCTATGTTATTGTAGAGTTTTAACAATCACCATTTCTTGTTTGACAAAATATATTAGTTTTAATCAGGAGAAGAAATTAAATACTTTCCAATCACATATACCCTACGATACATATACCATTATGATTGTTGTTCATCAAATTAATAAAGTTTTTGGTTATTTTCAGCCTTCTGTATGGTAAGTTAACCTACACAAGCAATTCTTGGGTGAAAAATGAAACTTTAACTATAGCAATGCCTTAAGACATAAAAAAGATTAGGTCAATGCAGCACATGTGTTTTTGTTTTAAATAGAAAATTAAATCCCTAAAAGGTTGTTACAGCTTTTAGAAGTTAAATATTCTAGAGTTGCACTAAACTTAACTGTAGGTCTACATACTCCAATCATATCAGCATTGTAAATTAAATACATTTTAATTTAAAATGAATGAAATGAATTTGCCTTGAAATTTTACTTTTATTGTCCAAAATCTTGTAAATATTAAAGATCTATTAAATTGCTGCTTCCCAAATCATTGATTTTACAAAGATGGCAGTCTGCCTTCAATTGGTCTTGGAGTTATAGCGAGGTTTTCAGATATCAAAAGCTAAATATTGCAGACAAACCACAATTAAAAAAATTAAAAATAAGCAAGTAAATTAGGCAATATTTTCTCAGATAAACATGTTTACTATCAAAACAACAACACGAATGTCAAAGGAACTCCCCAGCTAGTGTTGCTGATCCATTTTTATTAACAATAAAATATCCTAATTTTGCCAAACTTGAGACAAAAATAAAATGTTTAAGAATGTTTGATTATACTGATTGGAATATGATTGTAATATTCAATATGCTATTATGATCTTTACTGAAGTAGAACCTGTTTTTGACTCACATGTTGATGAAGGTATTGTACACCTCTAAAATGTGATGAATACTGAGAATGGTGCACCGCACTACACAGGAATTGTTTTGTACTATACATATGGTTATATTGTTAGACAAATAGTTATTAAAAGATAACGTTTGAAGAATGTATGAAACTACTGGTTAATAATGATAGTAATAAGTTCCTACACTCGTTTTACTGATTGTCCAGTCAAAAGTAGGAATGAGACACAAGTAACTAAATTCTTAGTCTTCTTCAATAACTTAATATTTAATTGGTAGGCCTAATTATGCACTTTCTTGTCACCTCTGAAAATACGATTTCTTGTTGAAATAGTGGTGAAATAAGAGTTAGGCCTACATCTCTTGAGGAGGCTGATTTCAACTGTGGAAAACTTGGTTTTTTACCGAAAAAAATTGTTTCGATCTGATAATGTAAAACAACATTTTTTTAAAAACATTATATTTCAACAAACATTGTTTCATTAGAAATGTTTATTATGATAAACACAAATATATAACTGGTTTCTCAGTAAATTTTTTTTTCAGCCCAAAAAATTCATTTTTTACTAACATTTAACCAAACTTATCCTAATTGTCTATTTACTAAAAAAAATTCATAATCTACGTTAAATTCAGGTGTCTGGCCTCCGTGACGGCCTGCCTGCCATCACTCCGGTGGGAATATAGGTGAATTTGGTTTTCGTGGTTAATATTTTGTCTATATAATGATTGTGTAATGATCGCTAATCGAGATTTCCTGTGAAATTAGTTAATTCCCGATATATATCGAGAAATAATTGTTGTAGACAAAAATAGTTTTCAAATTCGTATCCAGCACAAATAAACACAACAAAATTTTAAAAAATGATTAAAATACCAATTAAATTACGAAATATGTTAAAATTACTAGTTGTAAAATTGTTTTTTTAAGTTTTTTGGTAAAATATATTATTTCCGCAGAATAAAAAGCATATTTCACAGCGAATTCTAGACTTATTTCAAGTAAAACTTTCTAATTTTGTTAGGTGGCAAGAAACTACATAGGCATAAATACTATCTAAGTATTAGTTTTGTAATATTTATTTATACACATCAATTTAGAATATATAAGGGGAATAAAGAAACTAATATTGAGTGTAAGCTGTGATATTACATTCTTTTTTTTTCAACATTTTAATCCGTGTATGATTTAATGTTCTTGCAAAATTATAAATTGTTTATAAATTTGTTTATAAATTGTACCCTTATCTAACTTTGTTATATTTGGGGGGCATATAACAGAATTTGACCGACTAAAACTAAATATGGGTAAGCAATGGCCAATTATATAATTTTATAGACACCTCAGATGTCAAAAGTACTTTTAGTGTTAAAGACCTATGTCAAACAAACTACAAGAAAAAGTGTTTGTTATCCCACTTTTGTACAATAACATGTCATCTGTTGAACACATAGATCTAGGTCTAAAACTTGTAAACATTTATTCAACTCTTTCATGATCAATTTCAGAAATACAAATAAGCCTATTATACAGTTGGCTGGTTAAATTACCTCCACTAAGTGGTGGAATGACTGCAACAATATCTCCTTGTTGAAGTTTCAGTGGTATATCATGGGTAGGATATTCCTCATTTATTGCTAAAATGATATTATTGGTAATATCGTGAAGAGCGTACGTATCTACGACTTGCTTAAGAAGATCAGAATAACCTATAACAGAATCTACATTAAGAACGCCTTCTCCTTTACCATATAACTCTTTTGCTTTAGCAAATAATAATACTTTAACAGTAACTTTATTCATTGATAGTTCAAACTATAAATTACATAACCAATAAAGATTTATGCTAGGACCGACAGGCGACGGCGACATCCAAATTATGCAAGAAACAAAACAACAAAACAACCTTCAATCACCTGACCTAAAATTGACAGGAAGATAGGACAGACGACAGAGAAAAAAACAAGAAGGGGAGAAGTAAAACAAGGGAAGGAGTGTGGCTATCAACACTGGTCTAGACAAAGAGTAAAATGCTCTGTTCTAACAATTAGGAAATCTGTGAATTCCTTTTTGTGTAATTCAGATGCCAAGATGCATGCTACAAAAGACAACCTTAAATTTTGTATCCTTAGAAAACGACTAAGCAAATCAAATTATATATGCTACCCTGTGCAGGCATGAGAATGTTCAACAATTGGCCTCGTACCACATATTATAATCATTAGTAACATTCTTGAACATGTTATTTTTTTAATTTTTTATTTATTCATAAGACGCCGATCGTCAAGATATGGGCGAATATGGATTTCGAATGATTGTGATGAGTGTTGATGAGCGAATGTAGTCATTGTTACAAACTAAGGCCGACTATTCCTTAGAAAGTGTCATTAATTAATAGCCCAATGACAAATGAACAGCCGGTGGTTATCAGCTGATAATTTTGATCAGCGGTCAAAATGTATTATGACTCTGATTGGGATCGAACTGACAACCTTTAGCGCATGAAGCTATGAAACCTTGTTTTATGAAGCATCCTGTATATAATGGCTGAAAATAAATCACTTGAGTCATAAAAGAGTGTGTAATTTTCATTTGTTTAATAGACTGCACGCTTGTTTTTCAAACTTAGATTTTTAATATGTGATTAATACATGGTGCGTTAATTTTAATTAGTATTTTAAAACCTGTCCTATTGTACTAGATGTATTTAATAGTTGAAATCACATTATTTACTCTCACGAGCCTGTACCAGCCCTTGATTATCATTTCCCAATTTTGTTCCTTTTGAATGTTCTAGTGTGGGATGTCAAGAAGCAACTTATAAGATTTGACCCGTGGACCATATAAATTCATGAATCGACAATTACGCAGTGTTTTGAACCACTGCTGTAATGAATTGGCCACTCTACTTTAGGTCACATTTCATATATTTCCTGCCATTAATGACATAACTATAATACAATTTTAATAAACTACAAGATATAAAATACAAAAGTTACAAACTAAATCATGGTTTAAACAACTAAAATAATAAATACAAACACACTTGATTAAACAAATACCGTACAGTATGCTAGCTCTATATTTACGGACAAGACTATTTACAGTAAAATACAGATGTTATTCATGCCTTTTTACTGTTGTTTTTACATAACATTGATGCAAATAAACTAAACCCTGCTTCTTTGTTACTAACTTCTAAAACAAAAAAAAAAAAAAAAACTTGATTTCTAACTAAATTTACATAATCATTTATTATCCGATTTCCAGTACCGTAACTAATTTAATTTAGGCTATTAAGGATTTATTTTCAAAAAATTCTGAAACAGTAAAAAGGATTACTAACAAGGCAGTTACCTATACAATCTATTTTTTTAAATGTGTTCAGGTAATTCAGTCAATGAGCAAGGAAGTTTATTATACAATTTCAGCCCTAGTATTTCATAACTGTTTAACGATTTTGATAATCTTTGAAAGGGTGTATAAATCTTTTTGCTGTTTCTAGTATTGTGTGAGTGAATTTCTTGTCTTAAGTTTTGATAAGTTATGTTTGGTGTACTGTAAAACATTATATATATACAGGTTGATGACAGTTAAACACTTTAGCTTAATAAATAATGGTCTACAAGGTTCTAATCTATGAGAATCTGTAATTACTCTAATTGTTTTTTTTTTTTTTTTTTTTGAGTAATAAAACTTCATCAATATGGGGGCTATTTCCCCACAGTAAAATGCCATATGAAACAATGCTCTGGAAGTATGCAAAATAGGCTGACCTTAAATAGTGATCTGGTATATAATCTTTAAACTTTCTTAACAAATATATAACTCTAGATAACTTACCACACATATACTTGACATGAGGCTCCCAAGATAACTTACTATCTATGTGTAAACCTAAAAATTTGACATTATTTATATCATTTTGTATAGGAAATTCCCTCAAACTAAAATTTAGTGTCTGTGTTTCATACTGCAATGAAAAAGTTCATACAATATCATTGCATTATCCATCAAGAAAGTGTGCAAAAAGTGTTTGTTTCAAAGATGTCATTAAGGATGTGACTAAAATCGTGAAATTTATCAGATCACAAGGACTGAACCACAGGGAGTTCCAAACCTTCCTTAGTGAGATGAGTGCAGAGTATGGTGATGTAATTTATTACATAGAGTTTCGTTGGCTCAGTCGAGGAAAATTTTAAAAAGGGTTTTTGATTTGAAAGAAGAAATCTGCATGTTCATGGAGAGTAAAGGGAAGGCAGTTCACTACTTCAAAGATCCCAGTTGGATGGCTGATTTTGGGAACCTAACTGATATTTCAATACATCTCAATGACTTGAATATTAGGCTACAAGGGAAGATTGCTATGATACACAATCTCTTTGATCAAGTTGAGGCGTTTGAGAGGAAACTTAGTTTGTGGAAGAATCAAGTACAACAGGGCGACTTCACACATTTTCCAACACTGTCACAATGTGAAGTTCAAAACAAAGAAAAGTACAGCGAAGCACTCTCCATGTTACCGCAAGATTTTAGCAACAGGTTTTTAGACTTCAAGCAAAATAAAACTGTGATGAAGCTTTTTTGTGCTCCTTTCAGTGTTAATGTGGAAGATTATTCCGGAAATATACAAATGGAACTTATTGACTTTCAGTGCAATAGCGATTTACAGGAGAAATTTAAAAACTTTGGAATTCTGGAGTTTTACTCATTGTATGTTGAAGGTGATCGATTTCCAGCAATCAGATCTCATGCTCTGGCCACAGCATCTCTTTTTGGCAGCACTTACATCTGTGAGCAGCTATTTTCAAGAATGAAGAACGTGAAATCGAAACTGAGAAACCGTATTTCTGACACTCATTTAGAGAACCCTCTTCGAATGTCGGCACTGGTGGCGCAGTGCTGTAACCCAGCTACATGGGGACAAAGTGTTTGGGAGATTGTAGGCGATAGGTTGTATGCTCGGTCCTCTTACGAGGATACGTCCGCTTGGTGGTTGCTATCGGCGTGGACACTACTAGAGAAGTCTGGGGTGTCCATGTTGGGTAGTAATCATTGTGCGGATGTTGTGTGGGGAAGATAACTGAATATCAGGCTTGTCAATTAGATGAAAATCAGACCAGCACTACGTGGTTCGGATTCCACGTAAAGCTGTAGGTCCCTTAGTTGCCCTGGCTGTTGGGCTATTAATAAATTGCCCTTTCTGAGGAACAGTTGAACTCAGTTAATAACCAGACTACACTCATCCACACTCATCCTACACTCATAAAACCATTCATATTTGCCTTAAAATACGCACACGTTGTGTCGGCGTCTTATATGTAAGAATGTAAAAGAATTGCCACATCTGACATAAAAGCTAATGTTGACAGATTAGTAAAAGATAAACAATGTCAAATTTCTCACTAAACTACAAAAGTCACAAATTTGATGTTTTCAGTTTAATTTTGAGTTTTATAACATGTTTAAATATATGTCAAGTAGACCTATATTGTTTTCAATATTGATGTTTAATACAGTTATCAACAAATATAAAATGTTATAACAAATTCATGTAAATTATTTTAACCTGAGACAAAATTCACACACATACATATATATACATATATATGTATATACACGCTTAATCAATGCGGCCCTCCAAGTCCTCCATGACAATAATTTGGCCCTTAAATAATAAAAGGTTGAAGACCACTGCTTTAAACCATATAGATGCTTGTGTTAGAGTACTTTCTGTTAAATTTTGTATATTTTCAAAATCTTTACTGCAAGTGAAAAAGGTTGTATCATCTGCATACAATATGGTATGAGAGTTTAAGAAAGATGGCAAATCATTGATCATCAAAATAAAAATTAAAGGCCCCAAAACCGAGCCTTGGGGGACCCCATACTTGACATCCAAGGAATTAGACTTATCCCTGCCAATACAAACAACTTGTCTACGGTCATCAAGGAATGATTGTAACAGTTTTAAGCTGCCTTCACTTACCCAATAACTCAGTTTTCTAATGAGTGTTGTGTCTTCCACACAATCAAAAGCCTTGCTCAGGTCACAAAAGGTAACCTGTGCAAAGCCCTTGAATTCAAATACTTGAAGTACTTTTTTAACTAATGAATCTATAGCATCGGTTGTTGACCTCCCTCGTCTAAACCCATACTGTTCATAACAAATTAAATTATTTTGATTGAGGTAAGTAGACAACTGAGCATACATAACAGACTCCAGTACTTTAGAGAAAATGGGTGTTAGAGACACTGGTCTATAACTTGCTGGATTTTCTTTTGCACCTTTCTTGTAAATTGGTACAACTCTAGAAATTTTCAATACATTGGGAAATGAATTTTCTCTTAGGCTCTTGTTTATACAGTAGGTGAGAGGTTCCACAATACCATCAATAATAAGATTTAAGATATTACAAGACAAATCATATATATCTAGGCTATCTGAATTTTTAAACTGTTTAACAATTTTACCAATTTCATCTGTAGTTACTTCCAGGCCCGGACTGGCTCATTGAAAAGGGCGGTGGACAACCGTCGCCAAGCGCCGATATATATATATAGAGGTCGATTTCTAGAAATTGAGGTGCTGGAACTGTACCTGAAAAAATATTCCGGGGGGTTTGGGGGGTATGGAATACCCCCCAACGGAAGCGGGGGGTCCGGGGGTCCTCCCCCGGAAAATGTTTGAAAATACCATCATTGAAATAGGCAATTTTACGCTATCTGAGTACATTTTTGCAACTTGTAATCCAAGATCTTTTTTATTTTTTATTTGAACAATTAGTTCAAAATAACTGTTCAAAACAATCTGTAACAAATTTTTTAATAAAAAAAAATATATATAGATATAAATCTTCACTTTATTTTTGTAACTATATATTATTTCATATTCTACATCATGTTTATTATATATTATTGACTTGGGTATTAACTGTATTAGTGTATTACAAAATCCCCTGACATCGGAAGGTTCATATAAATGAAACAAGGCGCTTTGGTTTAATAATCCCTAATGTATTTAATAATCGTAAAATACATCGTTTACTAGTATTAAGGTAAGTGATAGAGCCAAACACTAACAATAAGTAATTAAGTGAATGGTCCTAGAATGTTAGTAAACGCCTCATTTCTGTGCTTGAGTCACACAATTTGTTTATTATCGTTTCACCATCAATTTTACTCATAATATCCTGTTCACTTTGCATGATTATTAAAGATTCAAGATTTTGATTTGTCATTGTGGACCTCAGACGAGTTTTAATTAGTTTCAATTTGGAAAATATTCTTTCACAGCTAACTTGGGTTAATGGAATTGTAAGCAAATATTTATAAACTTTATAAAGTTCTTTGTATTGCAAGCAATACATATTATATTCAACAAGCACTTTAAATGCACACTTTATACAAGTGTTACAGGTCTTTGCTTCAGTACACTTTACCGAGTCTAGGTCAAATTTATCTTCGTCGCCACCTTCAAAGTCTTCGTGTTCTAGTTCATTATCTGATTCCTCTTGTGACTCTCTTCCCCTCATCTGAAATTGCTTATGAATGTACTTTACCTTACTAAGGTAATGTAAGTTTTAAGCCCACCTAATTATTCTGAATAATTACTGAATAACTAGGTAGGTAGGAGGTGGTGTTTATTACGTTAAAATATGCATTTTAATATTCTCACCGCTAAGGCAGTGAAAATATTTGGCGTGAATATTTTTGTTACTAGGCGCCCTACCCCGAGGGCGCCCGAGGAGGAGGGCGCACCGGGACGCGTCCCGGTGTCCCGGCGGGCCAGTCCGGGCCTGGTTACTTCTTGGAAAACAAAGTTGAATTGGTGTGGCATTAAATTTAACAATTCTCTAACATGTTCCACTGGTTTAACCATGCTTTTTTAAATCTCCTCAACTGAATTTATACAAAAATTGTTGAAATCATCTGGAGTTACTTTTGCACTACTCTTATTTTTACTGTTTGTCACTGTTTGAATTAATTGCCATGCTTTTTTGCATTTGTTCTTTGCTGTTTCAATACTATTTAAATTAAATTGCTTTTTCGCCTCATCCACGGCTAACTGATATTCCTTCCGAGCCTCTATATAATTTAACCTAGTAACATTATTTTTTATTTTTTTATTCAAATCCATATATAGCAAAACTTTGTTTTTCATATTGGCTAACTTAGGAGAGTACCATTTATTATTATTAGACTTATTTCTTTTTTTGACACTAAAATTCACTTTACCAATGTATACGGATTGATTTTATATTGCTTTATTAATCTTTGAGGTGTTACGTGCATCGGACCGTATAATCGCGGTCTTCCCACCCACCCACCCATATACGTACAGTGGTATGGACCCACCCACCCAGCCATACATGTACAGTGGTATTGACCCACCCACCCTTACATGTACAGTGGTATTGAAATCATCACTGTAGCCGGGTGGTATTGAAATCACCCGGCTACCCGACGGGCGAAACTGGATGCAACGTTGCCGCGTTGTTTCAGTTGGCGTGCCTCTTCCAACCAGGTGGTTGTGGGAGTTTCTAAATAACTTTGTGTAACGAATGCTTGACTATATGAATTTCTCAAAACACTTACATTTTGGACCTTTATATCTCTTTTATCAGAATTAAATTATATTGTTAGAATTAAAAACCAATAAATTAATTGACAAAAAATTCCCATCATCTTTTCTCTGAGGGCTTTGGACCTCCAATGGCAGGTTTAAAATTGTTTTCTTTTTACAATATGTACAGTTAACTATTGAAAACATGTATACAAATTATTATTTACAGTATATACTATCTTAAATTTTGAAAGGTTTTTATTTATTTCAAAATGTTATTCATTGTCCTCACTAAAGTCAATATTACTGTCATCAGAAAAATCAGATGAAGTCCCGTCCAAATTCATTATAATTGGTTCAACTACTGGTAACTCATCTACTAGATCATATTGTTTTCAATAATAGTTTTCATTTTTGTATATGTTCAATGCACTGTTTCCAAAGGTCGGGAGTAACAGCTTGTAAGGATTCCTTGCTCAAACTATTCATTACGTCCATTGATCTTCTTTCTTCGCTTGGTTGGCCATGTTAATTTTGCCTGTTGCATTTTTTTACATAGGCCCACATTAGCTCTATGGGATTCAGCTCACAATGAGCTACTGTTAGCCATATAAGCTCCACATCGGGCCGAAGACGCTTGATTGCCTGTTCCAGTTTTCTCTGGTGTTTTAAAATATGGCTTGGCATGGATAATTAATTCAGCCTTTGTCATATCTTGGTAAACTGAAATACCTGAGGGTGTTGGAATATTTCTTTCTATTAGCCGTGTTATAATTTGATCTATTCTATATGATATAGTGGGATTCTTCATAGCCACATCAACCATTGTTTGGTGTGGAACTTGATCGATGACGATGGCTGATTTCTCTGGTAAAAGTTGCAAAACATTTTCAAATCATTCGAAATAATGAACAGAATACATTTCAGTGTGGTAATTTCCAGTGTTTTTCTTTCCAATTAAACAAAGTTCAGCTCCAGGTAGAAATCCATCTTAACTACCAATGTGCAGAATAATAATCCGGGTGTCAGCTCTTGACGGTGTTTTGAATCCCCCACGCCATCCATAAATCTGTTGGATTTGCCCTCTATACAGGTCGTAATTGTCAAACGTTTTATTAAAGACATCTAAGGTCTTTTCTTGCCATGTATGAGTCATCGTGTGGTTTTGGCAGCACCAAGTTTCATCAGAATAGAATATTTTACGTCCTTTAGAACGTAAGTCTTTAATTTTTCTTAAATGTGTATGGCCTAATGCAGCTATCGTAATTTTTCCATTAAAATCAGCTTCTTGTTGAGTTTTTTTTAAAAGGAAAATCCGAAATTCTTTACTACTTTAAGAAGTGTGTTTTTAGACATTTCTGAAAAGTCGGGTAAGCTGTTAATTAGGTTATTATGTAAATTTTGAGTGGTTGGAAACATTTTTTTCAAATAAAAGTCATAGATATTTCTTATAATAACTTAACGAAGTGTAAATTCGTCAAGACGTATACTGGGCCGGCCTATTTTTCCATCTTCACCTTGCTTAGATTTTTTCCTTTGACCACCTTCAATGTTATCTACATTTTCTTTCATTGACGCACCACACCTCTTCACAGTAGTAATACACTCCGACACTTTTTTGTAGACTGGATAATGTTTATCTCCACATTTACTCCCCTCTGTTAAACGTGGAGAAATGTCTCATCACATTTCTCCTGCAAACTTTCTATCTGTTAAACGTGGTTGCAAGGGCATCTTAAACGATGTGATCAGAAGCAATAACTCAACAGAATGAGACATTTCCTTACAAATTACTGTTTATAAGAAATATTTGTTTCATTGTCTATTTAGGAATGGCAAGTGAGTCAGTTCCTTTATGAATCATCTATTAATTTCACATTTGGAATTGAAAAACAACCAATAAACCCAAGAATGCCAATGATGGATATAGGTCAGGTTCAGGGTTGAAATGACTTCCTTTAGAAGGAAGCAATACTCATGTTCCTTCCTCCGTTTAGGTATTTGGAAAAAGATAATTACTTGTTAATTTTTACGTATATTTTTTTATTATTTGTGTGATGACTACACAAATATTACAAAGAAATTATTTGTATTACAGGACGATGAATACAATTTTAAAATACTTACAAGAATGCAAGTATCGTAAATAATAAACTTAATACTGCAAATATTTAGCTATACATTGTATATTTACTATGTATTTACAAAGTTGGCTGTACATGTTGTAAAAATAAAACACTTTTGTACCTGCCATTGGAGGTCCAAAGCCATAATGAGAAAAGGTGATGGGAAATGTTTTCGTAATTGATTTATTGGTTTTTAATTCTAACATATCTGGTAAAAGAGATGTAAAGGTCCAAAAGGTAAGTGTTTTGAGAAATTCATATAGTCAAGCATTCGTTACACAAAGTTATTTAGAAACTCCCTCACCTTCCTGGTTGGAAGAGGCGCGCCAACTGTACAACGCGGCAACGTTGCATCCAGTTTCGCCCGCCGGGTGGTCGGGAAGACCGTGATTACACGGTCCTATGCACATAACATCTCAAGGATTATTAAACCAATATAAAATCAATCCGTATCCATTCAATATAATAAATATATATTCGAATTACAGACATCAGATACATGAAACCATAATTTGGCTCATGTTCGTATCTCTTTTCAGTGTCGAGAAAAAGTAACTATAGAACATTGATAACAGCGTTTTTTATGAGACTAAAAAAATTCGCATATGTGATCTCAATTAAAGTACCTACACGCTATTAAAGTTGCAAAATGATCGGGTAACTATTTGTATTACAGTTAATTTTCAAACATCACACGTAATCTGAAACTGCAGAAAATAGTGTATTTTTTCACTCTAAACACGATTTTTAAAAAATTGGAAAAGGTAAAAATATAAAATTTACACTCATAAACGCAGAAATAAACGGGAAAATGTTTGATGGTAATTTAGTTTCCCTACACCTTATACTTTACACACAGTTGATCCAACTGTGAAGCCGGTGTCCATAATTATTGATGAACATGGGTTGGGAGGTCTTTTGTGACTATCATCCTCACCTTCCATATGAAGTTGTTTGGTGTGTTAACCATGTATCTGATTTTTGCTATTTCCTAGTCTCGTCATCGTTTGTGGTTATATATTAATGTAGAAAGCGTTAGTATGTAAAACAACTGATATGTGTTTAATTAAGTTCTATTGTGGCTGAATTTTCTAGTTGTCCCAAAATTTAAATGTCCATATTTATTTGTCTTCTAAAGATTCTTAAAGCGCGTTTAAAACTGGTAGGACTACTTCCTTTAATATAAAATCCAACACTAAATCCTGATACAACATTAATGCTATTTTAATCTGTGCAAAGGTATTATGAATCTCACCTAGTCAACTCTTTGAAAATGTGTTACCGACGAGCGAGCATAATTTTGTTTAAGTAGTACTTAAGAATGCACAAATTAAAAATATTATAGTAGATAAGATTGTAAAATTTATGTCATTAGTGGCGTGGCCAACTTAGCTGTTTTTTCATTGCATGATTGTGCCGAGGTGAATAATAACGTCGCTATTTCCCCAATAATTGTAATTTAATTGATTAATTCAGAGATACAGAAGCCTAGGAAAGGGAATAATGAAAAGAACTTTTACCATTTACCACGTCCTCTTATCCTCGGTCGTAAAGATCGGGAATCGACAACTTCTTCCTCTTCTTTTTCCAGGGGTTGGGATATTAAGAGCATAACTTTTTACTGTCTAATCCTATGGTTATGTACTTCAATGTATTTGTTTAGACCAGCGGTTCTCAACCTTTTAGCACTGGCGCCCCCCCCCCTTTGAACACTGAAGATAGCTCACGCCTCCCCTCCAGTCAATAATTGGTTGGTTCAAGTTAGAACAGTGAAATTATGAAACTGACGATGCTAACTCTACGTTAGCAAAAGCTGGGATGCAAAATAAAAATCCAGATATATTTGAATACGAAAGTTTATTTGATGGTTTTGAAAGTTTTTGTTTTTTAACAAAACATATATATTTTTTATTTGTACCCTCACGCCTCCCCTGAAATTCTCTCACGCCCCCCAGGTTGAGAACCACTGGTTTAGACCATAGTAGGATATATCTAATAGATATTTTTGTATTTATTTTAAAAATGTTTATTGTTTAAGATTATTTTTAGGTTGTTTAGTAATAATTGAATTATTTAATTCCTAGGAATTGTGAGGTTGTACTAGTTTTGTGAAGCCTATGTTGTTCTATGTTTAGATTGAGTTTATTTCTTAAATTATATTGGTGGCATTCATTTCTAAAAGTGATAGGTTTATGTTGATTTTTTGTATAAATTTTATTAATTGTAGGAGATATATGGAGGTGATGATCAGGTTTGGTTACGTTGAAATAGTGGTTTACAATGCTCTTGAAAGTTCTTCCTTAGTCCTATTAACAACTCCACATTCTTGAGGAATGTGGTTGAAGATCATGATGTTATAGTTCAATTTTTATTATATTAAATAATAATTTGTTATGATCAATTTTTATAATGATAGTCTCGGACTCCGGAAGCGGTGATAGGCGAGGAAGAGTCTTATTGTAAAGGGCATCTTAAAAATATTCGCTCAAATTAGGCCACTCGATGCAGGAATGACACCAATCGATAGAACAGCTGATCTAACATGATTTGTGAGTTAATTAATTGATTTTCTTTTTTGTGATCAAATTTAAGTTTTAAGTGTGTTATAATTTTACTTTTTATATAATTTGCGTTTAAAGTGATATTTAATACTCAGTTTATAATTTGTTATCAATTTATATCCAGTTATTGTCAAAATAATTATTTGTGCATTCAAATATTTTTTACTCAAACATAACCAAAACACAACTACCATATAATTTGTATTCTCTGCTACTTTTCTGTACCATAATTCTCTAAAATCCATTTATTTTACCTGCATGCTTCAAATATCACTCTTCATTGACTACAATGGATATACCTAAAACAGTGTGCCAAATATGTATAAAACAAGTGCTCGATTCTGAGGAAGGGCTAGAGTGCAACGGTTCATGCACGAGATGGTTTCACAGAGAATGTGCTAAAATGCCGAAAGCAGAGTATGCAAAAATCTCAACTAATTCAAACCTTAAAAGGCTTTGTAATAGATTTGACTGCATTTCCGTGACTTAAAATCCCATGGACAAGTTACTTGAAAATTTTTCCCAACTTTCTAAGCAGATTACCACTCTAAGCGAGAAAGTAGAAAAGTTAAGCTCACTTCCCGCGAAAATGGATAGTATTGAGTCCAGTTTGAAAGCTATCGGAGAAAAGCTCGACGCTCATGAGACCCGCATAGGTGTCGTTGAAAATAAAATTGAAAATATGAAAAAAGACTCAGCAGCAATGCTTTGAGAAATAATGACTCTGGCGAAGACATCATAGCAGAAATCAGCGAACGCAACATGCGTGCAAACAATATCCTTATATTTAACCTTGAAGAGTCTACATCAATCCAGCACTCTGCCAGAAATAAGCATGACGTAGAACTGATCAAGCAGCTGTTTACTCTAACTGATCCAAACATTAATCAGGACGAATTGAAATGCTTCCGCGTTGGCACACCAGTAAATGGTAAAATCCGCCCTTTAAAAGTTATCCTATCCAACCCTTCTGATGTGAAGTCTATTCTGCGTAACTTCAAAATCGACCTAGTAAAAAACGCCAGTCCTTCATTTTCCAATGTCAAAATGGGTAACGACCGTACTCCTAAGGAAAAACAATACCTAGATTCCTTGAAAGAAGAACTCCGGGAGAGATCGGACAGTGGTGAGAATAACCTCACAATAAAATTCAGGAACGGAATACCTGTCATTTTAAAGGCAAATATTGGCACAAAAAAACTAGCAAATCCCCACGATGAACACACTTGTGCTTTGTATCTCCAAAATGTGAATGGAATGCGTACAAAGCTAGAAACACTAAGAAAAAGCGTATCTTGTTGTTCATATGACAAAATAAGTCTCTGTGAAACCAACCTCTCCGATTATATCAAACTGCTGAGCTCGGACTTACAGGGTACAGCATATATAGAACGGACAGATCAAACGACACAAGTGTGAAATCACCTAAAGGGGGAGTATTGATAGCTGTTAGTAGTAAGTACACATCCTGGCAATTAAAAACCTCTGTCAAAAACATTGAATGTGTGTTTGTTGCTGCCAAGATTACGACGCAAGTCCTTTTTTTGTGCATGACTTACATTCCCCCGGGTTCCAACAGCTACACTTACAACTGTTTCTCTGACGCTGTGGAGGAGGCCTTAGGTGTGGGTGATCAATACAGGAAAATAGTAATTGCCGGTGACTTCAACCAACCGTCAACAAACTGGCTCTTAACTCCACCTGATACCCTCAACGCCTCTTCAAACGTACTACACAACTTATCGTCCTTCCTTGGTCTAAATCAATACAACTTTGTGCGAAATCACAGGGGAGTACTCTTGGACCTTATCTTTTCATCCGATCCAGTTGAGGTAGTTAGAGCAGAGGACCCCCTATTGACCGAGGAAATCGCCCATCCAGCACTCTCTTACCAACTTAACTTCGGAGGGGATAACCCTTTTTCAAACTTCACATATGTACCAAACCCAAGAAAATGTCAAATAAAACCTGTCTTTGACTGGCTGCAAAGTTTGCCTTATCCTAGCCAACCCATAGCAAACCTGGAGGAATGTTTCTCATCCTTTTGTATTGATTTAGCCTCAGTCATCATGAACAACAGCCCAATGAAGAGAGTGGGCACCAGTAAATTTCCTTTATGGTTCAGTAACGAGCTTAAAGCACTGATCATCAAGGAAAAATCCATTCACAGGCTGTACAAGTCAATTCTTGATATTACATACCTAGAAGAATTTTCCAATTTAAGAAGAGAATGCAAGATGTCTACAGAAGCATGTCGAAAGGCGTACCTGGACAATATAAATACCAATGTTCAGAAAAACCCTAAATATTTTTGGGGATTTGTGAATTAAATGAGGACTAACAAGGAATGCTCTAAAAAAGTCCGTTACAATGGAGAAGTTACTGACGACCCCGATCAAGCTAGCAATTTATTTATGGATTTTTTCAACACTATCTTCAAGACGTCCACTACTTCCCCTCCAAGTTATAACCACGAGTCTCCAGTCTCAGTCTCATCTATTTATATCTCAGCAGCGGACATCGAAAACAAACTGAACAAACTGGATCCAGCAAAGAGACCTAGACCAGATGGAATCCATGCTTCAAACCTCAAGCTTTTAAAATCAGTCATTTCTCCTCATCTCATAGTATTCTGGAACGAGTCTCTCTCTCAAAGCATATTCCCCCAAGTTCTCAAACCAGGTTACATCGTACTAATCCTGAAATCAGGAAGTCCCTCGAATGTTGAAAACTACAGACCAATAGTCATCCTCAACACACTCTCCAAAGTATTTAAAAGTATTGTACTTGAAAAGCTTAACTTCGAGTTCAAAAACTACATCATTGACCAACAGCATGGCTTCAGAACAGGGCGCTCAACAATCACACACCTGGCAGTTTTTCGTGATTTCACATTGAACAGTTTCTCAGGATGGAGCCAAGTTGATTGTATTTACACGGATTTTTCTAAGGCCTTTGACAGAGTCAGCCATAGCCATTTACTAGCCAAACTCAAGTCAATGGGCATCACCGGAACTCTGCTCCAGTGGTTCTCATCCTACCTGACTAACCGTCCACTTGCAGTTCGCTATTTTTCCAGATTCTCCAGATCTGTTATAGCTGCCTCAGGTGTCCCCCAAGGATCCCACCTCGGGCCTTTCCTATTTAATCTATTTATTAACGACATTGGACAGCATTTAACTGTTGTATCAAACTTTTCAGACATGTAATGATCTGTCAAACTCAAACTTTTGAGACATGTAATGATCTCAAAATTTTCGCAGAAATTAAAACCAATCATGACCAAATACGGCTACAACAGAATATTGACGTAATCAATAGTTGGTGCTCTCAGAACGCCATGGATTTGAACCCGAAGAAATGTAAGTCACTGACCTTCAACAGAATGCAGCGAAACCGAAAATACCAATACAATGTCGGAGGGGTAGAACTTCAGCAAGTTACGGAAATTAGTGACCTTGGGGTCTTAACATCATCCACATTGCACCTCGAAGCCCATATCAACAAGGTTTTCACTGCTGCTAATTTCACATTGGGGTTTATCTCAAGAACATCAAGAGATTGTCTGTCAGTGGGCACCCTAAAAACTTTGTACACGTCACTTGTCAGATCACAATTTGAGTATGGGTCAATTATTTGGTCACCCCACCAGGTTGGACTCATAAACCAATTTAAAAAGGTACAAAGAAGATTTCTCCGACTAATGGGTGTTAGAACTGGCTTCGGATATCTAGAAGTTCCTACAGAAGATCTAAGGATACAATTGGACTTGAACACTCTAAATCAAAGAAGAGAACTGTTGGATCAACAATTCCTCTACAAAATAGTCAACGGAATGGTCGAGTGCCTCCGTTGAGTGTACCTCACTCAACATCTATTCGAAAGGAGCAGCCTTTTACAAGACAACAGTTCAACACTAGGTACCACTTCAACAGTACCATTCCTCGACTTCTTCAACTTGGAAATTCGGCTGCAAACCATGTCGACTTCTTCGGCTCCAGCCCAGTTGCCTTCAAAGCCCGAGCAAAAGAGTACATCAAATCACATACCCAGTGAATCCCTGAAGTGCATAGTGCAAAAATTCCATATTTAAGTGGTCATTCTATTACATTATTCTATTCGTTGTTATTTCTTTATATTAATCTATTTCGTACATATTCTATTGTTATATTATTATTCTTTAAATTTTACTCCATTGTTATTCATTCTATTCATATTACTATATTCATTGTTATATATTCTATGATTCATATTAACTCACATTCTCAAGTACATTTAATTACAATGCAACCACCGCTTAGCACACTGTATCTGTTGAACTCCTATTAGGATAAGTCGCTTAATTCCAGCATGTACAAAAAATTATCAATTTCAATGTATCACAAACTATTGTAATGTCATGTAATTGTGTTTACTGTAGAAACAAATAAACACACCGGGGTTTAGGTTAGTAGTGCAATTGCCAGGCTACGGTTATAAAAATTTTGCTATAAATTACGGTAACTAGAAAATAGTTACTATACTATAAATTGTAAACACTCGTTCCCGGTCCGGTCCTCTTCAAAACCAGTCCCTGTCCGCTGTCCGTGTCCAACGTGTCGCTCCGCTTCCCCGCTTGTCGTTCGTTAATCGTTACTTGTTCATTATAGGTTAACATTGTTGTTGTCGGTATAGGTATTAATAAGCAATTCTTGAGGATTTTTGTAAGTATTGAAGATCGAAGTTCTGGTTTAAACGCTTGTTACACAAATACACTTTATAATGTCTATTGGTGTTCCTATTAAAGTTTTACATGAAGCGGAAGGTCACATAGTGACATGTGAAACTAATACTGGTGAAGTTTATCGCGGTAAACTAGTGGAAGCCGAAGACAACATGAATTGTCAAATGACTGGTGTGACTGTAACTTATAGAGATGGGAAAACAGCAAACGTTGAAAATGTTTATATTAGAGGTTCAAAAATTAGACTACTTATATTACCTGACATGTTGAAGAATGCACCTATGTTTAAACGTCAAGGAACGAAGGCTGCAAATGCTGGCGCAGGTAATATATTACAGAAACAAACTTAGGCTACATAGACCCAATAGCTGTAAGTTAAAGAACATTTTAACATCCTTGGTGAAGTTGCTATTTCATTGTAAAAAAGTTGGCCTAAGTTCTGGGTTACCCAATATAACTCTAGGTCCCATCAACTCACCCTACGGTTATAGGTCTATGAAACAAACATAACTTTCAAGTATGCATTTTCGAACATATTTTAAAGATGTTTATTAGCAAAGGCCTAAGTTAGTTCTGTGGAAGCAAAATTCAATATACTTTGGAAATGGGTAGGCTAAATGTATTTCTTTGTGGTTTTTATTTGTTGCTGTATTATCATCATCCTGCATATGAAAAAAACCATCATAGCCTAGACTACTAGATTTGCCATGAAAGTAGTTTTTGTATGACAGGTATATAGAAAGTACATGAAAACCCAACAGAATAGAATAGTTTATTGGCCACAAGATATTTCAAGCAAATACATGAGGTCATAGGCCTATTTATTAACAAATGGGGTGAGGCGCACAGGTATGCCCATTATTCCTTTCTTTGGACTCAGTATGGCGTCAGGTATACTCATCGCTTGTAGGTTTGATTGTTGTTGAATCAGCCTGAGCTCGGCTCTCATGTAGGAACAGTCTTTCTTCTCCGGCTCTTACAAACATAACTTTAGTTCTTTGTGCCATAGTCCTGGGGTTTGCTCGTGCCTTTTGTTCTGGACAGTTAATTTATTGTTGATTACAAGTAGTCTTGCGTTTAGTGTTGCAATTTTGTTTTTGATTGTTTTATTTTGTTTGTAAAATGCTAATGTGGTTGGAAACTCTTCTAGCAGTAAGGATGAACTCTAAAACAGTGACAGTACAGAGGAGTATGAGATTTTGTCACAGTGTGATCAATAACAATAATATAAGTTAATAATTTAGTGATATGAATAAACCATCTGCACTATTAACATTGAACTTTATACAGTAAGGTAATTTAATTTATTTAATTTTTGATTACTGAGAACAATAATAATTCTCTTCCGAGGGCCTGGTGACAGGTATACCCCATGCAGATGATGACATCAAAATTATAACCATAGAGGTATCACAATTGATTACTATCATAATATCTGGTACCTACCAATTTCAAGGGAAGAAATTTATACGATCAAATTTGTAGTCCTAAGAATATTTTTTGCAATTTAGCCTTCAGTACCAAACTTTTTAAACAGGTTTTACACTGAAAAACATTTTGATAATGAAACAACATAAAATATGTTTTAACTAATGTGCCTAGTCAAAACACCTTTTTGAAATTGTTGTTTTTAACATATACAATTATTTTTATAGACAGATAATTCTCTTCACGATCTACTTTTTGAAATTTAACTAACAGAGTCTTATTGGGCCTATAGTCTATTCTTCAACTCTCTTTATGGTAAATTAGGAGTTTTAGTTTTCAGTCAGCTGTACATAAGTTATGGGGGAAATAATAAAAATTTATGTTTTGCAGTTAGGCCTAGTCATCACAATTAATTTCTTGTGTTCTTCCCATTCCGAAACCTTGATATATACAGAGCTCAGAAAGTTCATCTCCCCTGTTGCTAGTTCAAAAAAATATTTAATGGTATTTAATTTTGAAGATAATCTGTTTATTTTCATGATATAACATTTATAAAAAACTAAATTCCTAAGTTATAGGAAAACCATAGAAGTATTAATTTTTTAGGTTTTAAATAGTTATTATTTTCAAAACATTTTTGAAATTACCATCAAGAATAGGCCATTATTCCCAAAGCAGAATGCTCTAAATCTTTCTGCAACGTTTAAAAAAAAAAAAAAAACTGCGAGTACTGTGTAATATCATGGTACAAATACCGTATAATATTAACTGGAAAAATAATTGTTATGTTGTCTATTTCCCAATTATAGAATGTAGCCTAAAGATGTTTACCAAAATAATAAGATAGAAACACAGTTGTTATAAATTAAAATCTTTTAAAAGGCTTTTTAAATATGTTAATTTTTTACAATTCAAACTAAATACATAAAGAAAGTTGAAGTAAAGTAATTAATTTGAGTTTAAATTATTTTATTTTAAATATTTTGAGAGCAAACAAATGCGTGGAAATCAGCCAACATCCTTAATTTCCTAAAATTATGGTCAAATTTAAAGGATCCTAATAATTGCAATAATTTATAACTTAAACAGAGACATTTTCTATGGTAATAATAAACAGTGAAATAACAATTGTATAGAAAGATGTTTCTAAAAAGGGAGGAATGCAGATACCGTCCCTGACGTGATAAGTCAAGGCCATTTGAGCAAAAATCTGAAAACAATGAAGATAGTTGAAACCCACTCATTGCCAGCGAACGCTTCTATACTATTAATTGGAATACAGATTTTATTTGGAGTTTGCATTTATTAACTCAAGTATTGGTCTTGTTCTTTGATGAAAAATTAATTATTTTGTTTGATAAATATTATCCGTTCACAGTATTATGATTAAGGTGCCAATAAATAAACCAATGCCAAAGAATAGAACACAAAATTTGTTATTAGTATACAGTATTTTATTTCACTATTTGTTCTAAGCTGCGTCTTTTAAATCGTGTATACATACTGTTTTTATCAATAATTATATTCCCTATTTTATAATATAGAAGTGAAACATTAAATTAAGTTTATGTAGTTATAATAATAAGTACTATAAACATTATAATTATGACCACTAATTCATTGATGACATATGCAAATGTCAATTTTAGTATGCACATATTTTTTAGTTCTTTATTACCCAACCTGACCAAATTCAGATAACCTGCCTGACTGACTAGCAGAAGCTGTTGGACTGTACTGGACTGAAATACATATTTCTATTGGTTGCAAAGCCACATAACGTCCTGGATTAAGTCTTAAATAATGTGTTTTAAGATTTTTAAATAGTGTTTTCTCTTGAGTAGTTCTACAAACAACATGCTCTCCAGAAGCAGCCATTATCAATCAATGACAATGTAATTAAAGTTATCATTCCACAGACAAAATTGTTATTGGAATTGTTCAGTTCAAAGTGAACATTAGAGCTGGGAATGAACATTGACAAAATCATTAAAAGTAAATTATTTATTTTTATCAATATTAGCATAACAATAAAAAATGACATTTAATTAAGATTGGTGGAATAAATGTAGGCCTACAAGTATATACATTAAAAAGTTCATAACAAAGCTCATAACAAAACTATAAGTCACTCCACCATGGCTTGTATAAGTAGTGTTCGTTGCACAAGTCATTGTCCGTTACGTCATTTTGAACTAGTTCATTCATCTATTTCATTACAATGAATGATTCAGTTGTGAACTGGTTTTGTAAATAAACTCCCTTTACCTATGTCTAGAGCTGCGAGTCTGGTTAGGGTTTATGCAAACTTCCATATGCATTGAAGGTGACTGGCACCTGACTTTCGTCTCACTGCAAGTCAGCTGTTGTTCATTTTGTAAAGCCATCTGTCATTCTGAATCAGTCAGTACATGTTTTATTACTAAGTTACACTACAAAGACGGTTCTAATGAATTGTTAATACACAAAACCAGATATCGTTCTGCAGAATTGTTTTAATTTTGGTGTATGGAAAAATAGTTTTTTTCTGGGATTATCTCTTTCGTTCTGCGATAGTGCTGCATGTTATTTTGTTTTGGGGGCCATTATAATTTTTTTAATGTAATTCTGTTTAGTTTCATAAAAAAATGTTCCTTTAAAACTTAATTCCAAAGTGATAATAAGGAATGTCTTGTCAAAAACCAGTTAAGTATTAATTTTTTACGTTTATTTTTTCTAACAAACAAATGTTCAACAGTGATTCCAGGGGATCAGGTCACTCAACATTTGCTTTTGAACGGTATACTATTTTCCTGTTTGTATTTTGTCATAATATCACCTAATGTAGCCTATATTTTTTACAGAGCTAAAGAGAATCTTAATTGAAATTAGGTTTTATTATTTAGAAATCACGTTGGTCAATCTATCTTCAACAACTTTGATATAAACAATATTTCCCGTGCATACTTAGACTCTTTAGTCTCTACTGAAAATAATTCTTTTACTGTCATTGAGTTGTACTAATTTTAATTATACTACTTAGATATAGGTTGTCTATATAAGTTACTGTAATATATTTACTAAAAAAAATACATACTTACATAAAAAGTTTTATTATATTTTCAGGACGAGGAAAGTCGGCAATTCTGAGAGCACAAGCAGCTCGTGGAAGGGGGCGAGGCGGTCCTGCTCAGAGAGGGCAAGGACGTGGCAATTGGCAAAACCAAGGAGGCAGTGGCGGTCAACAGAGACGTAGACCTGATGACCGATAATCAATGGTTCTCTGTCTTCAGTATAGCGCTATAATTTTTCAATTTCTCAGTGTTTTTCTTATGGACATTGTTTATTGTATAGCCACACTTTGTAATAATGTTGGCGTCTTGTGTATTAATGTTTCTTTTATTGAAAGACACTATTTCTAAGGAGTAAAGTTAGATGTTTATAAATAATTTTACTCTCCTTAAAATTTTCTTTATGTTTACCTATGTTCACATTTAGTGAGTTTTACTGTAATAAATTTTACTTGTCATTTGATCTATATTTCGTAAAATAATACAAAAGCCGTAAGTGTTCAGTTTGTTGGCATTTAAAAATAAACAACGCCAAAAACAGATCTTTTTAATGAAATATTTCAAGGCTAGTGGTCCCTTCCTCAGTTGCTGAACAATTTGATACTTAGTAATGTTTGAGGTAGGTGGATGAGATGTTACCAATGGTATTTTTTATTGAAATACTTGGTCTGGTGCCCTAAAATTAATCTGTAACGCATTAAATTGCAATTACTGTACTACTATTTGGAAACAAATTACAGTATCCCAAACTGGGATTAGTTGAGTTCCATATGTCTTAGATCCGTACAAACAGACAGGACATTCTTGGTAGACTAGAATAAAAGCCACTATGATTGACTCCATTAATTTACAGGCTAATTTTAGGAATTTCAGTAAAATATTAAAGTTAAGGAAAGCAGCATACCTGGTAAACTGTATATAGAAATACATTTATATCACAAAAACATAACTGATAACTGAAAGGTTTTGGGGCCACTGGCCCCTTCTTCAGACATAAAACAACTCAAGTTTTTGGTGCCCCCCGAAATATTTCTCTAAACAGTTCTGTTTTTGTGATGTGAATGTTATAGTATCTACAATTTACCAGATATGTTGCCTTACTTTCATTTCATTGAATACTAATTTATAAATCTTTCAAATGCTGGGGAAGGGTTAATATAGATTCAAATTTATTTTGGATAGCAGTTTTGTAATGGTCAGGAAACTGGATATGAGGTGAAGAACACAGACTTCTTTATTCCTTACATAAGTCATTGTTTGATTTTTTCCAAATCATTGTTGCTTATCTTCACGGAATAAACTTCTACATAATTAAGTAGTTTATTTACTACATTTTTTCTAGGTGGAAGGATGTTGATGTCTTCAAGCATACTGTGCTTGACGCTGTTGATTGATGCGAGTGCTGTGCTTATTTAGATTGAAGATTATTTAGTGTGTTACGAATATTAAATATATATAAACTGTATAATAAAATCACCAAAACAGTTGTACAAAAAATATTTTCAGCTGAAAGGTTGTAAAATAGCCACGGGATATCTTGAGCTGTGGCTTACGTTACGTTCAGTGTTGGGGTAAGGGAATCTCTACCAACAGAGTTTAGCGTGCTACTAACATTGCTGTAAACAACTTACCACACCTACATTTTTCATAATGCAACTCCCGTCTTTCTTTAGGCAATAATAATACTTATTATATCAAACCATAATAAATACTAGTTACTTGTAAACTTATTGCAGCCACGGAATATATTGAGCTGTCGAAACCGTTACTTTCAAATGCTTGGTGGTTAGCGGAGGGGAAGGGCATGCATGGCCTTTGTACTAGCCTGACATGCAGAATTTGACACCACTGCTGATCAGCTGAAAGGAGAGTGGAGTGTCGCTGCATTCCTTTTGTATTGAAAACGTTTGTTATTGAAAACATAATGCAACTAGACGCCATCGTCACTGCGGGTCGTAAGACTTCATCATTTTTGTAATATTTGATTATTGTATTGTTTTATTCCTAATAATTGTTGTCTTTTCAGGTTAAAATGTAATTGTAATAGTAGTCTCAGTCCTTCCAAGGCATATATATCATTTTTTGTGCATGTTGAATGTTATTTTAAATTAATAGTGTTTTTCAGGTACCATATATTTATGATTAGTTAAAGTAATATTATTTCAGTCTGATTTGAATATTAATTTTAATTGTGTTTTGACATTTTTCGTTGATATCGTGACCTTGACAGCGCCTAATTGGTAATATTAATTTAACCCTGTTAATATTTTTTATATTTAGTAGAAGTTCATTTTGTTGTACCCCATTCTAGGATCTAGGTTAAAATGTAGATAATTATTAAAGTAGTTAAGTTATTAGTTTAAGAACGTAGTTTTATAACATGTTTGTGTAGATGTAATTTAGTTTTTAGCACTTGAAAAAGGTTTGGGTTTTACCAAATCGAAACGTCGTGATTGTTATTTTTCACGTAATGATGGCAAATGTCCAACTACCTTTGTTTCCCTCATCTAATATGCGATTGAATCTGTTTATAAAGATATACAGCTGTTTTAATTAAATTATTATTTAAATTAACATCTGTGGCTGTTATTAAATACATAACAACTAATAATATAAGCAAAATATGTACTAATATTTGCAATAACAAACGTTTTCAATACAAAAAGAATGCAGCGACACTCCACTCTCCTTTCAGCTGATCAGCAGTGGTGTCAAATTCTGCATGTCAGGCTAGTACAAAGGCCATGCATGCCCTTCCCCTCCGCTAACCACCAAGCATTTGAAAGTAACGGTTTCGACAGCTCAATATATTCCGTGGCTGCAATAAGTTTACAAGTAACTAGCATTTATTATGGTTTGATATAATAAGTATTATTATTGCCTAAAGAAACAGGAAGACTGTCAACCATTAAAGGTTATGTGAAGCCATTTTCCTGTTCTATAAAATTAGTTCTTAGTACTGTCTTCACAGGTAGCGACAGTGGTCTCCCTCACTCTGTCTCTCTTTAGCACATGCTGAAGCAACTAATAGCAGCTGTGCTGAGAGTACATAAAACAGTCATCTGATCGCTTGTTTGAAACCATTCACTGTTAGATAGCAGAAGAAGCATTGCATTGTTTACAGCACATGCATTACTTTGGTCTGTCTGTTTGTTTATATAGTATTACACATTAAAAAAATGTACAAACAAAACCAGATGCAACGAGATTGGTGGGGTTGCTTAAATCAAGTAAGCCAGCTCTTACAAATCATACATTTTACATCATCAGGTTTTACAATGCATAAATGGAGTTTTGCGTCAATTGAATCTATAAAAATCAATCCTGGCACAATTTTAATTTGATTATCTGATGTCAGTTATTTGTCACAGTTGTTGAAAATATATTCGGCCAGGTAAGTTGCTAACAAGTATCAAATATCATTGTGTTACTTTTCCCCAGAAAATGCCAAGTTCTTTGTATATTTGTGTATTGCTTGCAAGTCACGTCGTGTTCATAGCTTATTCTGAAAATTATAAATTTCCTTGAATTTTGAATTTGATGCATAGTCTCTGTACTGGGCATGTATACGTAATTAAAAATTGAGGATTGTTTTTCAAATTAGCATTGTACATATTGGTCCAAGAGAGTATTTTATGATAGAATTTTAGGTCAAGAACAAAATTGAGTTAATTTTGAGTTGACAGGAAATTTACAGTTCAATTTTGTAAAGAGTGTGCTTAAATATGTACTCGTTATTCAGCAATTTTCTGTCAATGATTTTATTGCAGATTTGTGGTAATATTTTATTTCTAAACTTGTTATTGTTTAATGTACATTTTCATTTATAGAGCCAGTTAACTATGTTAACTGCTGTAATTGCTGTTGGTCAACAATAAGTTTAGTTCTTTGGATAATTATTGCAGTATTGTATGCATACGAGGCAATACGTTGGGAAATTCAAGTCAAGTGTTATTTGGTGGGTGAAAGATTCCACTTTAGTGGTTATAGCCCTCCTATGTACCAATACAGTGGTAATGCCCCACCTACCATTCACATTTAGTGGTAGGGACCCTCCCACCCAGCCTTACACATACAGTGGTAATGTCCCTCCCACCTACCCATTCACGTTCAGTAGTATAACCCTCCCACGCACCTATACATGCACAGTGGTTGTGGGACGTATGTTCATACCGCTGTAGTTGGTTGGTTGGGTCAATACCGCTATATATGTGGATGGGTTGGTCAATATCACGGAATATGGATGGGGCTGGTACCATCACCATGAGTATAATGAAATAAGATAACATCATGAAAGAACAAAGTATCTATTTGGTAGCTTGCCACATATTCAAATCACAAGGGTTACTATTATGTCATAATACATAACAAGGGTTTATGTCTTATGGGGTATTATTTTGTCGCTACTTAACCAAAGTTCCACGTATCATAAGAATGTAAGAAAGCATTGGGCGTATTTATGAAATATATTTTAGTTACACCATGAGTAACATTACAAATACATTGTGTAAGTAAAATGTTACTTAGATAGTCATAAATTCTTTTAAGAGTTTTAAAATGTCTAATTATTAAAATGTTTTAACTAAAATAATCCCGAAAATACTTACAAGAATGTTTAGTAAACATTGTAGAGAAATATCAAACAGGATTAACTGCGGGAAAATAAAGTAAAGATCAGATATTTATATTGAAAGAAAAACATCTGAGTATTACAAATACAACGTGGATGAGGTAGAAAATAAATAAACTTGAATAAACCTTCGAGGATGAAATGGCTGTAGACTTGAGTAAACCTTCGAGGATGTAATGGCTGTAGACTTGAGTAAACCTTCGAGGATGTAATGGCTGTAGACTTGAGTAAACCTTCGAGGATGTAATGGCTGTAGACTTGAGTAAACCTTCGAGGATGTAATGGCTGTAGACTTAAGTAAACCTTCGAGACTGTAGACTTAAGAAATTGATACCAGGTATATTTTTCAATGAAATTTAATTAAGTTAGCTAGTCCTTGAATGAATACAATGTCATTACTAATGTTATCTGACAAGATGAGGTGATTTATAAATACTTACCATTATTTATATTACATGTTAAGAATCTGTATATTAATAATTTAATAAAAGTCGAATAGTAACAAATAGCCATGGCTCGTTTAAAAACAAGGTTTAAAAACAAGCACCGTACACTGGTACTGTCGCAGCTGGTAGAGCGATGCGGCGACATTCATTTTACTGCTGTCTTATATCTAAATTACTGACAAAACCGATTAAGATAGGAAAAATGTTCATACAAAAACTAAATTTGGATTTTTTTTAAACCTTCTGATGTATGACAAAACATCTAACCAAAAAATAAAAACTTCTACAGAACAACTTTTCATGTCCAGTTTTAAAAGCAGAATTACCGGTATTTATTGAAATATTGATTTATAATTCAGTATAATTATAAATTTTTAATTATAACCATAGATTTCCTCATATTTCATACTACAAACATGCGAAAGTATATTTATTTTGATTGTGATATATTGACATTGATATTTCTCAAGATTACCATTATTAATGACCGTTTATTTGTTGTGAAATTAATAGTACGGTGAATTAAACTCATGGATGGTATATTTGGGATGTGAGACTTGCCAATATGGCGGACTTAGCCACAATGCTAATGCACTGGCTATATGGGTCTTGACTTCTCTATTCTACTATGTGCTCACTGGTTGCTATCTTAAAATATGCACAAAGTTCTGTCGGTGTCTCGTATGTAAAAATGTAGATTTTCCAGTATTCAAATGGCCTTCTTTTGAAGGGTGAACATTTTTTGTCAAAGTTTTAGCAGAATTTCACCAGGCTATAATGCTGTATCGAAGGTAAGATTAAACATGGGAGTGATATGCTACTTTAGCTGTATCTTTGTTTGGATATTTTTATTCTTTTAAGAATGTAAAATACTATTGCTATTTTTTATGAAGCTTTTATGTTCACAGTACATTTGCATTGCCTACATATGTACTTAATAACAAAATTATACATCACAAAACGTTTCACTCATGCTGTGATGTGGCATCCTCAGAGGTATTTCTATAACAGAACACAATAATCATGTAAAATTGTATAATCATCTTTATAATAGTAATAACGTAATACGATAACAAGAACAAGCTAAGACAAATAACTAAAATATTTATGTAAGTTCATATTAATATGTAATAAGCAAGTTTAATAACTTGACAAGAACTAACAAGGTTATATCAATATAATATTGTGGTGTATATTATGTTTTGATAAGATTACTAAACCTACTTAGTCCAGCAACAACAAAAAGGCAATAAGGATAATAACAATGCATTTATTCTAGTTTACAGTAATGAAAGTTGGATCGAAGATCATTAACAGGAACATCCATGTATCAGTAGCCAAACTGTAAGCCAATTTGTCTTATCAGTCGGGTTTGTATATTTACCTGCATTAATGTGTTCAAACTGACCAGTAGAAGACTCCACACAACAGAGCCGTATTCCAGGGCTGGGCGAACAATAGTCTTGTATATTATTTGAGCTTGTGAAGATTGAAAGTCTTTAGATGCCCAAAATAAGAACCCTAGAAGAGAGTTGGCTTTATTGTTTATATTAGTTATATATTGCTATCAGGGATTGATGTCAGATGACACAATGGTCCTTAATTTTGTTGGCTCTATTTAAAGTAAGGAGAACACTGTCCTGTAGTTAGCCCAGAAACATTTCCAGGCCAAGTTAAGTTAGAATCAGATTATTAACCAGTAATGCTTGCACCTTGAAGGGCACCTATTAGCATTCTTGGTACACTAAAGAAAACCTTGACAAATTTAGAAGAACTTAAAGTTGTGTTAAGAGTTATTGAGCCAAATGAATGGGTAAAAACAGTTTAGCAATAGTTAAAATCCAAAATAATGGTTGAAGAGAACTTACTTGAATATAGGCCTAATTATTATTCTAAAATCAAAAAGAGAAATGTCTGTTCAACAGGAAAAGACTAACCAGTTGTACGAGGAGCTAAAGACCTACTCCCATTAAAAGAAGGTGATAGTGTACTTATCAGAAATGGTGCTATTTGGGAACCGGTAGTTTATGTCAGTGACGGATTTACCACTAGGAAGCTGCCTAGGGCCGCTGCAAATATTGCTTTAATGCGTTAAGTAAAGGGCACTCGCCCTTACGATTTTCCTACACACTTCTGACAATAAATTTAATCAGACTCCTTACAGGTTATACAAATACGCACACAGACATCTAAATCTAAAATAACAAAGTCGAAATAAGTATTAATTGTTGAGTGTGAAGGTGTTATGTGGTGAGCACGGCGTTCGCGATTTTGATGTCGATGTCTACAGAGTACAGACTAGAGTTATGCGTGGGGGGGGGGTGCTAATAATTTTGCTTGGGGCCGTAAAAAGTCTAAATCCGTCACTGGTTATTGTAAATAAACATGGTATACCTATGTCGTATACTGTAAAACAATTGAACGGTTATGAGGTTAGAAGAAATAGGGAATTTTTGAAAGTCATTAAATAAACAAGTTTTTCCAATGAACTCTACTGATTTGTTGAATGAAAACAAAATTTTGGCTTCTAGTACTAACAGTATTAAAAATTATGAATAAAACAAAGAAACCAATTCTTATAATCCTCCACAACTCAATCCTATGCAGGGTTATACCACTAGAAGTGCCGAGTAGTTAATAAGCCTAACATCTTTATCTTTAATTTATGTTCTTTCAAAAATTGTATTTTTACTAATTTCAACTTATATAATTATTTTGTTAACCTGTCTAATTTTTAAACGAGGGGAGATGTTATATCTGTATGTAGTTTATAGTAGTAACTTAGAATGTTTTTATTAGGGTACTCTTACACTTTGTAGTATCACATTAGGATGCTGATGCTGGTGAATATGTAACTGTGGAATGATGTACACAGTAGGATGAAGCCGCTACAGATATACTTAATTATTAATATTATGCGCAATTTAACATTAAACGTTTTTTATAATGTATATTCAGTGTATTATTGAATTGTAACCTAGTTGACACCCAAACAATTTATGTAAAAGTTAAAAAGTTCCTTTAAGGTTTGACGACATTAGAATCACTATTTCTTATTGTAACGTTCCCCCACGGGAAAGAAAATGCAGTACTAACCCGTCTACAAAGCCGTATGTAGGCATTGTAGCATATGGGAAACAACTGATTTGACGAATTGGCGGAAACCTTCTTAAATCTTAAAATCTTTGTTCACCATTAAGTACAGGATTGTACAATAGGCTTCGTCAAACAAAAATTAGAACATAAACGAACTATAATTAATACCGCCCATACACGTAGAGTGGTATTTACCCACCCAACCGCCTATACACGTACAATGGTATTGACCTGCTAATACACGTACAGTGGTATTGACCCACTAATACGCTGATACACGTACAGTGGTATTGACCCACTAATACGCTAATACACGTACAGTGGTATTAGCGTATTAGTGGGAATTTTTGGAATGTCCTTTCCCCAAGCCTTTGCTGCAAAGGTTTGAATTTCTCATGAAAAACAATGACCAATGCATTACGTTAATATTTTGAAAATATTTTATCTACGTTGTTTCGTTTTAATATTCACTAACTCACCCGCACATGTACTGTGTTACTGTAATAGCAGTATGTATATGTTAAACGTTTAATTAAAACAATGCTAATTATATTCACTAGTTAAATTTAAATACAATGGTTAATTAAATATTAAAATAAGTTACCATTAAAGTGCTATAACTAAAATTATTAATAATATAATCAAACAATAACTTCCTTTATATAGCTTACTCAAAGTCACTTTCTAATATATTTGTTTCTAAAACATCGTCTATAGCATAAAAAGCCTTACTTTTGAACCATCCTGATAAAACAAGATGAAATTTTGTTTGTTCAAGATTTCTAATATTAAGTGGGATTTTGTTAAAGAAAAGTATTTGCTGATAACAGTGGCTATTGATGTGTACACTAAGGTGATGAGTTGGCTTTTCTATGTCATTTTTCATTCGGGTATTATAATTATGAACAGATGACCTAATTTCAAATTTAGAATGATTTTCTTTCACATACGGTACATTATTTTTGCTAGTATGTACAAAGAAGGAAGTCCGCTGATTCTATACATTTTAAATAAGATTTACAAGATTATCTTGCCCCTATCCCTGCTATTAATCTAATAGCTTTCTTCTGCCAAATAAAAGCACTCTCAGCATTAGAGGAACCACCCCATAGTGTGACTGAAAAAATGCATAATATAATGTTATAAGCAGTGGTGGCTACTCCATAAGAGCACATGAGCACGTGAACCCCCTGTGAGATTTGAAAAAGAAAATGAACCACATTTAAAGTTTAGGTTAAATTATTTACACATTGAAATTACGAAATATGTGATTTTAAACGTAAGAAAACTCAAAGAGGCGCCTTCAGCTAGCTTCCGCTAATCTCGCAGTACTGTCGCGCAGTCCCGGTTGTGCTCCATAGAGTATATGCAAGGCCTAATCAGCTGTTCTGTCTGGAAGGAGGTGGTGGGGCCGTCTTGTAATAGAAGCCAGCGGTGCACACTTGCCGTGTGCTTCACTCCGACTTCTTTTAAAATCTGTTGTTTGGTTAAGTATGGTTTTTAACTACGTTAAAATATCTTGTAAAATATTTTAAAATGCATGTTTAAGCGTATAATTTTTATAACATTTTAATTGTGCGCTTTTACTTGTGGGGTACTCCGTACACCCTAAAACCCCCGGTGTGTGAACCCCCACTTTACTAGGCCAAAAGCCGCCACTGGTTATAAGCATTTCAAAACCTACACATTGTTTCAATCTCCTTAATAGATACCATACTCTAGCCAGTTTCTTATAAGTAAACAAGATATGGTCGCACCATGTAAGTCTATAATCTAAATATAACCTAATTTTACAGATTTCAACTCAATACTATTTTTGAATTTTGGGTTTAAGAAGAACATAATACTTTCAGTTTTAGTGTCATTTATACTTAAATTATTCTGTAGAAACCATAATTTAGCATCTTCTAATGATGAAGTCATTTGTTTATTCAAAGTTGATATATCTTTGTTTGATTCTATAAATTTAGTGTTATCAGCGTTAAGAATTGTGGTTAAGGATGGGTTTATATTACAATGTAGATTATTAATATAGACAAGAAAAAAGAAAGGCCCCAATATTGAACCCTGACGAACACCAGTTATGACTTTCACTATTTTAGACTTCTGATTGTCTACAATTGTAATTTGTTTTCTATTACTCAAATATGAGATGATTAAATTAATAATATTTCCACTTATTCCATAATACATGAGCGTATCAACCAAAATACTATGAGACACACAGTCTTACTTAGGTCTATTAAAGTAGCTCCAGTGACTGTTTTATTTTCATGGCGGTAATAGAACATTGAAATTTTGTTTAATAAACTGGCGTAACCTAACAATCCTAAACTGGAATGCTGATGGCCTAAAGAGAAAGAAGAATATTTGTTCAGAGTTCATGGTTCGGCATAACATCGATGTCACCTGCACAGCGCCGGATTTTGACAATTCAGACCCCTAGGCTCCACCTGTGGTGCGGGCCCTGTGGTCACGGTTTGGGGGATACTCCTCATATAAAGGGGATCCGAGGTCCCTCCCTCTGGGAAAATTTGAAAAACTGCGTGCAAACAGTCACTTTATAGATACATTTGCGTTATATATCCTGTATTGTCTGGTCTGAAAATTAATGCTTCATCATTTATTATACAATGTTTGAACCCAAATGCATGAGATAATTCAAGATATTAGAAAACTTTAATACTGTTTTACCTAAGGTTATTAAAAAAAAAGACAGGAATAGATATAGATAGAAGTAGAAATAAATTCAACTTTTGAATAATTTAATGTACATTAGTACGGCATCAAGAAAATTACAATCAATATTAAGTACTTATATGAATAGATATTAAGTCATAAATAAAATGTAAAGTAAATAATGTTCATTTCAGTCACTCTTGCTGATTGGTTTCCGTCTAAGCTTCTCCGCAATGAAGACATTAATGACGTTCTCATATTTGACTTGTCTCAGAATGTCATGTTCTAAGCTAAGCAAAGCCAAAACGTTTAGCCTGTCTTCTGACATTGAGGTTCGGAGTCTGTTTTTGATCAGCTTTAGCTTAGAGAACGATCTTTCGGCAGAGCAATTAGTCACCATCAATGACAGATACATTCTTAATGCCACTTCTACATTAGGAAAGCAATCTTTTACATTATTTTCTAAAATAAGTCGATACATCCACCTTTCTTTACTAATGGGCTTTTCACATTTTTCATATTCATTTTGAAACTGGGTGGAAAAATTCTTGAATTGTAACACTTCGTTTCCCAATTCTTCTTCTAGATCTTCGTTGTAGCATTCTACTAACAATTTGCTTGATAATAACATCTCATCGTTAGATAGCGTATCCAATCTGTTAAGGAATCCAAACCTCGCGTCGATAAGTTCGTATGCTTGAAGCCTCTTTGTCAACGCACCCTCAAGTTCGTCTATGACGGTAATGAAGCTTTGGGTCCGGAATGTATCAGATGGAGCTAGGTCAACCCCCGGAGCTTGTACACAGTCAAGAGGAGCTAAACGTACATTGGGTTTCCTTTTACGTTTAGACTCAACTTCATACTCTAGACAATCAGTTAATTTTATGGCTTTCTGTTCATACTCCTTGAAACATTCCCGTTTGGATCGAATCAATCTTCTCAAAGATTTCAACATTGATGCAGCTGTATTCACGTCAATTCTAGGGTTTTGTAGAGATTCACTAGTTTTGTTAACTTGGCCCAAAACATCGTCCCAGAAAATGGCATACAAACCTGTCTCCAACTTGTTCATTTTTCGAAGCAAACCCAAAGCAGCCACCCTTGATATTCCAGAATCCTCTGTGTCTTCTGAAATTTTCACCAGTGCCTGCTTTATTTCTTGATATCCACGCAAAAGAGCTTTGGTGGCATCGGCTCTGCATGACCATCGTGTTGTTGTTGTCCTTTTTGGCACAAGAACATTTTTTTCAGTTTCTGCTCGTTTCAAGCATTCAGTTAGAATCTTGTATCTGTTGGTTGAGGCAGTGAAATATACAAATATCTCTTCCAAAAAATTGAAAAAGCTTACAGCATTAGGACAATAACCAGCTGCAGCTTGTAATACCAAATTCAATGAATGTCCAGCACAAGGTATCCATACTGCCAAACTGTTTTCTTCTAAAACGAGTGCTTGCAACCCGTTATACTTTCCACTCATGGCAGAGGCATTGTCATAAGACTGACCACGACAGTTTTTTATGTCCAGATCATTTTCTTTCAAAAAGGTACATAGTCCATTAAACATGTCGTTTGCTTTGTGTCCTTGATTAGGCATAAATGTCAAAAATCTTTCAACAGGTGTGAAATCTTCCAAGTACCTAAAAACCAAGCTGAGTTGGTCAACATGACCTTCATCGGGCGTTGAATCTAGAGATATTGAAAAATATTATTTTTGATTCGAAATAAGATCTCATCGGACACTTGTTTCCCTATTATATTTACAACTTCCTCACATATTGTAGAAGATAAGTAGTTGGTGTGACCACTTCCGCGGTTTCCATGAGTTTCAAGGTGGCCTCTTAAAAATTCATCATGTTGTGCTAGGAGCTCTAAAATCCCCAGGTAGTTGCCATTTCGTGGTGATCCAAGGGTTTCATTCTCTCCTCGAAACGCCAAACCTCTTTCACTTAAAAACACTATAACACTTATCAATCTCTTTAGGACCTCCCGCCAGTACTTTTCTACTTTTTCCGCTTGATGGGTAAGCTCTTTATCTATTTGACCTAGTCTTTTGGTACGTCCTGCATAATCAATAACAGCATTTAAATGAAGTTTAGATGTTTCATGCTCAATTAGGCGTGCTGAAGCATTTTTCCAATCACTATATCCACCATGAGTTAATAAAGAGCGTACCGGGGAGAACAGTTTGCAGACATAACAGTAAACGTGGCCATCGCTGGGAGAAAAGCATAGCCAAGAGCGTTTAATGGTTTCACCATTTCGGGTTTTTCGTATAAACATATTTTTGTGACATTTCCTTACAAAACCCTTCTCGCATCCCTTGCCCATATCGGACTGTTTGACAGACTTGCGTTCAAATAGATCCTCGTCACAATTTTGAAGCAATCCGGTGCCCATTGTAACACAACGGTCGATGTCACTTTGTGTAAGCGCTTCCGGCCACTGTCCAATGTCAGTGTTTGACAAACAACTTATTTTCGGAGCAGGCGCAGGATCAAATTGAGCAGAATCTACGAGGGCTCTGGGCACCTCCTCAGCCGTTTTTGGAACCTGGAAGTAACCAATTACAGTCAGACTATTGTCAAAAAAAAAAGAAAAGAAAAAATGTAGTCTATTACAAAATTAATAAAATATTCAAATAAATGTTCCATATAATTTACAAAAAAAATAAAATAAAATAAAAACACTACTGCATAAAATTTAACATAATATGTTAAAAGTACTGAGCTTCTGACTGTATTGATGTGTAATCCTCGGTATCCAAAACCTATCAAAATCATTTTAAAAAAATCATATGACAAAAATGTATGAGATTTTCAAACAACTTCCAAACTGACAGTTTGCAAATATTTAAGGCTGGATTTCAAACTTAATTTGAGGGTTGTAAAACGTGTTAGCTATTTAAAAGGATATTAAATCCACACTAAATGTGCAAAACAAACCCCTCCGTGCGGTTGATACTGAGCTTATTTTTAAATGTAGGCAACAAATCTTTTTTTACCAATGGCAAAATAAATAAATTTACTACTAACTTGGATTTAAATTTTTTTTGGATTTATTAATTAATCAAACATGTGGTCAATTGTCAAAGTTTCCCAGCGAAAACACCTAATAATTTCGTTAATAAGAAATCAGTTAAAATGTTTAATATGACACCCAATTTATTTTTTAAAGTTCAAAAATGTAGCCGTGATATGCCGCCGTGTGAAAGAATGTACTAATTAATTGGTAATAGTGCAACTCAAAATTTTACGCGGAGAATTCATTCGTGGTTTGTAGCCAACAGTTCGACTATTTCTACTGACAATGAACACAAAAATATCTGTTGAAATCTTCCCTCCAAGTTTATTTATTTAATTCTATTCAAGGGAGGGGGTGGCTGTAGTACTTCGACGCAGATTTCAGCTGTGGCCGCACTTGATTACTAGATCCTTGCTCTGCCACCACTTAGAAAAATATTGCTTCTACAATTCCAAAGTACAAAAACATGTTAAATAACCCACCTCTGCTTCTTTTTCGGCATCCGTTTGATTTCCGAGCTGTCGGGTATTCCCATTGGTAATTGGCACATCTACGTCGTCAATCACGATGTCGTTGTTTTTTGCTGCTTCAGAAACAGACGTTGATGGTGTTGCATGGACATTTTTTATAAAATCAGTCATGCGACGTGATTTGACTAGGACCTCTGCATTCTTTTTCTCCTTTTCTTTAGCAATCTTCCGTTTTGCACTGCCGCTTTTGAAAACCTCTTTCGTTTTATGGCGATTATTTTGTGTTTTATGACGGTCCATAGTAGAATCTTGCTGAAAAGAAAAAAATACTTGCATTCGCATGTATCTCGTAAATGAGAAGCATTCAGTTAAAAAGGTATGTAAATATAATGAGTTTTTTAGGATAATATTTTGTGAGTTTTAAAGTTGAAAATAAATCTGCATGTGTTTAATACTGTAAATAAATACAAAACACCAACTAGGTTTAAAATACTGCCGCGAAAACGGGACAAGTTGGCGTCCCAAGAATTTGGTCGAGACCCTCTAAAACGGGACGTCTAGTCACCTTTAATATAAGTAAAATATATTAATTAACAATTAATGGTAGGCCCACGGAGAAGATAATCAAATATTCTATTAATAATTCTATTGGTGCAGTGTGCAGAGTGGGCCGTAGGCCAATCCGCGATTAATGAAGATATAATTTTAAAATTTTTTGAAACCCCAATTAACTTGTGTAAATTTGTTTTGACATTATTGGAAAATAAACGTATACATGAAGTTGTTGAATTTATAACAAATTCTAAACTGAGCTATACATATTATAAAATATGACTTACCTTTGTAATGTTATTTATTTAAATAATCCCGCTATAGCCTTCTCTGGACAAACTCACTGAGCACACATTTGACAATCACAGAAACAGACTTAATAACTAGTTTGCACCAACTTAACACAAGTAATCATTAGTGTGAGGAGTAGTAATGTAGCACTACGCTGCTAACGCTATGTGTCTTGTTAAGACAGATGACAAGATATTAGTGGTGGGAGGGGAAGTCACAGACAAGTACCAACATGAACCCTAGTTCGCTAACTCGCCACACGTGGGCGCGGCAAACGGTCGCTGCCCACTGTTCATATCGGCGTGAGATGCTTTAAACCGCAGAAAAATACTACTTTCTCTGTGTTCAAATTAACTCCAACCGCTTTTCTCAAAATGTCACCATCAGTGCACTTACACATTCACTTGTTCTGTACATTTACAACCAAGGCCATGTCTTTTGTATGTAGATAATAGAACATGACCAGTAATATAATTTTTGTAATGAAAGTTGTTTAAGAGTAAAGTTGTGGTGCGGGCCCCTTTGTGGCGCGGGCCCCTAGGCGCGCGCCTATGTCGCCTGTGCTTAAATCCGGCCCTGCACCTGCATCACTGAGACGCACTTTGTCATAAATGAGCCTTTTAAATCCCTGGATACTTTATTTATAGAGAAGACAGGAATGCACCCAATGCTTCTGGAGGAGTGGCAATTTTTATAAAAAGAAACCTTAATCACCACAATATACTGTTGCCAAATCTTATTTCAGCTGAAGCTGTTGGTATCAAAATTAGTTTGCAAAATGACCAGTCTTGTAATGTTATTTCTGTGTACAAATCACCCAATCGACGTTTTCACCAACAAGATCTTTTAAATCTAAGTCATGGTGACACTCCAACTCTTATCTTAGGAGATTTAAATTGTAAACATCAATTTTGGGGCTGTAGACTAACTAACCCTAATGGGGATCGCTTGTTACATGATATGAATGAAACCAATATAAATATTTCAGCTCCGTCTGAACCCACTCATTAACCTTGGCAAAACAATTTCTATCCCGATATATTGGACATTACTCTTCATAAAAACTTTGGAGCTCCTATTCTACAACAAGTAATCAGCGAACTTGATTCTGACCATCTCCCTATTATTGTAAGTTTTTCATACAACCACTATTTTCTCCGCAAATTCCCAGACTGATAAACGGTCCAGTCGATTGGGATACCTTCTGTGCAGGATTCGACAATCGCATGAAAGTTCCAACAGACGTATATTCAGTAAATGGCATTGACAGAGCAGTTCAAGACTTTACAGAGTGTTTACAAATATCAGTCAAAAATGCAACTATCCGGTCTTTTCCTTCATGCAACACGAAACACTTTTCTTCATCCTCCTATGAGAATTATGCAATTAATTAGATTTAAAAATAGAGTGAGACGTCAGTGGCAGAGATACAGGTACCCTCACTTAAGGATGCAGCTAAATGAACTAATTCGTAAAGTACGTAGTGAACTTGATGAATATAGGATTAATTCTTATAAACATTACGTTTCTGATATTGATCCTGGTGATTCTAATATGTGGAAAGCAACAAAGAGGCTTTTACAATCACCGACAATTGTGTATCCACTAAAACAAAATAATTAAATTTTTGAAAGTGATTCCGAGAAAAGTAATGTGTTTGCTGATTTTTTTGAGAATGCATTCATTCCTAATGTTGTTTATGATTTTGAAACTAACAGAAATGTTGAGGATTTTTGTCCACAACCCCTAGCAGTGCAGAGCAGCCTGTAAAATATACCTCACCTTCGGAAATTAAAAATATTATTGAAAATCTCCCCAACAGAAAATCTCCAGGGCATGACTTGGTACCTAATACAGTTTTGAAGAATTTTTCTACCAAAACACTTTCAATACTGGCATCTATTTTCAGTGCTTGTATTTCTGTTGGTTACTTTCCCAAAAACTGGAAACTTGCTCAAATAATTGTTATACACAAGCCCAACACACCTAAAAATTCTCCTAGCAGTTACCGTCCGATTAGTCTCCTTTCATCAATATCAAAATTATTTGAAAAAATTATTTAGATGAGACTGCTAAAATACTTGGATTCTTCTAATATCATTCCCCTTATCAGTTTGGATTTCGTACAAGGCATTCTACATCTCATCAACTTCTACGAATCAATGAAATCATATATAGAGAATTTGAGAAAAAGCTTCATTCATCGGCAGCATTTTTGGACATAACAAGTACATTTGATAAGGTTTGGAATGGTGGCCTGTTATATAAATTGTATCAGTTTGGACTTCCTTTGTATCTGAGAGCTTTGTTGCAATCGTTTTGGTCTGATAGGACTTTTTGTGTCAAACTCAACTGTACACTTTCCTCAGTTCGTCCAATAGGCGCAGGTGTTCCTCAAGGCTCAATACTGGGACCTCTTCTTTTTAACGTATGTCTTTTTCCTGAGCTTCCTCAGGCTACTATCGCTCTTTATGCTGATGACACGGTTCTTATTACCCAGCACATTGACATCAACCAATTCTTTACAATTCAGCGTTACAACTCTGACCGATTGGTTTAAAAGCTGGAGACTATCGGTAAATCCATTGAAATGTGAAACAAATGTTTTCTCTTTGAGGAAGTATATTTTGCCACCTGAAGTTGCTATTGAAAATACTTCAATTCCTTGGAACCCTGATGAACAAGGCATAAAATACTTAGGTGTCTACCTCGATAAAAAATTAAACTGGAATCTTCACGTAAACAACAAACTTACACAAGCATACGTACGTCCATCCATATTATTTCCTATAATAAACAGAAAGTCATCTTTAAGACAGGAATGCACATTTTTAATATATAAAACAATTCTTCGGCCGTTAATTATGTATGCATGTCCAGTTTGGGGAATGTGCATTCCTTCCAGCAAACTGAAAAAGATTCAAATTTTCCAAAACAAAGTTTTAAGAATTGCAATTAATAGTCCATGGTATATACGTAACTCTCATCTGCATGTAGAATTTGGACTCGATACCATTGATGCTTTTAATAAAAGAAGTTGTCGTAAGTTCATGGCAAACTTAGAAAATGTTCCAGGAGCTATTAGCTTTCACATAGGAGAACCTACTTTGCACAGGCGTTTGAAAGCCAAAATTCCTCAAGACGTGATAGACTGATTAATAGCCATGTCTATGTAACACTTATTTGTTTATTTAACTTACTTAAATATGTTATATATATTTTTTTGTTTACTGATTGTTATTCATGTTACAGGGTGACTCTTAAATGAGCGAACCCGATAATGTTTTTATTCCACCTGTTATATTTTCTGTGTATAATATGTAAATATTGATCCAGGAATAAAAGTGTAAAAAAAAATAACAATAAATAAACTGGCAACATTGTCTCACCCACTACTCACTAGTCACTGAACGTCGTGCAATTTCCGATTCCAGTCTAGCTGAATCCTGTTTTGTTTAGTTTAATCTAGCAAATTGGCAAATATCTGAAAAATTATGGTGGTGTCGCTAAGTTCTTGTATTTATTGTACTGAATATTTAGTTTATGTACATTAAAGTTTGTGTAAGTTAATTAGCTACTTAGAAATTCAATACATTAAAGGTAAATTAATCTGGTCATACTTGATTTTTTTATATAATACAAAAATGTTCTCAAAATGTATTGTATACCAAAGTTTATATTTACATTATTGCATGAATAATAACCATCATGGTCTTAACTATCAATTTTACAAATTCACTAATAGCAATAGTTTGGACATTAGGTTACAACATACAAATTTGATGTTACTTGTTGTTTTGTAAAATGTTAAGGTCTGTAATACATATTTAGGCTAGGTTTTCATTGAAATCCCATTTAGGCCTACACTAACCAGAACAATAAAGGCTAGTGAAAAAAGAACAATAAATGTGATGTGCTCCAGGAAAAGGGACCTTATGATACATGAGACACTTTTTGAGTTATTCACATTTTCTTGTAGTCTTTTTCTTGCTGAATCCAATGGTATTTTTAAAAAAATTCTATCTTAAAATTTGACAAAGTTATGGAAGTTTGAAATATTACTTTTAATGGCGTTAGTTTACGGTAAATCACGTTTAAAGTTAAATAAAGTTTGACCTAATGAAACATGCATGATTTATTACTATTTTGCTACCTATTTGGTATCAAAATGTTGCACATTGTCTGGGCAACAAAATAAATAGGAGAACACATGTTATTGAAACACTTTTTTTTCATTTTATAAAAAATTAATGACTAAGGGTAATGAAAAAATTCAAATATTTTGGAAGAAAATTTAATAATTTTCAAATTATTTACATTTTCTACATAACAATGTGCTGTGTTATTAAAGTTTAAACAGTTGTTATGGTGATACTTATGCTGAGTGATATTTAAAAAAAATGTTTACATGAGGTCAAAAACTTTACTTCTTCTTCTTCGAAGTTCCGGGTTCCTGGGCTGCTTTCGGTTTGGTGATTTGTTGCTTCCGCGCTCTCTTTCTAGGCTTTGGAGTCAATAATATTTCTTCTTCCTCTTCTAACTCTGTTAATACTTCTTCATTAGTAGGCCTACTTGCAATGGGTTCTGGGCCTGGATCTGGGCATAGTAAGTCTTTGTGGGCTTCGTCACAGTAAGGCCTAATTTTTTGAAATAGATAATTTTTCCGTTTCCAGGAGAGCCCCTCAGGAACAATTTCTGTTGGGTGGTCTTCAATAATTCCTGTGTCACTAGTAATAGTAAAAGTAACTGCTGGCCCCCCAATTGTCATTTGACATGTCACTTTGCCAACATGTTCATCCCCCCCCATCTGAATCACTTGCAGATGAATCACAATCTCTGTCATTGTTAAAATAATCTTCAAAGACCCCTCTAAGGTCTTCAGGAATCCCTTCACCACCATAACGATTTATTATTCGAGCTATATCTTCCTCCATCCTTAACAATTTACTGGTAAAACATGAAAAGTGGCTTGTTTATCTTTAGCATTCAAACATGTAAACAATACAGTCAACAACAACAGCTGACTTTCAGACAGTGATGTGGAAAGACATAACAAAAAAAATTCCCCCTCTAAACATAGTGAAATCATAGATTAAGTTTACATAGGCTTAATCTATGGTAAAATATTTTATTGTTACTTAAAAGTCATAATAATTCCATGGAGGAATAATCTTATTCTTCCTACATGAATAATTCCCCAAGGAAATACAACAGTGTATGAAATGTAAAAGGGACCTTAACTTACTTCCATGCTATTTAAAGTAATAGTCCCTTTTCTTAATCGTGCAAGGGTCCACGAAAACCGATTATTTAATTGTTTTACAATTAATAACTAAATTAAAAATAGTTTTTCTATGTGGAGAAACATATTTACTACTAATTTCAATAAAAACCTAAAAATCGATGTTTTTGACCTTATTTCATAAAATCAGCTGTTCTGAAAATTTTGGTCATGTATCATAAGGTCCCTTTTCCTGGAGCACATCACAAATATGTTATTTGTAGATACTTAGTACATAGGCTCAAATAAGTGTAGCATTTAACTAAACCTCTAGATTTATATAATTGATTTAAGCTAATGTACGTAATTATAAATTATTACCATGCAAATGCCAAGTTTCCGATTTGTGGGTATAGGCCCTTACACATTACCTACTGTTGGATAGGATTAAAATTTTTTTATGCATGGAATGTGCATGTATTTTTTTATTGTTTTATTGATTTGCATGGAGTGACTTCAAATTTTGACTATGTTGCTCGTGCATGTTATTTTTAGTTACTTTTGTTGTAGAATTGATGTAGCCAATCGTACAGTTTGTATTGAATGGCTAAATAAAGACTTATTGACAAGTCCTGTATAATAAAGCTGTGTATTACAGTACTAACAAAAAAGTACATTTTTGAGTAAACTGGCCATCTACTAACAATTTAGCAAGATTTTTCCAATATTTGGTATCTACGCCTATTTTTAGATGGGATTTTTTAGGTAGAATACAAATTTATAAAGTATTTTAGTCTAGGCCTACATCAGTTATTTCGTTAGATTAAATAGAGGTAATTATGCACTCTCTTGCCACCTCTGAAAATACTATTTCATGTTGAAAAAGTGGTAAAAAATAAGTTTATACCTCTTGAGGAGTTTGATTTTATCTGCGGAAAACTCGTTTTTTACCGAAAAATCGAATAACTTGTTTTTTATCTAATAGTGAAAAAACCAACTTTTTTAAAAATCGTTATTTTTTGACAACTTTTTTCATTTCTCGTGTTTTTTTTTATGCTGAATACAAATATATAACTGGTTTTGTAGTAAAATTATTTTTTCAGCTCGAAAAATTTATTTATTACTTACATAACCTAACTTATCCTAATTGTCTATTAAAAAAAAAAATCGTAATTTGCGTTATATTCGAGTTTTTGAGCTCCGTGACGGCTTGCCGGCCGTCACTCCGGCGTTAATGTAGGTGAATTTGGTTTTTGTGATTAATAGTTGTTGTATATAATGATCACTTAATGGCCGCTAATCGCAATTCACAGCGATAGTAGTTTTTCCGTTATATCTCGAGAAATATAACGGTCAGTGTTAGGTGTAGACGCCACGGAGAGCAGCCCGGCTGATAACAACATGCTACTATAATCTGGACTCTGACAAGAAACCTGTTGTATTTTGTTGCCTATACTGACCACACTACTCGTAAAAGTGGTCAGTCAATTCCGGGTTGTTTTATTATTATAACTTTGTACTGATTATGATGGAATAAATTCATTTATTTATTCATTTATTCATTTATTCAAATATTTGTAATAGACCAAAATAGTTTTCAAATTTGTATTCAGTGCAAAAAAACACTTCAAAATTATAAAAGATGATTAAAATATCATTCAAATTAACAGATATATGACAAAAATACTAAAAGTTGTGACATTGGTTTTTTTCGAATTTTTCGGTTAAATATGTTATTTCTGCGGAATAAAAAGCATCTTGTGGAAATATCTTGTGGAAATACAGTAAATTCTAGACCCATTTCAAGCAAAATGTTCCAAATTTGTTTGTTGCCAAGAAACTGCATAAATACTAAAATAGAAAACTATATCCCTTGGCTACGAACCTCGTAAAGCTCCCATTTACACTGGTATGATGATAAAAGCAACAACTAAGGATAAAATATAAATTTTCATCTACCTTTGCTGGAGGGGCCACCAGTAGGTTGTCCTGGAATATAGGCGCCTGATTTCAACACAAACTACAAAATTTGTTTGAGTGTTTTGGATTTGGGTGGGTTAAGTTTATTAAAATATGTAGCTGAATATTTATAATCTATTATTTTGCAGATATCCATAATCTATTGTTTTGAATTTAACAGTCATCATTATAACGATTCTAACCAATTATGTGGCCATGAAAGTGTTTGGTATATAAAAGTAGTGTTTAATTTGGATAATAGTTAAATCCCTCTAGCCCAAGGATGGCAAAAATAGTTTGTTGAAATCAATCACCGCAATATTTGAACATTTTATAGGCCTGCCTACTTATAGAGTAGGCCACTGTTATAAATTTGTATTTTGTGGCATTCACTTATTTTGTATATTTACCAACATGGAAATAGGCCTATGCTATTCAAGAAGCTAATTATCAAAATACTCCTTGCAAATGATTTAATATTAATGAATGTTTGATTATAATAAATTCCGTTTCTATGCTGTTTAAGGAAACTCTTAAAATAACAAATTGTTACCATCTAATTTTTACGTACATCTAGGATTAAGCTTTTTTTAAATAGTTAACTTACAGTTCTGTTTTAGTATTCAAAATGATCCCAACAAAGCAACTGTGTAGAGTGATTGAAAGCTCATTAGAAAAACAAAATTTGGATAAGTTAAAAGAGTACCTCTCCTCTTCAGATTCCTCCCAGGCCTTCAATGTAACAACACTATCTACTCTTGTAAATATATTAAAGAAAGACGGAAAGGTAAATATTTAAAAATACATTTTAGTTTTATGGCAATGAATAACTTCATAGTGGCTCTCTATGTATCAAATTATGCTTAAGAATTACATGTACAAACATTACTATACAATTTTTCTTGAGGCGATATAGATATGGACACTCGTGAGATATATGCAAGCCAGTGCACATAGTTAGGTAGTATTCATCCATTTTTAAGAGCACTGATATCCATCAAATAATTTAATATAAGTCACCTCTTGAGTTTCACTTAAATTCTAAAACATTTTTAAGATGAATATCTTTGGATCGGCCAGTAGCTTAGGGGCTGTGGCAGTGGCTTGCTACACATCTGGCCCAGGTTTGATTCCTGATTTAAGACCATTAATAGTTTTTACCATGCTGTTCATGTGGTTTGGAAGTCACGTTAAGCTGTTGATTCCCAGGTTAACTGGTTGAGAGGACTTCTTAGCCCTAACTTCGCCAAATAGAATAAGACGAACTTTAACTTTCATCGTAATTTTTAACAACTAAGTTGGATATGGAGTAGCTATGTGGTAAAATTTATTCAATACAATAAACTCAATATTTTTACTTGTTAGGTACTTCAAGTCTTAATATCTTAAGTAAAATTTTTGTTGACAAAACTTGTCAATTACTTTGTTGTTAAAAATTCATTTGTAGATTTTCATTTGTGATCATGAATATATCACTAGTCTGTACCATTTGAATTCGGTGCTAAACAGAGTTGATCAAAATAAGAAATGGTGTGGTTTAGTCTTGCACATAGTTTTTATTAGGCCTAATTTAATCGTTTTTTTAAAATCATTCTTTCTAATCTGAAGATACTGTATGAGCTAACACATTACCAAACTAACAGAACCTCGCTGAATTTTTTAATCCTTAATAAATCAAAATCATTTTAATATTTTTGGGCAGCATAATTAATACATCTAATCTTTAAATTTCAGCGTGAAGATAAAATCATGCATGCTGATTGTGTCTTGAGCTGTTTAGAGTATTTCATTGATATTGTAAGTATAACTTAGTATTTATTAATAACTTAGTGAACAGTATGTTTCTTGTACTTGCATGGAATTAATTTAAGTATGAAGTTACTGCATGACTTGTTTAATTATATATAATTTATTTGTATTTATAACATTGTTATAACTATGTAAAATAATTGTATAATATATAAATTGTTCTGACTGTTAAAATAAATAAATAAACAGTAGATATCACATTTCCTCAACAATAGATATCAGCACAGTTCATTTTGTTAAAGTAGAAGTAGGGATATTGTAGTACATCAAGGTCTGGCAATATTTTATACCTCTAGGAAAGGGTATATAAAACAGAATCATCCAGAAAACTTAGTCCCAATATAAGAAACAAAAGAAGACATTGTTAATGAGCATCATAAATTAACATTTCATGAAAAAAATCTTACTTAAAAGATACCTTGGTGGGGAAATGCAAGTTATTCCAGCAACATTTAATTACTATTTTTAAGGTTTTATTTAATAAATAGTTGTCTACAAATTCTATCAAAGGAGGTTTAAACTTTTTTTATACCAGAGAATATGTCTTGTAAATTTATATATTAAATTTTGTACTTTTTTGTGATAGACAATGCTAATATTTGACAGACTAAGGCGTATTATTTAATATCTCAATACACCTCAATTCTTGTCAGAGGCCTATTAATTTTATTTACGGCCATTAAATAGCCCATTTTACAAGATAGATGAATTTTACACACAGTATTGCTGTTTTACACCTTAATATTTAAGTGTAGAGAGTGTCACCACGGGTTCAAATCTCGAGAGGTCCATTTAAGATTTGGTTAATGGGTTTGGAGCGTTGTCCTTTGGTACTAGCAGTAAAAAATGCCTATAGCGTAGAGACTAGGAAAAAAATTACCTCATTACAAATGAATGTGCTGCATTTATCATTCTTCACTAAATGTTTATGTTGCGCTAAAGACACCATAATCTGAAGTTGTGATGGGACCAATCCCATTTTGGGTGATCAGATATTCAGATAATATGGTTCGCCATTAGAAGCTTACTTAGGGTTGGTTTAGAGGCCTAAAAATGGAAAATCCGCATCACTCAGGGACTTTTAGCGAGGTTCAGCGTATACTATGTATAGAATGGTTCTGATCAATTACTTATGAAAGCACAACTTGCTAACATAAGCCACACATTGTTGTTTGTGGCGAAACTCGAACCATCACAGATAAATTAAATATCTTTAATCTTTTAATTAAAAGTGTTAAGAAACCTTTTATGAAATGATAATAAGCTAGACATTTTTATGGATAAGTGCTTTTTTTATACTAAATGTATATCTCCAAAAAATTTTTCAGTGTAATAATTATTTGGTTATTTGCTCTTAAATGTGTTATACATTCTTCAAAGAGTCTGTTTTTTCTAGATGACTAATGAGAAGATTACAAACTTTCTTTCTTGAAATATTTTTAAAAAAGAAGTATCTTTTTATATTTATATAAATATTATAATAAAAGGAGTATATAAATAAACTAAAGGAATATATCCCTGAATTTTATCTGAATGGAATAAACTACTGGAATAAAGTAGTTTAGATGAATATATTCATGCAAATAAGCTTCAGATTAATTAAATGTGGCAGTGGTTTAACCGGCGAGTTCTTTATTTATATAAAATAGTTGACACGTCATCATATTTGTTTATCAATTGTTTTTCAGAAGGGAAAAGATAAATTTTGTTGTGAAACATTGTTATAATTATGAAAAAAGAAACAAGGCGGGAAAATATTATGAAACAAATTGTTTTTCAAATGATTAGTCATGTTGTCAATAAAATGAAATCTTATATAATTATGTCCATTAGCTTAGCCATAAGCTCTTTCTCGATTACTCCATTACTGCTGACAAGTTTAAAATTAACATTATAAGTTTCTTCCAGAAATGTTGGATTTTCTAAGGGTTATTTATTTTACATTTCTGCAATTATTTGTTAAATTTCAGAATTCCAAGAAATGGTTGATATTGGCAGATGACATAGGTAAACTATGTGAACTTGTTTTTGTCATCACAACAACTTACATCAAAGATGAGAGTTTGATTCAAAAGGCTGCCAACACGTTTACTGTAAGTCGTAATCAAAACCATAATGTATCAAAAGTAAGCATTAGGCATAAACACTTATTTTTAATAATGAATCAGATTTTGGCCAACATATTCTTTTCTTTGACTTTTTTTGTTGTACTCCAAGTGAGTATAACGGAAATAGACATGGAAAGTACTGTAGGTATTGAAATGATAAAAATATTGGGTTTAAGGTACTATTCAACTACTAAAATATTTTTATATTCGTTTTATTTTTAATCTTAGACAAGGAGTCATGTAAAGCCCTTTTTTAACGCTATATCTATCCTAAAATTGAATCATCTTTATCAGTTCCATATACTTTCCACTTCTCATTCAGTTCTTCTTAATGATTCTCCTGCCTATCTGTCCGAGCGTTTCTCTTTTATTTAAGAAATTAGTGCTAGGAACCCTCGGCACGGATCTTCATTGTTTTCAATTCCCACTTATAGATCTTCTATACACAACAAATCCTTTACAGTAACCGCTTGCCGACTGTGGAACAATCTACACGATCACACCAGAGGCATCGACCAGCGCGCTCGGTTTCGGGTTGAGGTAATGTGCTCACTTTTAGCCTTGAAGACGGCATCGCAGCGCTGAACTAACGGTGCAATATAAAAGATTATGTATGTTTGGGCTGGTTTAATTATTTATTTTTTTCATTATTTGTTTTGTTTTTATAAATACCCATTTTAAAATATCATTATGCTTATAGTTATAATATTGTTTTTTTTCATTTAATAATTTTACTATTCAACCATTCCATGGCAAAAACTTAAAATTAATAAAAAAATATTTTATTTGAAAAAAGTTGACAGTTGTTTTTCCTAACAGGTAAAGAAGTGAACTAAATCAAAACATATAAGTTATGTTTTTTAAAAATATTTAAGACGACACGGAACTGCTTTGATATATGTCTGTTTTTGGTTTGTACTAACAGCTGTTAGCTATGTATCTACAACCATGTGATTATTGGAGGAAAACTGCTACTTATTATTATTTAGTGGTGTTGTGTTTTTATTCTTTTTGAGATGTTTTGTATTTAAGTTATAAAGTTTTCAAAGTTGGTATATTCTTCATTGTCCCATCCGTAACAAAAAGGTAAGAATTTCTAATTTACTAATTACCAGATAACAATTTTTTATTGAAAGTTTAAAATCTGTTCAATTACATAGATCATAATATAACCTATACACTTTTAATTTGTTTACTTAATATTTTATATAGATTTTAAAAATTTGTCCCGTCCATAAGAGATTTAACTTTTGTCATATAAATGCCCTAAAATTATACTACTGATGAAGAAATTTTATTGTAACACCAAGCTCCTACTTTTCATCAATGCATATGCAGTCCTATAATTATGTTTAAATCAATATTAATTAGTAAAAGTGTTAAATCTTAGGCTTATAATATTATTGATTCTTTTTTTTCTTTTTAATTCTACTGATTTGCTTGCAATTAATTTGGTAGATTATTTTCAGGCCCAAGAAAAGAAATACAGAGGGTGTGAGAAGAATGGAAACAGAAAATGGAGATGTAGTTGAGGATGAAAATGGCCTAAAGGAATTGTGGAGAAATCATTTCGATTCAATGTTGAATATGGGAACAGGACAGGGAGATGGAGAAGTAACAAACAAAGAAGAACTTAGCAAAATGGAGAGGGTAACATGGAAGGAGTTAGAGGAAGCTGTTAAGAGTATGAAGAAAGGAAAGTCACCAGGTCCAGATGGAGTAACAGTGGAGATGATTACATGTCTGGGCCCAGTCGGGATGCAATGGTTGATGAGACTTCTTACAAGTGCATGGAATAGTAAAAAGGTACCGGATGACTGGGGAAAGAGCGATATCATTGCGTTACATAAGAAAGGGAGTAAGAAAATATGCAATAATTATAGAGGTATATCCTTATTGAGCCATACAATGAAGATTTTTGAAAGGATAATTCTCAATAGGATAAAGGTTGGGATAGAAGAAGCTCTTAGTGAGGAGCAGCATGGCTTCAGACCGGGAAGGAGCACAGTTGATCTCGTCTTCGCCACTAGACAACTCATGGAGAAGCATTGGGAGTTCAATAAAAGACTGGTACTGGTTTTTATTGATATAAAGAAAGCTTATGACAGTGTTAAAAGAACAATGGTGTGGGAGAGCTTGAGAGAGATTGGGATAGGAAATACATATATTGAGTGGATAAAGGAGCTGTATAGGGTGAATAAGAGCAGAGTGAGAACAATAGTGGGCGAGACGGAATGGTTTGATGTAAGGAGAGGTTTGAAACAGGGTAGTGTGTTATCGCCGGCACTGTTTAACGTTGTGATGGAAATAATTTTGAGGAAGGTGAAATTATTGGTTAAAAGTGACGTCAATGTTATGATATTTGCAGATGACATTGTAATTTGGGGGGAAGATGAGGAGGAAATACAACGACAGTTGAATTGCTGGAACGATCAGATGAAGAGGAGGGGGTTATATATAAGCACTGAGAAAAGCGAAGTAATGGTGGTGGGGAGAGATGCTAATCTAAGACAAAACATAACCGTTGAAGGGAAGCCATTGCAATTGGTTAACCACTTCACTTACTTGGGGACAGTAATGACAAGTGACGGCAGGCTTGATAGAGAGATTACTGCTAGATTGGAGAAGGGGGCACGTTTTTACCGAAGTGTTAAACACCTGTTGTGGGATAGGAAAGTGCCAAGGACTGCTAAAACCGTCATGTACAAAACGTATTATAGGCCCGCTCTCACGTATGCAGCAGAGACGTGGAAAATGACAGAGAAAGAGTGGAGTAGAATACAGGCGGGCGAGATGGCTTTCCTGAGGGCAATTAAAGGAAGAAGTAGGCGTGACAGAATCCGGAATGAGGAGATAAGGGAAGGTTTGGTCAATGAAAGCTTAAGGGTGAGAATAGAAAGATCTAGGATCAAATGGCTTGGACACGTGAAAAGGATGGATGCGTCTAGAGTGCCAAGGAGAATGGAAGAATTGGCCATTGTTGGGAGAAGACCAAGAGGACGACCGAGAGTGAGATGGAAAGATGAGGTGATTGGGGACATAGGAAGGAGAGGAGCACAATGGAACACGATTTGCGAGGAGAAGCTGTGGGAAGACAGAAGTAGATGGCGGAGGCTGGCTGATACCCCGACCCAGGACTAATCTGGAACGGGAACGGATATGGATGGATTTTCAGGCCCATATTATAATAATGGACAAGATGTCAATGGAAAGGGAGAAAGAAGATTGAGAATGATGAAATATAGAGAAAAACTTAAACAAAATGAAGGCGAATCAAAGAAACACAGAGGGGCTGATAAATGATGGAAACATGAATTAAGATCAAAGGAGAAGCATTTGTTACAAGTCAACAAACATACATTTTCAGGTAAGAGAGATTTAGAGCTTATAAGACTTGAAGAGACGGAGAGAAAAAGAGCAGAAAGGATGAATAGAGACTTGTATGGAAGAAAGTGAAGTGTCTCCAAGCTATTGTATCTTCGGCTGAAGATCTTTACAATGTTTCCGTTGAAACAGTGAAAGGCATTGACATTAAATATGTACCTAACTCCGACATTGAAAAGTATCATGACCTTTTAGAGAAATGTTATTGCCATACCTAAAATACAGCCTTGTCACTATTTTCGTGCGTCTTGCTTGCTTACATCTCCACATACCCTGAACAAATTGTTTGTGGAAGAACATATACATATGAACTATGTATATTCAAAGAAAAGAAGAATTTCTCATCAAGAAGTGTACACCGATACTGAAGATGAGTCTGACATGGAAGTTCGGAAAATAACAAAAGAAAAAAATTTAGCCTTGACAGTATCTCCATATAAAGCAAGTAGGACAGTATAAAACCTAAGAAGTCATACATTTATAGTTGTTACACAGAGTAAAATACTGAAGGACGATAACATTGAAGTCTGTTATATGGTTGAAGCAGCAACTTCCAAAGTCTTAAATGCTAACATTAAGTCTACGTATAAGGTGGATGAAACCAAGAAATTTATTATTAAATTTATTGAGGTAGTTAGTATATTGCCAGAACCACTTTTAAAACAAGCTGGAAACAGAGTTTTTTATAAGTTTGGAAAAAGAATTCATGGACTTTGAATGTATATTCAGGATACTGGCAACTATCTTAAAATTTTGATTTTTTTTTCTTAAAATAAGTAATTTTTAGATCATTAATTGTATACAGATCAATCATTAAGATGAACACTGTAATTTCTTAGCAATCAATTAATGTTTTACTGGTAAAATATTGCAATTATTGTGCAATTAAAATATTGCAACTTTTGTCCCGTCCGTAACGTGTACTTATTTGATAGAATTATTTTGACATTTTATTTTATGAATAATACAAACTTCAACAATTATTGTTTAATTTCAAAAGTAAATTATTAATACTTTAATAAAGGTAACAATTTTTAATTCTTTATAGAATTGCAGAAATTTACACACTCAGTAGCAGTTAAAAAAAGTGATGTCCAAATATGTCCCGTCTGTAACAAAGACAAACATAGATTTATATAAAATATTTTCATTTTATTTTAAAAAAATTGGTGAGTTAAAATGAAAAATTGTTTAACAAATTAATAGTTCATGAGATAAAGTATCCTTGTCATAAAATATTAATACACAGTTGAATAACTCTCCAACTGTCCCGTCCGTAACAATTGAATGACTGTATTGTAAATTTTCCAACAGTTTACATAATTTATCTATCTATTATTGTAGTGTTTGGGAGATTGTAGGCTATAGGTCCATTCTCGGTTCTCTTAATACCGACACGGCGTCCGCTCAATTGTTGTCATCAACGTAGACACTACTAGAGAAGTCTGGAGTGTCTGTGTTGAATGGTAGTCAAGGTTCAGATCTTATGTAGGGAAGAGAACTGAGTCTGAGACCAGTCAGTTAGCTGAAAATCAGACCAACACTACGTGGTTCGGATTCCACGTAAAACTGTAGGTCCCATAGTTGCCCTGGCTATTGGGCTATTAATAAATAGTCCTTTCTGAGCTAAGTCGAACTCAGATAGTAACAATGACTACAATCGTTCATCTACACTCATCACACTCATTCACTCCTCATATTCGCCCATATCTCTACGATCGGCGTCTTAGAGATGAATAATGAATACCTACTTTTATATTTTCATTTAAAAATTGAAGTAATTCCTATCAGTTAATTATGTGTAAATTTATAATATAGTTTTAATAATGGTTAAGTGTAAGATAGGACTAAGTAGTCCTAACCTTGCCATTTGTATATACAATAAAGGCAATTTTCATTTCAACTTCATTAATTTTTTGTTCTTATGTGTAGCGATGGCACTATCAAGTTTTGGTCTTTATTAGTCGTCAGTTAGTAATAATTGAGAAGGGAAATAAAAACACAGCGTCATTGCCTTGTCTACTTGCTTCTAAGCGATTATTAATTAAACAGCATAAACAATACTTAACTCTAGGTGTAATTTACTAAGCTTCTACTTTATTTGCTTGTCAAATGTGCAAATGAGGTAATAGATATGTAAAGTGAATCTAATATTAATATTGAATTGGAAAACTTCATTAATAATTTATTAGCTCTTTGCAAAATGGAGTACAATGTCTAAAATTATACTCTTATCATTATGTGCCAATCTGATTTTAAAATAAAACCAAGAGTGTAAGAGATTAACATATATAACATAAAATTACTTTCAATTATTTAACTGAACACAAGGAATATATATGGAACATATATATGGATGAGTCGGAGAAGAGGGCTGTCTATACCTATTTATTGTTGGTAAAAAACACTACTATCCGTAACAAAACTTTGGAGACTCGAGTTTGGATGACTATAACAACGAAACTAATAAAGCTATGGTAATGGGACTTATACCACAATTTTCAAAATTTCATTGTGCGTTTATTGATGTCAACCAAAAATTTTTCATGCAACATTTGCATATTTTTAATGCGTGCCGAACAAAAAAAATACACGATTTTACACGCCTTTCAACCAAATCTCGACTTTAAAAAATCGCTGAATAAAAACCCGTGCATGAATCGTTTTGAAACTTTAATACGTGATTGGTTATAGTGTTGATAACGTAATACTAAAATATAAAAATTGTTCGTCCATTAGAAAAAAAGTTGTTGTAGATTTTGTACAACAACTTTTTCTCAGCAATGACTGATCGGAATAAATTCAACTTTACACTGTTATACAAAGCTAATTTTACATATTCAACTACAAATTGTGATAATCGTTTATAGTCCATCATGTATTTTGTAGCGATTTTTATTTGATAGCGTAGCAATGTGCACTCAGCCGTGAGTAACAAGCTCGGCGGGATTGCGACGTTGCCGAGTCGCTGCCAGTCCTGCCGTCATCCTAGCTCGTACAAGAGAAGCTCTCAAGCTTGCGTTAATTTTCCAAATCGCCAGTGGAGAAACAATACCGCCTATCAGAAAAATCGAAAATTTTACAGGAGAGACGAAAAACTGTTTAGTTTTTACAGAAGATAACCATACACATACAAATAAATGCTTTGTGTTTTAAAAGTAATATTTTTGATATTTTTAATCGCCTATGATATATATTCATACATATGTTTTGGTCAAACATTAAAGTCAAATTAATTGTTAAAATAGTTAATGTAGGCGGTATTGTTTCTTCTCTGACTGTTCGTATTTTGTTAATTTTTATACCATTTCCCATCACGTTTTCTCATGAGGGCTTTGGACCTTCAATGGCAAGTTTAAAAATGGTTTTCTTCCTATAATAAAAGGAATTGTCATTTTCTTTAAATATACATTATTTACAATATTTAGAATTAATCCTAGGCTCGAGTAAGGCCACGTCATAATACGAAGGTACTCTGCTACTCAATCCACAGTGTAAATTCACTCGTCCTCTCCAGAATAATCACTCTCCTCAGATGTTTCAGAGTCATTTGTAATTGATACTACAATTGGCTCTACTTCAGGGAGGTCTAGGTTGAGTTGGTCACTTTCCCAGTAGTTTTTCTCAATTGTTTCGGTGTGCTTGATGCATTTTTTCCATAGTTCAGGTGTTACTGAGCGTAGACTTTCCTTGCACAATTGTACCAAAACCTCCATGCTTCGACCTTTCTCATTGGCATTTGCCAAATTTACTCTGGCAATTTTCCCCTTCACATATGCCCATATCAGCTCAATAGGGTTGAGTTCGCAATGTGCGACAGGAAGCCAAAGGAGCTGTACATCAGGTCTCATATCTTTCGTAATCACTTCAAGTGAAGTGACTCACCATGTTCGACAGTTCGACCGAGCAACCCCGCATTCCGGACGAATACCGGCGGACCAGGCGCATCGGTGGGGTCGGTTATTCACGGCTGAGTGCACATCGCTACGCTATCAAATAAAAATCGCTACAAAATACATGATGGACTATAAACGATTATCACAATTTGTAGTTGAATATGTAAAATTAGCTTTGTATAACAGTGTAAAGTTGAACTTATTCCGATCAGTCATTGCTGAGAAAAAGTTGTTGTACAAAATCTACAACAACTTTTTTTCTAATGGACGAACAATTTTTATATTTTAGTATTACGTTATCAACACTATAACCAATCACGTATTAAAGTTTCAAAACGATTCATGCACGGGTTTTTATTCAGCGATTTTTTAAAGTTGAGATTTGGTTGAAAGGCGTGTAAAATCGTGAATTTTTTTTGTTCGGCACGCATTAAAAATATGCAAATGTTGCATGACAAATTTTTGGTTGACATCAATAAACGCACAATGAAATTGTGAAATTTTTGGTACAAGTTCCATCACCATAGCTTTATTAGTTTCGTTGTTATAGTCATCCAAACTCGAGTCTCCAAAGTTTTGTTACGGATAGTAATCTCAAACGCACAATTTTAAATATTCCACTGCCACTCCATAGTTATTATTAATAAAATTGAAATTTTGGATTTGGATCTCTCAATAAGATAAATTGAGTCATCTAAATACTGTAACAAGATTATACAAACAAATAATTTCTCGTCGGACAAAACTCATAAAAATGTAACATTATTTATAAAATCATTATGATATATGGATACTACTGATTGATCGTAGGATTGTAAATGTTATATTATAGAATATACAGTATATAACTATTGATTTTACTATACAGATAAGATATTTCCATCCAATGCTAAATTTTGAGGCATGGAATGTGCAAGCAACTGTGCTGCCATCAGTTGTCATACAAGTTAAAGAAGGTGATATTGCCTCCAGTTTAAACTGTTCAGAGTATAACCTGTGAGCAGTAGAGGGAACTAATCAACCCTCTCATTCCCCCATTTTCTTGTTCTTTCTCTGAGTCGCTTCCCAGGAAGTACTTCCTGTACTCCACCCTGCTTGCCTAAACTGTATACTGTTCCCGATAGTTCTTGATACTCTTCCTTTTGATGTGTGTGCAAGCAGAGGCATCTCGATCTTTTATATAGAGCAACGGCTCTCAGTCTTTTTCAAAATTGTACTTCTTACTAGGGGTGTGCGAGTACTAGAAACTTCGAGTATTTGATCTAGTATTTTACTACTCGAACTCGGTTCGAAGCTCCCGAAACTACTTGAAGTTTGATCGTGTAGTTGTATTTCACAAAATATTAGATTTACATCTAATTTAGTTTTAAGAGTAAACAGTTTTTTATAAGTTATGAATGAATACTGTATGCTTCCTTGCGTTTTATTTTATCCTTAATCATACGTTATCAGTTTGGTATTCGTAATTATGAACTAAACAGTATGCCTAAGAATTGGTAGTACACGACGACAGTCAAATGAACTAGTCAACGTAGTAAACGGAACGAGTTTGTTCATTATGATTTGAACTAGTTCAATTCAAAGTGAACAACGAGCTAGGAAGGTAACACATGTTAGTTGACCGATTCTATTAGTCATTTATAACCTAATCCTAACCTAAAATAGTATGATTAAAACAGAAGTGCTGGTTAGTGTCTTATTACCCATGAAAGGGGATGAGAGATTCGGATCAAGATGCTAAAAAATAACTGTTACCGAAACAAATCTAGTGGTCTGTACGCCATGGAAAATATGCCTTTTTTTGTTCATATCACTCAATCAAAAGGATCCTAAGAACGTGTCACTTTACATCCCAAGTACTTTACTTGCCATCTTTTCTAGGCGAAAGTCCATCTCAGTTGTGTTGTATGTGCAAGGAAGCGTTCAGCTCCTTTTCGGAACTGAAATTATCGCATACAGTATATATTGCGAGTTGATTGAAGTCTGAGCAGGAAATCGTCCAATGATTTTACGTAAGAAATTACAATTTGGTAATGGGGTTCTAGTAGCATGTGACAACATTATTGATTTATTTTCCGTCAAATAAAAAATAGATATCCGTGGCGAACATATATTAATTTTTATTCCGTAAACATCTTAGATTGCCAAAACTGTATGTAACATTTGCGCATACGATATTTTTTCTGTCAAATTGTAAGAACGGTTTCCTAATTAGGTTAGACAATAGCACAGTTGAAGTGTAAAAAGTGGCCTGTTCATATTTGTACTGCTGCGTCAGTGTCGATGGAAAAGTAAAATACAAAACAATCAATCCAAGTGAAGGAGGAACATGTTGTTTGAAGATCGTATTAACAAATAAAACAAAATACGACAAATTCAGAGATTCGGAAAATAATTTTTATTGAACCGAAGCCTTATAAAACGTCAGTATCACTAGTTGGCACTTAGCTGATATTTCAGACTGCATCTCATCAACAGTATCGGCTAGACCTATTATATTATTCAACTACGTCTACGGTTTTCATTCGAATACGCCAGGTTTTCATAAATTTCTCTTTATGAAATTCAGTAATTAATTATCTGTTGTTCAGTATAGCCTCTTGTATCAAAGTAGGTTCAAGTTGTAAATATTTCATTACCGATCATAATTTTTAAGAACTAATTCATCCTAAGTGGATTTAAAATTTATTTTTAGTAAACCTGATTAGTTATTAACGATCGATTAAACTACTTTGTCATCCAGATTTTCAAATTTGATTATATAATTCACAGCTTATTTCCGGTTAGTTGTAAACTTGTTACTACTGAATTAAATTCCCTCAGATCCACTTTTCATGGCGTGTACACAATCAATTTTTTGTTGAGAGGAGGCAGTTCTGAGAGCAACTGACTGCATATGGCGATGACATGAATTCTAGCATCAGTTTGACAAGCTTCACTACTGTACGTTTTCGCAGTACACTTTGAACTGAACCACCAAGATATTGGCCAGCTGTGAAACAGTATAATTGGCTTGCATAGAAAATCTTATCTGTGAAGAGTGAACAGATGAAATCTTCATAATCCACGTTGTTTAAATTAATTTATACTTTCTCACATCATATTAGTCATGAAGGAAATAGGTTAAACAAAACAATGTCATATAAAAATGCAGGAAGGCAGGAAGTAAAAAGTTTTATTTATCTATTGTTACCGTTAAAAACAACAATTCAAAATTATTGTGTTCAGTTTAGATGTATATATTAACGAATCTGGCAAAACTTAACATAGGCTTAGAATGGTGTCTGCCTTTTACAGTTGTCTTGGGTGAACTGGAAATCTTTCTGTAAATACTCGATACTTGTAAAAAATGCCAACTACTCGACTCGACTTGGCTCAAACTCAAAAATCACTATTCGCACACCCCTACTTATTACCATTTTGAAAAAAATTAATTCTATCCCTTAAGGACTATAAGTTTTCTTTTAATCACTAGGTGAGCTTTATTTACTATAATCTGAGTAGATATTCTAGAAAGTAGAATTGAGTAAAATAAAATGTAAACAATTTTTAGTGATGGTACAATTCAAGTTCTCCAAAACGGTTAAATACAGCATCTATTTAAAAACATGTAGGCCTAATTCGTAAATTGTATACAAGGCCGACTTTGGATATAGGAGTAACTCCTAACAAGTTTTGTGTATCCCCTAGAGGTAGTCCTACACATACAACAGTTTGAGAACTTCTGTTTTAGGGGTTTGTGTAAATAACAGTATATGTACATATTTCTCCAAAGCATATGACTCGATTAGTAGAAAGAAGAAAACTCTGGGAGTTAATGGAAAAGTATGCAATATAAAAAAAAAAAATAATACACTTGTTAAAATCAAGTGTATCAGGATCTAGATGTAAGGTTAAGGTCAATGGGAAGTTCTCAGAGGGGTTTGATGTAAACATGGGTGTAAGACAGGGAGATGGTTTATCCCCATTGCTGTTCAATTTAGCTTAGAAGGAGCAACACTACAAGAAGTAAGAAAAACAGAAGCAGGAATTTTAATAGGGACCAAATGAAATGTATTGGCATTTGCGACGATTTTGCAGTGTTAGCTAAAGATGAAGAAGAACTGAAAGAGCTGGTCACTAAACTCATAAACCACACACAAAAGATGGGTTTAAAAATAAATGAAGAGAAAACCAAGATAATGGAATGGGGAAGGGAGCACCGAATAAATAATGAAAATTACATAGAAATAGGAGGATACAAATTCCAAAAAAAGAAAAAAAAACAGTTTTACCTATTTAGGAGTAATACTGACAAGTGACTATGAAGAAAATATAGAGATACAACAAAGAATGCAGCACATAAGACTTTCTCGGCTTGTCATAGACTGTTGGGCTCTAGACTGTTATCTCACAAAACAAAAGTCTGTACATATCAAATCATTGTAAGACCGGTGCTATTGTATGGATCAGAAAATTGGAGACTAAGCAAGAAGACAGAAAAATGCCTAATGGTATTTGAAAACAAAATATTAAGAAAATATATGGACCATCCTTTGAAGACGGAGAATGGAGAATAAAACACAACAGAGAGTTGAGACAGCTGTATTTGGTCCCAGTCATCGTGGCCGAGGTAAGAAGTAAAAGGTTGAGATGGGCTGGCCATGTGCTTAGGAAGGAGGACAACTCCTTAATAAAAAACATCTTAATGAACAACCCCGAAGGCAAAAGACCACCAGGAAGACCCAAGTTGAGATGGCAAGACCAGGTTAGAAAATATATCGGAAGACTGGAAAGAAGAGAAGAGGAGGCAATAGACCGAAGAATCTGGAGGCAGTGTGTTTGGGAGGTAAAGTACCACCTTGAGTACCAAGAGCCACGGCAGTAAATTAATAAGCATATGTACATATTAGGGGACATCCCTGCATGCTTCACGTGCTAACCTTGTAACTCGCAGCGCCCGTGAAACCTCGGCTTCGGCCTCAGAAAGTGACTTGACTACTAATAATTATTAGTGGTTAAACTGTATTAAAATTATAATATGTCAATTTATTTATAGTAGCTCATTAACCCTCGTGCCGCGTTTCGACAAAAAATTGTCGACTTGTGTTGATTCTGTACTGGCAATCGACAAAAAAATTGTCGACTTGACATCGCTCGATATTATCACTTGTTATAGTATACCTATTAGCGCTATTGACAAGATTCATATACCACTGGAAACGGGAAGAGTTACCGATTGTAGTGGTATGCCTGACTTGGTTCTAAGACGACGGGAACAATGGAAAATAATATGATGAATATTCGTTGTCCAATGTGAAAGCGATTTTCAAACTGACGCTAGCCTTGGAAGTTTTGTTTACTTGTCTTTCAATTGTATTTGTAAGTCTTATTATACGTAATTATGGTGTTATTATGATATAATTGTGTTTACATTACTTTTGGTATATACATACAACACACAAAAAATTATATTGAAGCCTTTTTATAAAAGAAAAAAAATTGTGAACATGAAGAATATCACATTTGTGTGCGTACGCCGGATAAATTTCATCATCATCTGTGGACCCCTAAGCTCACAGCCAGAGGATACCAATTTAACCATTTTACAAATATATTTTATTTATAGAACAAGTAATTCTTTAAATTTTAGTACTAGTTAAAAGTCTGTACTGATTATATAGAATTTTTAGCAAATTTTTGAAAATTATGTTACCACAGTAACAAATTTTTGCATATATTGTACTACACAGGGTTTTGTAAGTATAATTACTTTTATATTTCAAATAACATATAACACCTTTATATATCCTGAAACTAGATGAAATTTGTAATATTTAGGCTATCTTGGAATTTTGAATTTAGCTATAATATATTGTTTTCAAGGTGACCCCCCCTTTTTTATGTTTACAAAAGTCATTGTCCGAGATGTCATTAGTCTACAACATTTTTGTTTTCCCCAAAGATGTAATATTTTATTATTATTAGATAGCCTGCTTTATTAGGAGTGCACTAATACCAAACACAAGTAGGGTTATATAATTTAACTATTTTTTATCACTTTTTGAAAAAATGTCTGCAAATGCGCAAAAAATGATGTGACGGTACAGGAAAAAGTAGAACCCGGTTCGAGGGTTAACTCTGCTTGAGCTACAACCTATTGTGTTCACTGTACGTGTATGTGAGGCAGGTAAGTCAGTAACACTGTACTTGTATGAGAGGGTGGGTGGAACCACACCACAACTCCCGTATGAATGGAGTATCTTCTCTGTATAGTAAAATAAATGATATAACTTTCTTTGTAATGAGTATTCTTGAGTTACATTTCCAAAATACCTTACGAAGGAGTGGAATAAATCCCACTTCATGTGCATGAGTGGGTCACTACTCTAATGTAATTATACTACACCGATCAGTATTTTGGTCTTATTATTTAAACCATCCATAAAAACACACAAATGCCCCATATACAAGATTGTAAAATTCAAAATTCAGAAAAACTGCCTCTGCCCACACCCTTATCCATAGCCAACATTTAAATCAGTTTTACACTAGTAAAGTAGTCAGATCCCATCCATCCCTTGTCAGTTGTTTCCAACTGAGAAGAATAGAACTAGCACAACAATATACGGCGTGGTGGTTCAGTGTCTAAGGCTTTGGACTGCGGAGGGCAAGGTTCAAGGTTCGAATCCCCACTGAGCAAACGCATCAGCAAACTTTTATATACACAAACTTTGTAAAATCTGTGCAAACTCTGTGTACACACTCCCCAACTGTACTGAAATATTGATTCAGTACAGTTGGAACTGAATCAATATTTCACTCACCTCATGAAGAAGTCTCATTTGTGTAATGTAATGTATTTATTAGTTTACATGTATAATATGTTAGTCTGCACCAGTGGCGGAGTGCTGTAATCCAACTCTTTGGGGACAAAGTGTTGTGGAGATTGTAGACTACAGGTTCTATGCTCAGTTCACTTACTACTGACACAGCCTCCATTCAACTGTTGCCATAAACGTGGACATGTTGTATAGGGAAGAGAATTGAGTGTCAGGCTTATGAGTTAGCTGAAAATCAGACCAATACTATGTGGTTCGGATTCCATGTAAATCTCTAGGTCCCTAGTTGCTCTGGCTATTGGGCTGTTAATAAATTACTACTCTTTCCAACAGTCGACCTTAGTAAGTAACAATGACTACGCTCTCATCACTTAGTACCCCTCTCATTGACACTGTAGTTCACACTCATTCACCTCTTATATTCGCCCATGTCTCAATAATCAGCATCTTAATAATGAATAGTAGACTTTTCCTCTAAGGTAGTTTGCTGATAGCCTACTATCTTTCAGAACGTAAGTAGTTGAATCTAATTAAAAAGTTAAAATGTTATATTCAAGCAAACAGAAAATAAGAAAATAATTTTACCATCTTCATTAGTTCATTTACTGAAATGTCAATTTTGTTAATCTGAGAAATATAATTTTTATTAAATATGTTTAAGGAAATAGAAACAAGAAGTACAGTCTGTCTTACTTATTTTATTTCATGTATATTTATTTTGTGTTTGCACATCCTTTTATCCACTTCCATATTTTCATTCATATTCATGTTATTGATGGTGGCTTATGTTATTGATGTAAGCTTATGACCTTGTCATGATGGGTTATAGTGAGATGAGGAATACGGTATTAAATGAAAGCATTCATAAAAACATAAACAGTACAGCTAAGTTGATTTGATTGGTAGTAAATAACAGCTAATTGATGATTTAGATTGAGTCATAGAAGAAATATTAAACAATACAATCTGGCAGGTTTATTTTCATATAAAAATTTGTAATTGTTTAAATGATTACGATTTAAAGAAATAATATCCATAAAATTTTGTACTTAGTTAAGGTACAAGTGCGATTTTACTTACCTACATTGATATAGAATTATCAATTAGTTACTCGGTGGGACAGTCTTATTTTTGGAATATGGTTAGTACAACCATAAACAAAGATAACGTGTATATTTTTTTATTTATATACTCTCACACAAGTTTGATTATGTGTTTAATACATTATTATCGTAGACTTGTCATTTTTTAAATGTTGCAGAAAATTGTAAATCGCAGAAAAGTTGTAGCAGATAGTATGCTACACTTTACTCTAGAGGCTCTGTTGAAAGCAGTTATTGCTGATATTTTCTCAAATGCTGTGAAGCTAATTTTACTGGCAACAATATCATCTATGATGTCACAATCTTCCCGTGAACTTCGCAGAGAATTAATTCCTACCAAAGTTCAATACCTGTAAGTTTATTTTACAAGTACTTATATCTTAGGTTTTGTGAATTTTATATTTTACCTGAAATGTCATATCACATCAAGATCACATAATTTTTTATTATAATGTATACTATCTTTTTTCTAATAAAAATGATGGCTAAATGATACTAGAAAATTCCAATTTTATTAGGAAATAATTAAGACATTACAATATACTGTGTTAACGGATGAAAAAGTGAGATAATTAATTGGGAAATACATTATGATTGCGTCATATTAGGGGAGAAATATAAATTAGATAGAGTTCTAAAAAGAATATTTGCTTGATAAAATATGAGTTATTAACATTTTCAAAAGTAGAATGTCTTGCAAAATGGGAAGATTCATAGTGGATAAGATCGCTTTCGCACAAGTGTGGGGAGATGCAACTATTGGAAATATAAGTGGGGAATTGCAAATGATAAATCATGTGATTGCTGAGCTGAAATTTAAACTATGGATGACATGGTCAATAATTGCCCATTGCGTTCTTCATCTTCATTCAATACTATAATCAGGTGTTGAATATTAAAAAAAAACTTGGTTTAAATTTGTGCCTGGGGATGAGTATTTAAACACTGAGACACAGGTACTTATTTTAGATTCTATTTAGATTTTTAACTGTCAGTCTATATTCAATTTTGCATTCCTTTTCTCTTTTGGTAGCTGATTTTGAAAGCCATACATTATATATATATTTTCAAAAGTCCACTTGCACTTTTCATTCATGGATCAAGGTTACAAGCAAAGATGTAACACAAACATTTACTACTTTTTCATCGCTAGACAGCATGGTTAGAGCCACTCGAATGATTGTAGCAGAGAGGTTAGCATATTCAGTGCTTGTTGAGGGAATTCTTACCATGCGAGCCCGTCGCTGAATACATGTGGAAGGAATTACTTCTACAGCCCCTTTGTTGTTTCCTATGCCAGTGTGAACTGATCAGTTTGGGAAGGTGGACCGTGTTTCTGTTGTTTGTCTATACATATTGTTTGAATGTTTTGGTGCCTGTGTTCTCAGCATGGGTATCAACCATCCTGGACTACTTATGATTACTGGACAACTACTTGTTATGTTACTTTTTATCGATTTTGTCACCAGTAAAACATCCTAAAATTGTGTGTTCTACCATATGTTAGTGTTGTAATAGTCATAGGAACTATTTTTTGTGCGTATCAAAACTGGTAACTCTCTCCTAGTGTATGGAAGACATTCCTACTTAATAAAGACTTGTTTGGGCATTTTGAAACCTGTTTATACCTATATTCATAATTTTATCACAAAAATAAGTAGGAAAAATGTAGTACCTGGTATGTCATTGCAGTGAACATCTTAAGGAACTGAGTTGACTGAGATTCATCTCCCAGTGGTTGCTGGGTTTCAGCATTTATGTTAAGCCAATGATCCCAGGTGAAGTTTTAAATAATCCTAATTGTGCCTTAAAAAAGACATGCTTTAATTTTGATTTGTTATAGATCAGTATCTTCCATCAATTTCAAAAGTGCTTAGGTTGCCATTGATTTTTAACTATTCGCAATCACCATTTTCAAACGAAATTATAGTTTTTATAATTTTTTATTCTGTTTCAGTAATAAAAAAGTAGAGGAAAGCAGCATACCTGATAAAATTGTAAACTGGAGACAGACACATAGACAACACAAAGAACAGATAGTGAAATATTTCAGCGCCACTTGCCCCTTCTTCAATCACAAGGCCACTGACTGAACTAGGGGCAAGTAGCCCTGAAATATTTCACTGCCTGTTCTTGTCTATATGTCTCTCCTGTTTACTATTTTATCAGGTATGTTAGTCTTCTCTCATTTTTAATAAAATCCAAGGCCTAATGCCTGTTTATTCTGTTTCAGAGATAAGTTGTCTAACAAGTTGTGTCTCTCTGGAGATTACGAGATACAAGTTGCTATGGTCGAGGTCCTTGCACGCAGTTGGTTCTTTATTAAAGAAAAAGGAGAGGCAGAACTGTTCACAAACTTCCCTGAAGTTATGATCAAGTTCAAGTTTTATAATTTTCTAAATTTGGATTCTGTAAGTTTTTATTGTTTTTTGAACGCTACATTTGTTACTATGACCTTGTAAAGGTAGTTCAGACAACCTCCCTGATATTATAAACGTGTTCACAAGTTTTTTAATTTGGATTATAAAACAAATCATTATTTTTTAACCTAGATTTGTAGCTAAAGGATTAATGAGATTCCTGATAAAAAAATGGAAATCATGCAAAGCTCATTTCTAGGTACTTCCCTAGAAATGCTGATGCATGACACAACAGGAGGACCCATAATTGGGGTGCCCTGGAACCCATGGGCAAGTTCCAACATTTCACCCTCCCCCTCTTAAAGGTAGTTCCAGCAGCTGCCAGGCCTTTCTAAAATGCTATCTTGCACCTCATCCATATTAGATGGGTTGCTCTCTTACATTCAGGCGGATTTCTTAACTTTACCGGTTGTCGGCTGATTTCCGCTGATAAAATGTGCCACCTAAATGTTTATCAGCTGACTGCATCAGTTCACTAAATAATTTTCTATTGTGAACTGTTTCATTTAACCATGATGTATTATACACCGATGAAATCGTGAATAGTCGGTGAATCAAATGGTGTATATAGTTTGTTGCTATGAGGAATGGAAGAAAATAGAATGGAATGTAAACAAAACACAAAGCAGCATACATTTTGGTCTTAAAAACTAAAGTAATGGATATATCTTAGTTGTATTATAATTATAATGTTATAAAATCGTTCCTACAACACGTGTTTAGCAATCTTTCATATGTGGAGTGCTGTTTTATTGTGATAAAATATAGTGTAGTGTAATTGAATAAGGATATTATATATTTTTTTAACAGTGAGAATGGTGTGAATAAAGTGTTGTTTTCATTTTTGTACAGGCTATTTATACCATTCCAAACTTATATTTATTTTGAAAAGGATTTTTTGAAGTAATTTTAGCTCTTGCTAGAACGCTCTTGTGTTTACAGCTAGACTTTTGTGAATTTACAAACAAATCAGTTACCATGGTAACACATTTTTAGGTTTGAAAGGAAAGGAAAGCAGCATACCTGATAAACTTGGTAGACTGGTACACTGTAGAAAGAGAGAGACACAATCATATCACAAAGAATTGGATAGTGAAATATTTCGAGGCCACTGGCCTCCTCTTCAGTCACTAAACATTTAAACACTGTATGTTACACATTATGTTTCATTGTAAACAAAATGGTAACAAACATAAGTAAGTTTAAGAAATTCTAGAAAAAAAGTTTGCAAATTTGCTAAAATTCCTCCGGTGTTTTGGAAAAAATTAGTAGGCGGACGAGGCTCTCTGTTAAGATGCCATGGGTTTGTTTAATAGGTATCCACAAGGATGGTGGGTGTGAAACAGATCAATTTGCAAAGGTGTAGAGGAAGGACTCCCAATATAGGGGCCCACGTAGAATTGTCAGCCAGAATGTACAGGGTAAACTGCTGTCTGTCCCGCCCATGTCTTCACATCTATTAGGTGTCAAGTTGCCCTCACAACTGTTAAGTCCTGTCCTGTTGCATGTAAGTGAAAGGGGCCCATAAGAGACTACTGCTGGAAGCAATACAATACCATACAACTATATCTCCGCTTACATGAGTAGAACAGTCATAGTTACTCCCACCGGCTCACTGATTAAGGTTTCGGATTGCGGACTCCAAGATAAGATTTTATTCAGCCAAATATATTTTGTAGAAATACATATGCATTTCAATTTACTAGGGGTGTGCAAGTTCTCGAAACTTCGAGTATTTGATTGAGTATTTTACTACTCGAACTCGGCTCGACGCTCCTAAAACTACTCCAAGTTCGATCGGGTAATTGTATTTCACGAAATATCATATTTACATCTTAATTTAGTTTTAAGAGTAAACAGTTTTATAAGTTAACAATAAAAAATGTTTGTGTTTTATTATACCCTTAATCATACTCTATCAGTTTGGTACGCGTGATTATGAACTGAACAATACGCCAAAGAATATGTAGTACACGACGACAGTCAAATGAACTAGTCGACGTCGTTCATTATGATTTGAACTAGTTCAGTTCAAAGTGATCAACAGAGCTGGGAAGGTAGCGATCACTGTAAATAGTAGGAATCACACATGTTGGTTGTCGAGTCTACTAGTCACTAGTAACCTAACCTAAAATAGCGTGAATAAAACAGAAGTGCTGGTTAGTGTCTTTATGATACAAGAAAGGGGACAAGAGATCTGGTTCAAGATGTTAAAAAAAACTTGTTACCAATACAAATCTAATAGTCTGTGCACCGTGGAAATTATGCACATTTTCGTTCATATCAATACCGTTCAATCAAAAAGGTCCCGAGAACGGGTCACTTTACATCCCAAGAATCGAACTTCCCATCTTTTCTAGGTGAAAGTTCATCTCGGTTGTAGTATACGTATGTGCAAGGAACTGTTCAGCTCCTTTTCGGAAACGAAATTATCATATATCTTGCGAGTCTATTGAGGTCTATTTTGTTTTTTAATCTGAGCAGGGAATCCTCCAATGATTTGACGTAAGAAAATATCGTATCATATCATATAAAATATGGTATTGACGTTCTAGCAGCGTGTGACACAACATTATTGATTTATTTTCCGTCAAATAAAAAATAGATATATATCCGTGGAGAACGTCTATTATTCCGAAAACGCCTTAAATCGCCAAAACTGTGTGTAATATTTGCGCATACGATATTTTTTCCTGTCAAATTGTTGAACGGTTTTCTGACTAGGTTAGACAATAACACAGTTGGAGTGTAAAAGGTGGTTAAGTACGATAATTTTGATTCGTAAATTCACTGAACGGTCCCCTGTTCACATTGACGTCGATGTAAACTGTAAAACAATCACAAATCAACCAAAGTGAGGGAGAAACATGTTGGAAGACCTTTTCTAAACAAAATACGACAAAATTAGAGATTCGGAAAATCATTTTTATTGAACTGAAACCTTATCAAACGTCTCGTTTTTTATTCATAAGTTTATAGCTTAGCTGCCCAAAATCTTCACTGTATCAATGGTTGGCACTTTCAATGGTTACCAATTACTTAAGTAATCTAGCAATTAAATGGTATTAAATGAATTGAAAATAACTGTCTTTATTTATACGTAAGAAGGGGTTAGTGGTGGATAATAGCATTCCATCAAAAGCAAATAAAAAAATAGAATATAAATCTGTTTAGTTTTTTATAATTTGCGCTTAGTCAAAACATTTAAGTACCTAAATGTTTTTTCTTACGGGCTCAATTCTTTCATAATAAGATGTACTCTGAATAATAAATCAATAAGAATGAAGAGAATCGTACATTGGATTAAAAACCCAGAGGTAATTGAAAATCAATAAATATCGTTTGTGTAGATTATCAATTAAAGACATTTCCTCAAATTTAACGGTATATAACCTTGTCCATACCAGTGACCTCCATATCTAAACCCCACCCTATCCTAGCATTAGCATTTAACCCAACCGCCCACCCATACACGTACAGTGGTATTGGCCCACCCACCCACCTATACACGGACAGTAGTATAGACCCACCCGCTCACCTAAACACATACAGTGTTATAGAACTCAAGTTTATGGCACTTAGCTGATATTTCAGTCTGCATCTCGTCGCCAATATCGGGTAGATCTATTATATTAGCCGACTACGTCTATGGTTTTCATTCGATTAGACCAGGTTTTAATGAATTTCTTATTTATCTGTTGTTCAGTGTAGCTTCATGTATCGAAGTAGTTTCAAGTTGCACATATTTCATTACGGATCATAATTTAAAAACTAATTCATCCTAAGCGACTTTAAAATTTATTTTTAGTAAACATACTTAGTTATTATTATCAATTGATTGAACCACAGTCTTTGTCATCCAAATTTTCAAATTTGATTATATAATTAAGTACTTATTTCCGGTTACTTGTAACCTTGTTATTACTGAATTAAATACCCACAGAATACAGATCCACTCTTCTTGGTGTATACACAATCAATTTTTTTTTTGAGAGGATGCATTCCTCAAAGCAAATGACCGTATTTGGCGATAATGCCTGAATTTTAGCATCAGTTTGGTTGGATGCAACTTTTGCCAACAAGCTTCACTACGTTTTCGCAGTACACTTGAACTGAACCACCAGATAAACATATCGGCTGGCTGTGAAACAGTAAAATTGGCTTGCATAGAAAATCTAATCTGTGATATGAGTGAACAGATTAAATCTTTATAATCCACGTTGTTTCAATTAATATTATACTTTCTTAATTTCTTACATAATATTAGTTCTGAAAAAAGGAAAAAGGTTAAACAAAAGAATGCCACATAAAAATGTAGGAAGGCAGGAAGTAACAAGTTTTATTTATCAAACGTTACAGTTACAAACAACAAATAAAAATTATTGTGTTCACTTTAGATGTATATATTTACGAATCTGGCAAAATTTAACTTAAGCTTAGGATGGTGTCCGCCTTTTACAGTTGTCTTGGGTGAACAGGAAATCCTCTGTAAATACTCGCTCGAAAAATACTCGATATTCTTACATTCTTACATATGAGACGCAGACACAAGGTTGTTGGTATTTTAAGGCGAATATGAATGGTTATATGAGTGTAGTCTGGATACTATCTGAGTTCAACTGTTCCTCAGAAAGGGTAATTTATTAATAGCCCAACAGCCAGGGCAACTAAGGGACCTACAGCTTTACGTGGAATCTGAACCACGTAGTGCTGGTCTGATTTTCAGCTAATTGACAAGCCTGATACTCAGTTATCTCCCCCACACAACATCTGCACAATGATTACCACCCAACATGGACACTCCAGACTTCTCTAGTAGTGTCAACGCCGATAGCAACCATCAAGCGGACGCCATGCCGGTATTAAGATGACCATATCGCCTAGAATCTCCCAAACACTTTGTCCCCATGTAGCTGGGTTACAGCCTCGAAAAAATGCCAACTACTCGACTCGAACTCAAAAATCACTACTCGCACACCCCTACAATTTACATTAATATAAGTTTACTTAAAGTTATCAGCTGTCCGTATTCCTTCTGTATACTCTACAACGGAATGAAAAGCCCTGCTAATCAAAAATGTTTTTCTTAAATTCTAAGTAGGAAGTTCTATAATATTTACAGGTAACTCATTGTAAAAACGGCAAGCTGCTGTCATAGTACCACTGTCACTCTTATAGAATCTAGTGTGACGTGTTTCTACTTCTAGTTTCATAAATATGTACAGAATTTCTAAAACTAACTAGGTGTATGTTGTTTTTTATATACATAAGACACTGAAAGGGCTTGAACCCCAAATGAGCTAAGAGTCTGTACTTGACTTGTTGAATAAAGTTGAAGCACAGGCTAGTAGGCCCAAGTGAACCTGCAAGTGGTGTGGTAAAAAAATTGTAACTATTGGCTGTAGGTGATGAATCTTCATATTACGAAGTTACTTAAATACATTCAGCAATTCCTATTGTTGAAACATCTTACTTGGATCTGAGAAATAAACGTGTTTCGGAAATAGTAATATTCATTTTCCAACAATCTTTTACTCTCCTCAGTCGTATCAACTTCTGTTAGTAGCTTGCTTGCCATTTATTTATAATTACTGTAGACCACAAACAAATGTGCGACTATTATTGGATACCATTTTACCAATACATTACTATTCAATGTTTGTTTCAGGAATGCAGATTGTTTTTAAACAATTTAAACAGTGGAATGGGAGAAAATCAGTTAGTGTTTTCTGTTCCATGTTTAGTTCTCATCATTGATAATATACGATACAAGAAGCCAGATGTGAGTATAAAGTATTGTTACCAGTTTTACAGATTTAGTCGACTAAGCCTAAGATTTTGAATAAAAAGTGAAGGGCAAGGAAATCGGAATCCCTGGAGACAGATACACATAGAAACAGGTAAAGAGAGAGTTAAAGTAAACAAATCATTTTCTTCAAACTGCAACAGCTGTCAAATTGAAGAATGAATACTACCCATCAGTGGATCAGAAGATCTAGACACCTCATAATCCTTAATCTAAATATATAAACCAAAAACAATGTACACACTCATTAAAAAAATCTGTGAAAACACTGATTATATTCTAAAGAAATTTGGAAAGAAGTTGGTTTTTAATTATAAAGACACACAAAATAAAAGATATCTAGAAATTCTATTTACACATTTTTAAAATTTAAAAGTAGCATACAGTATTTGTTTTATTTTTATGACTTTAGAGAACAATATACCTGGGAGGAGTATACTGTTAGTCAAAGTCAAAATCTTTATTGCATATTACATTTACATACAATGGTTACATTAGTAACAATAAACTGGCACATAGTCACATTTTATGATACTTATATATTTTAAAAATTGTGTATATTACAGCTATACAGATAGTTCTCATAAAATAATAGAAAGTACACTGTATTTCATAATAGAAAAAGATGATATAAACCTTTGTATCTTTAACCTTTAGAGCTTGACTAAATACCAAAGCTATTATCTTCAAGCATATTTCGCTAACACTATAATATGCTTTTTGTATTAAAATGGTTTCAATACTTTTTTAAAAACTATTTTCATTTAGGGTTTTTAAACATTCTGGAATCTTGTTATATAACTTAATACCTATATACAGCGGATTCTTTTCAAATAGTGATAGTCTGTGCATAGGGAAACTAAAAGATTCTTTATTTCTTGTGTTATACGAATAACTTAATTGAAAACGCTCAAACATATCTGGGTTTTTATGTACTAATTTCAAAATTTCATAGATAAAAAGGCTTGGTAAGGTCAATATGTTAAGAGTTTTAAAAAGCTGGCGACACTTATACCTAAAAGAAACTTTACAGATTGTCCTGATTATACTTTTTTGTGAGATAAACAATCTGTTAACATCGGTTGAGCTCCCCCAGACTGTTATCCCGTACCTGAAAATGGATTCTACGTACGCGAAATACACTATTTTACATGTTTGGTGTGAAACATTTTCAACTAAAATTCTGAGCGCGAATCTGAAAGAGTTAGTTTTATTTACCAGGTATTGAATATGATTTTTCCAATTTAAATTCTCGTCAATTTTAACCCCTAGAAATTTATGTTCTTTTGTCATTTGTATACTACAGTTAAACTGATAGCTATCCACATTATTACTTGCTTTGAAATGCATGAGATTAGTTTTTTCTTCATTAAGAAGAAGGCCATTTAATTTAAACCAATGTCCCATCTTATTTACAGTGTCGCGAATAGTTAAATCCAAAATAGGTAATGATTTTTCTTTAATAATTACACTGGTGTCATCCGCAAAGAGCACAAACTGTCTCTGTATATCCTTTGGTAAATTATTATTATAGATTAAGAATAATGTAGGTCCTAATATTGAACCCTGCGGGACTCCATAAGATATTTTTGACAAAGCCGATGTAAAATATTTGAACTGTTCATTATTACTACTCTTTGCCATCTATTTATGGTTCCCAAACCAAATCTCACTTTCTATACAAAAAGTTATTTATTTCTGGGACCAAAAATGTTTAACTCAATACCAATTGTTCTGCAAAATTTGAAAAATATAAAATTATTTTCCAACAAAGTAAAAAATTGGTTATTAAAGCAAGAAAGTATAGATTACCTTGTAAATATTCAAGTTTAAAGCAATACACTTTCAAACATATTTTTATTATTCATTTATAATCGTATAAATTTAAATACCTTGTAAATACTTATTCACTGTATCATATATTTATTTCAGATAACATAGTAAAGTATACATATTTGGTTAGTCATAAATTGTTTCGTTTTTATTCTGTTCCTATTATTGTATTATATAGCTATACTGTTAGGGTTAGGATAACATTAAATTTAGAGTTAAGGTTTAAGCTATTTATGTTTTTATATTAGTGTTTATATTTTGAAGAATTGGGATTTTTTATTTTAAATTAATATTATTTGCTCATGCGCATATTAAGATTTATTTGAAAAGAAGGAACCTCTTAAACAGGCATTGCCTTAGGAGGTCCTAGTATTTTCTTGAAATATGTAATTTATGAAAGGTTTTGTTCTAGTAGTATAAGTTTTATTTTGTTAACAGAGAATTAAGAAGAAACCTTTTTATGTTTAAATGTAATTATATGTATTTTATGTATATATTTCGAGAAAATAAATATATTCTTATTCTTTTTCTATTTTGGAGGTATGATTTAATCAGTGTTAGAGATCTGTCTTTTATTCCCAATTCAGAAATCTTTTTAATTAGAAGATTGTGATTTACGCAGTCAAAGGCTTTTGACAGATCACAGAAAACCCCGGTCTTTAACTGTGACCTGTCCAGGGTTTCCAATGTACTATTTACAAACGAGATAAGAGCTAGTTCAGTATTTCTGTTTTTCCTAAAGTCAAACCGTTCTTTATAGAATGATTCACTTGATTCCAAAAATACTGAGGGTCTAATATGAATGGCTTTCTCAAATATCTTTGATAGGTTACTTAGAAGAGAAATTGGCCGATAGTTATGAATATCCTTACTTGGACCTTTCTTATAAATTGGCTTTATTATTGATAGCTTTGGCTTACTAGGAAAGGTTCCACATTCAAATGTTCGATTTATTAATGAAGTTAGTATTGGGCTAATTATTTGATTTGCTTGTTTTAAAACTACTATTGAAACGTCGTCCCACCCAGTGGACTTTGTATTTTTTAAGCCTAATATTATTTTCTCTACCTCGTCTGTTCTTATAGGGGGAAATGATTCCAGAACATGTGTATTATTAACACACTGGGTGTTTATAGCATCACCTACTAGAACTCTAGGTACATTTAGGATATTGGCAATATTACTATAATGTGTATTAAAACATTGCGCTATTTCTCTTGGGTCACAAATAGTTTCATTATCTCTCTCTAAGACAATTTCATCTCTTTTTATTGAAACTAAACCTAATTTTTTCTTTACAACCATCCATGTAGCTTTGGATTTATTCTTAAACCTACAAATAAAATCATCATTAGACTTTCTTTTAGCTAGAGCAACAACTTTTTTAAAGGTTTTTTTTGTAAAGTTTAACATAGTTTTTGAAATTTACATTACTACTTACTTTAGCTTCTCTATGTAACTTTTTTTCTTTCTGCTGATTACTATAATACCCTGTGTAATCCAGGTTGATTTTTTAACAAATTTTCTTTTGTTTTACTGATTTTACTGGAAAAGACTCATTAATATTACTCATACTTGAGATTAACGATTAAAAATAATTAACGATTAAATTTAACCGTTACTTTTTCTATTAACTTTTTAACTTATTCGTTAGTTTTCGTCATGTTTAACTTCTAACTTTAACTAGTTGAAAATTTGGCTAACGGTTAAAGTAACTCAGTTAGTTTTTCAAATGTGATAAAAGGTGCCATTTGGTCCGTGGAATGTGGACTGGGGAGAAAGTATCTAAATCTCAGGTCAAAGACCGATTGTTTTACTCATCCCCCAATTGTCACCAGCAAGCAAGATCACTGTTTTGAAAATGCACCCTCTCACCTTTAGTCACATTTTACTGCCTTATAAATAAAAAATGAGGATCAAACGGGTATACCATTGTTGTGGGATTGACCTGTCTTTGGGGTGATCATTTCACTTGATTAGTTTATGTTTAGGGATAAAGTTGAGATAGTCATTTAGTTATCTTGTTTTAAATCAACGTATTGGGCCCAAGCTTGTTTATCTTTCATAAACTCTAATACTGTAATTTTACCTGTTTACCCATCTAACTGTATAGTTAATTAGGAAAATCAGTTGCATTTTGGCGTTAATGCTGTCAATACTTGATTAATTGATCATACAGAATTACATATTTAATTTGTCCTGTTCAAAAGTAATCGGGAAAAACTATATAAATGGTTAATCAAACCAACATTTCGTCAAACGTTTCCTTTATTTTAAAATAGGCTTACTTGGTAAAATCAATCCATTATATGATACCACGCAACAGAATAAACTATCTTCAAGATTTCAGGACACATTTCAAGTAACAATTACGATATTTAATTCTGTTTTCATTATTTTGCTATCGGCACCGTTGAAAAGAAAAGATAATGATAATACTATATTTAATATTAATATCTATAATATTATCAATGGAAATTAGTTTTGTATTTTATTAATGATTTAGATAGTTTTCATAATTTTTAATTAACTTATTTCAGTAATAATAAAACATGCACTCAGAATGGCAAATTCTTAAACATCTAATAAACGTAATTGCTTATCGAAAATAGTATGAATAGATCTGCTTTCACATTCTTATAGAGTGAGTATATTTTGTTCAGTTTTTGTTTACTGCTAATCCATACTTTCTTATCAGTGACTCTTCCTTATCATCTCCAATTTGATAAAAACCACCTGAGTCAAGATTTCATGATATTATTTGGCCTTTCTTATTATCTGTGCCAATTAAAAAAAATTTTGTTATCGTGAATTTCCTATAAGATAGTTATTGATTGTTTAAAGTATGGCTTAAAGATGTAAAACTAAGTTAGTTTTTGTTAACAATTTTAGAAATTAAACTAAATATTTAATTTTTAAGATTTCGGACAGTTATATGACAAAAATTAATGTAGAAATTACTACAGTCTAATTAATATTACTATATAATAATGTATTATAAATAGGCCTATTTATCAAAGATATTATAAATAATAAAAGATCATACAGGTTAAGTATTTGTTTATGTATTTTTTACTGTACCAAAACTAACTTTTAACTTTCAATTTAAGTTAATTTTATAATACTTTAACTTTAATCAGTTAGTTTCAATTTATCCTAACTTTTAACTTCAATTAGTTACTTTTTTAGAGTATTAACTTTAACTTTATTCAGTTTAAAAAAATCATTAACTTTCCCAAGTATGATATTACTTAGTAATATCCTGAGAAACTCATTATAGTTTTTATCTACAGAATCATAGTGAACAAAGTTTTGCAAGTCACTTGTTAAACCACTTAAAAAAGATAACATATTTTTGTCATTGTACACTCTTCGATGTATATTTACAATTACATTGTCTAGATGGCTTTTATTAGGAAGAGAGATCATCAATGCATTGTGGTCCGACACAGCAGGATCAAAATTGTAAAAGTCTTTGTCGCCATCGTTTTTACTTGTAAGGATGTTGTCAATGCAGCTGCTTGATGTACTTGTTATCCGTGATGGTTCATTGTTGTTACACTCAAAACCATAATGGTTTATCACTTCCAAAAAGATATAGTTTGATTACAATGGTTTGCCATTAAATTAATGTTAAAATCTGAAGCAATTATAATTTTTTTATTTTTAGATTCTTTTTCTAATTTTTTAAACAGTATTTTCAATTTTGACAAGAAAGCATTTGAAGTGTTGTAACCCGGTGATCTGTAAATGGAAGTTATGACACATTTCATTGAATCAATCTCAATAAAAGCTCCTTCAAACACACCTTCTTCATTTAAAAAAGCTAAATCTAGCCTACTTTTACTATCTAGATTTTTATGTACTAGAATACATGAGCCACCTCTTGAGTTTTGTCTGTACAGTAAAATAATGAGGCAGTAATGTGGCATCACTCCAAATTAATAAGGCAGTAATGTGGAATGTGGTATCACTCCAAAGGAATAGGGCAGTAATGTGGTATCACTCCAAAGGAATAGGGCAGTAATGGGGTATCACTCCAAACGAATAGGGCAGTAATGTGGTATCACTCCAAAGTAATAAGGCAGAATGTGGTATCACTCCAAAGGAATAGGGCAGTAATGTGGTATCACTCCAAAGGAATAGGGCAGTAATGTGGTATCACTCCAAAGTAATAAGGCAGAATGTGGTATCACTCCAAAGGAATAAGGCAGAATGTGGTATCACTCCAAAGGAATAGGGCAGTAATGTGGTATCACTCCAAACGAATAGGGCAGAATGTGGTATCACTCCAAAGTAATAAGGCAGAATGTGGTATCACTCCAAATTAATAAGGCAGAATGTGGTATCACTCCAAAGGAATAGGGCAGTAATGTGGTATCACTCCAAAGGAATAGGGCAGTAATGTGGTATCACTCCAAAGGAACAGGGCAGTAATGTGGTATCACTCCAAAGGAATAGGGCAGTAATGTGGTATCACTCCAAAGTAATAAGGCAGAATGTGGTATCACTCCAAAGGAATAGGGCAGTAATGTGGTATCACTCCAAAGGAACAGGGCAGTAATGTGGTATCACTCCAAAGGAATAGGGCAGTAATGTGGTATCACTCCAAAGGAACAGGGCAGTAATGTGGTATCACTCCAAAGGAATAGGGCAGTAATGTGGTATCACTCCAAAGGAATAGGGCAGTAATGTGGTATCACTCCAAAGGAATAGGGCAGTAATGTGGTATCACTCCAAAGGAATAGGGCAGTAATGCGGTATCACTCCAAAGTTTATAGCCATAACTGAGGTTCCATAATTCGCTTAGTAAAATGTAATTTTCTACAATTTGTATAAACAGATGAGCACTCTTGCACACAAGATACCTTTTTACTCAAGCTGTAAACTTAATTTTATATCTTCTAATTAATTCTCCCAACTGCTAACAGCTTCTAGGATTAATTTTAATTACAATTTCAGACGTAGGCTATGTATACAGTTTTATTTAAGTTTTAGTCATTCGAAAATTAAAAACTGTATTTATTTGTTCAAGATGCTAATTTATTTCCTAATTCAATTATAAAAGTATTGAAAATATTGGCCCATTTACATATGTTATAAAAGAATTATCTTTTAAACAAAAAACATTTATTTATCTTTTCACTTTTTATTAAAAAGGAAAATTCTAATTTAGGTGTTGATGTCATCTTTTCTTTAATGTCCCCCATAAATGGAAACTAAGAAAACTCTCATGTCAGAGGCCGGCCAGCATAGTGTGAAGTGAAGCCTCCCCGAGTGAAGAGTGGCTGACCCGTCCACGAGCCTTCCTAACTTGAACAAGTAGAAACACTCCCCCCCTTGCACCTACATTTGTGTAAAAGAGTGTTTTTCTCCATTAACTCGTGTTTAGTACAATTTAATCACTTTAATTTAGGCAAGATAAGAAAATTTCCTTTTCAATACAATTTTTATGCTTTGATGAATAGTTTTGTCATATATTCTCTCTCATATAATTGATGGTTAACAATTATGTTATGTACACCTGTTTTTGTTTAATTCGTAATTTTCAATTTGTGAATAAATAACATATTAGTAATGTATTTGCCTTCTTAATTACAGGATCCAATGTACAAAGAATTTTGGATCGACTTCAACGTTAGCTCTAGAAGCGTCTCATTCTATTTTCAAAACAACCCTGGTGAGCTTTGGGAATTTATGAGTATCTCTGAGGCTGACATAACCAACGTACAGGCTGTGAACAGGTCAGTGGGTTGTAATAGATAACTGCATTCCTTTGTGAATTTCAATGTCACCGTGGTATAGGTAAGGTGACATGGACTTACAGGTAGGGGTGTGTGAGTAGCTCGAAATTTGAGTTTTTTTCGAGTTTTAAAAAAACTCAAACTCGACTCGAGTTAAAAAAAAACTTGAAAAAAATCGAGTCGAGTTTTGCCATATCTTTGAGAGTAAAACGCTGTAATCAAGAAAAAAGTCACATTTTTATAGTAGATGATAAAAATAGGTATTTTATGTAGACAACTTTATTTAAAGTATGATCATAATATCGTATTCGTAACTGGAGATGTTCTCGCGATGTATTCAGATTCGGGCCCACCAGTCTCGATCGTACAGCCATGGCGGTTACGGCAAAAAGTATTCACGTTATTTATAAAGAAGGTACGTCCAAATAAGCTGTTCCAAATAGCCGTCACTAGTTATTCATACAAAACGTGATAACTGATCACCAAGAATCAGTTATTGATCCGTTTCAAAACTTCGATACATAACTTTTATCAACATTTGAAATTAACATTTGCATTTATTTCAGATCCATCCTTTTAAAAGTTCACGACTTAAACTATTATAAGACTGACAATTTCGGACAGATTTAATTAAATCCGTTCAATCTATAACAGAAACTATGCATGGAATGTAAACTATTGAAATTTAAAAGCTATAATAATTTGAGATAGAATGCCCGGAACAGTTTTGTTCTGGGACCGTGACTAATAAAATAATGATTAATGTAGCTACTACCAGTACATCGCCGACTCGATAAGTCTCAATATAAAATGTATTGCTAGCCGTAGATTCGATTTGTTATCCATTTTGTTTTCAGTTTTTGTTGACATTTATACTAAAGATGGGAATTATAGTTACTCTTTCGATAATCTGTTATCTAATTCTATTATGTTCTGGTAACGTGTTATAATAACCTGTTATTTTTTTAACCTGTTACTCTTGAGGCATTGCCGTTGACGTTCCAGACAGTTTTTCTGTTATGGCTTGACGTTACTTAACGGCTCGAAGCCTCGTTATTCGTTGCAGCTGGTCTAGCTAACATTCTAAGTTACCAAAGGTTATGAAGCTGAAGTTATGCCTTATAACTTACGATAATGAGTTACGGGCGTTGCGGCTTTGCTTGACGTTACAGAGTTACCGCTCAAAGTTCGTTCTGTTATCGATAATTTTACTGTAACATGCAAGAGTCTTAAGTTTCATTCATAGTTCAGTTACAGTTCCGTTTACTTCTCAGCACTTTATATTTACTCTCCATTAACACTATGCTTTACAATTATATGTTCATTATAACTTTATCATGCATCATGATTGGGAGTTACAAAAATAACCAGCTATTTTGTGTAACCTGTTAAATTTATAACATGTTACATTGCTGTAACCTTGTTATTTATCCTGTTTCATCAAATAACGCCCATCTCTTGACAAGTCAATTTGACACATGGAAGTACAAATAGTACGATGACAATGAATACAAGGTTAACCTTGACCTTGGCTAGTTAGTCAATTATTGATAGTTAATTATTTTGCTTATGTTAGTGGAAACAAAACATTGTAGTCAATGGTGAAATTGAGGTTAGCTGAAAAGAACATATTATTGAGTTTCAACTGTTTTATGGCTTATTAGGTTTTACTTTCAACTGAACAAAAACATTACACATTAATAGTTTTGTGAACTTTTGAAGCTTGTCAATATTAGTATGCAAAGTACCTGGGAAATATAATAAAAATAAAATAAAATGGATTTTAGTGACTCTTTCCACGTATATTGCTGTATTCTTTATATATTAAGAAAATTAATTGAAGTTTGTCAGTTTGATTTGATTAAAATTTATAGATAAACTATCGCATTAGAGTTAGCGGTAAGGCTATTATATTCAGTTTTAAGCTCCAGATTGCAATTTTTGTTTGATTTCTACATTTTAAACTTTTACTCTGAATTTATTTTAGGCCTCCTTTTTAATAACTGTAAAAATAAATTGTAAAATATTTCACATATTATTTTACAGTTTATTTAAAATATATCTTTATGAATATTTATATTTAATCACTGATATAATCATTTCATAGATTCTAAAACAACTTTCCGAACTTTATTAATTATTCAGGGTTAAATACTACTTGACTTGAAAAAAAACTCGAACTCGAAATTATGTCTAAAAACTCGACTCGACTTCAATCCTAAAACTGCTATTCGCACACCCCTACTTACAGGGAACAACTATAACCTAGGTTACTCACTTGGTGGACCGATGCTTGTAGGTATCGAACGAGGCGACTCAACCTGACCGATTATGATTTCATAATCAGTGTTAATCCAAAATATACAAAATATACTTTACAGAATTTTTGGTATTACTTAAATGCAAAAAAATATTGTGTAGCTGTAATTCATTTAAAATTTGAAGGCAGTTGGTATGTTTGTATACATAAAACTTCACATTCACAACCACTAATCATTGATAATCAATTTTCTGTCTGTAATGTATATTATTTGTGCCAATATCTTCGCTCGTCTGACTAATTTCCATTATCACTAGGCTCTGTTTATGCTTTAACATAATTTATTTCTTAAAGATTCTGAAGTATTTAGTGATTATTCATGTTTTGTATAAGTTAACACCAAGTTAAGGTGAAATTTAACAGCAAACTAGTATGAGCAAAATAAGTCCTAGTTACATATTGCGTGCAAAGTTAGGTTCTTGGAGGAGGTTATAACTCAACACTGATTGACTGATTTGATTTTGTCAAGAGATAGTATAGTAAACACAGGAAAAATAAATTTAATTCTGGTTTAAATTAGTTAAGGTTGTCCTATTAAGAATTGCCAGCATGGTGGCTCAGTGGTTAACGCTTCGGGCTGCAGACGGCAAAGTCCAAGGTTCGAATCCTCAACTGAGCTAACGATCGGTTCTTTACTCGTTAAATAAAGTTCACGCACAGGCCTGTAGGCCCATGTGAACTGGCAAGTGAAGTGTAAAAAAAGAAAAATAACTATTTTGGACATTTTTGGAATAAAGGTGATATGGCTGGTTTCACCAACTTCGGTTAGTGCGTTTTAATCATGGTTAAGAGAATTAGCTGATATTTTGTGTTTCATCAAAGGTGGTTATAGTTAACTTCTGTTAAATGTCCAAAAGTCCAGCTAAAACCTTTAATGAGGTTAAGTAACAATAATTGTGTACTTTTACTTTCTGTCCGTTACTTATGCATAGAGAAGAGGATGTTACTAATTTCATGGGTTTATTTTATGCACTAAACTGTGTTTTTGTCAATTGGTAATCAGTTTTATAACTAAAGATATAAAGAAGAATTTGACACATATTATTTAGGTAGACTAAAATGTTAGGCAAAATAAATTAAATAACCTCAGTCCAGTTTATTTAATGGTACAGATTTATCATTTCACGTACCTCAGATGTACAATTATGAATAAAGATATTTGAATCAAAGGAATTTGTTATGAAAGTTGTTTCTAAATTTGAGGATGATCTAGAGTATGTAAAAAATTTTATTTAACTCTGACTGAACAAAATTTTTAACTAACCTACGATTTTATGTTATTATATTTTTAATTATCTTATTATGTTTGCTGATAATTATTTTTTTTAGATTTAAAATTGAAGCATCTTTCTCTATTTAGTTCTGTCATCATCAGACATTTAAAAAAAATAATTAAAAAAAGAATGAATTATTTAAGATATTATTGGATTTGTAATACTTTATTAAGTCTTTACTGTAAAAGGCTTTTCTGGAATATATCTTTACTGACATAACCTATGTGATGTAAACAAACAACAGCCATGTTAGCATATTCTTATTACAACAGTCAAT
>JAQJVL010000334.1:890868-1036087 GCA_035578905.1 Stictocephala bisonia | reverse complement strand
AGTACCATTGTCCGTGTATGGGAGGGCGGGTGGGTCAGTACCACTGTACGTTGTTATCATTGTTTACTCTACTTACTCTATGATAACAATGTAAGGTATAATAAAACTAACGTCATCATAACTTTTTAAGAAACCAGGATGGCCTGTTCAAATAAACAATTCAGAATAAATATAAGCTTGTTTAAGGGTTTAATTAAAAACAGTAGCATTTTCTAAGTAAGATAGCCAAGTAATTGTAAGTTTATGTAAGTATACGGTACGTGTATGGTTGGTGGGTGGGTGGTGATGGAGCTGGAGTAACAGTGGTTGGTGTTGTCTGTATTTTCATGCCGGCATTTGCTGTTAACGTCAAATTAGGAGCTGGCATATATTTTTTATATAGTCAAAAACCAGCACATTTTAGGCGCTTAGGTGCTTAATAATGGTTCGATTTCAAAGACCTTGCATATTATTAAATGGGAATTAATGGACAACATTATTTTGCCGTTTTTTCTCATTTCGTAGTTTTTACGGTTTTTGTGTGAAAAAATCGTATTCTTGTTTCATAGCTTTACATAATTAGCCCACTCTATCTATTTCATTTCCGTACAGTACAGTGCTGGTATTAAAACTATTTATAGTGACAAAGTACAGAACTAAAACAGCCTATATAGGGTTTATTAATAAAGAATTATTAAGGATTATTCACTGTATACTTCTACTATTAGGTTACATCGAATAAACAGGAGTGGAGCAGGAATTCCTGATTAGTTGGTATCCTTGGTAGGAATTTTTTTTGGATGTTATACCTAAACTATATTTTGATAAAACTTGGATGCCAAAAATACAAATAAAAATTGAAAAATATTACAAAATTCATTATAGAATATTTTAAAGCACCTCTTTTGGTGGTGTTTGTCTAATCTTCATTTCAATTAGTTTTTAAGGATCATGGGCGTCTTAAAATAACGTTTTAATATTAGGTTTGCAAACGTCCCAACAAAATTTACCGTAACTAAGAGAGGCCTGTCAACCATAACATAAATGGTGTTAAGAGCACAATCACACAGACAGACATATACTTAAATATTCAGTCAACTTCGAAGCTGAAAGTACACCCACCCAACCAGACACGTACATGAACAATGATAAACTGTCCCACCCAGGCGTCTATGACGTAATGGCCCACCCAGATATGTACGGTGTTATCAGAACACCTACCCATTCACAAAGTGGCCTATTTCAATATTATACCAATGGGGCCCATAAACTGCAATTTTTAATGCTGATGCTATACTCAAGTAGTGTATCAAATTAAAGCTATTTTTCTCTTGAAAGCAAATATACCACCAGATTTCGAAAAGGGCAATTAATTAGTGGCATATGCCCGCAACACAAACAAAAAATCCAAAAACAAAAATAAGCTAATATCAATATATACTGCCTACCAGGGTATTATACTATAAGTTTTTATCTTAAAAATCACATTATATAATTTTTTTGGAAGAGACAACGTTTAAGTACTCTGCCCCCAAAATACAAAAATAAGCTGCAAAACCCAAAATTGGGTAATGTTAAACTTATTAAACCCAAGTGGGGTATCAAATTAAAGGTATTCTTCAATTAATTACTAATATACCATCATATTTGAGAAAGGATTATGTTAAGGGGCTCCACTGCACCTAAAACCTAAATTCTTGGTCAAATTGGTTAAGAATCCATAGGCCGATCTCCCTCACGTGGTGACCTACCGAGAACCAAAAATGGGACTGTAGCAGAGTGCCTTGGTAAGGCCTCAGACCCAACTTTCCACCGTGAGGCTGTAGGCCGAGTTCTACAAAGGGGCAAAAGGCAGAGTCTGCAGGCCGAGCTTCCTTCACGAGCGTAGTGAGCCAGCCATATTTTGCAGTTCACAGTAAAGTATAAAATAAAGTTAAGTATTGTAAGGTTTGAAAAATACAAGAAAATAAATTACTCGGGTTATTTATTTACTATAAATCTTAAAGGGATTTTATTACTGTACAACTGTAAAAAATATACTTTTCAACTCAATAGTAGTTAAATAAATAGCCAAATATAACTATTGGAGCTGGGGTAAAGGTTCTAATCAATGTAATTATTATATACTATTCCAATATTATGTGGATAACTTTAACTATTCTTACAGTAGTTACACTATATTTTTAAATTTTCATTGTTGCTTGGAAAAGTCGAAATAACAAAACAATTTAACAATATACGAAGTTAACCTAGATCCTTCTTAAGTACCTAAATGGTATAGTATATGGGCTATTGACATTGGAATATTTATTCTTTTATGTTATAAATTTAGTTTTTTTTTTTTTTTTTTTTTTTTTTGCTTTCTTTAACAAAACATTTTTATCTATATTTTATATTCATTTTGATCCGCTTTTATAACGGGAATAATCTTGTTTATGAATATTGTGTATTATTTCGATTTATCAATTCTCAAAATAAATAATGCCTAATAATAAAAATCATTGATTAATAAATAATTGTTCATAAATAATTCATTAATACAGTAATTTATTAATATCTTATCTTTCATTATAAGGAAATATGAACCTAAAGTAAAATAGCAGATTATTGAGATTTTTGTTTTTTGCTATTACCCTCTTTTAAAAGAGGTTTGTTAATATAAGATTTAATATAAAAATTTATGAAGAGGCTCATGACTACAATCACATTAAATATCCAAATACAAACGAATGCTCTCGAAACTAAGCACTGATTTCCATAGAGGGTGCAGAGGTACAGCAGAACCAAGATGAACTGGATCTGAAATGAAAAATACTTCATTACTATTTCCTCTTCATAAACGTATTTTCGTAATAGTCAAAATGTTGTCCTTACTTGTCTGTGAAATTAAGGTATGTATCAAAATACGTTTAGTAATGATTTATATACCTAGCCTGAAAGCCCTGTCCGATCATATGACTGCGACATTCCAACGTACTGGGATGATATATAAAAACCAGTCGATAATTAGTTTATTGTTCCATTGAAGGATCAAAGACTAATTTCTTTTGAAGAAAAAAAAACGTTCCCTCCAATACATAAATTCCTTCTAAATGCCACGATTTCGATTGATCAATAGTTTTATATTGAGTCAGAATTAATAAGTACACAACATCTACGAGTTCAGCCAGTGGCTGAGCCAATAGTGGTTGTAGCAGCACAGTTTACGTGATTTGTTGCTAAATGAACTATAAGTAATTAACAGAATTTTCGATAAAGATTGCAGATCATAGAGTAAAAATGCAGCCTGGTGCAGGACTTGAATACACTACTTCGATCAGTGCCCATTAGATGGTGTGGATTATATTTTTCTTCGAGTCAGTGTATGTTAGGGAGAAAGCGTATCACACCTTTGTCACACCGTTTCCCCAACATGTCTACTTCACACAGACTACCTCTACTCAGAGCAGAGCACTCTTTTGGGCATCTATTAATTCTGCAGAATATAGGCATTCCGTCATAAAGTCGGTCTTATAGACATTTTTGTACTCGTTGCTACTAGAAAACTAACAATTCAGCATACACGACCAAGATCTTGTCATTATATAATATTTCAGCATGATCCTGCCATAGAAATACCATCACACTGCGCCGAGCGTATGGATATCATAAAGGAGGGGAAGGGGGACGTGTAATTGTAACTGCTAAAAGTGCTGTATAAAATACCCTTTCAAACGAATTATTATTTATGATACAACATGCTCAGAAATTGTACTGATTTTTTTACGAAAAGTAATTACATACTACGCCTGTAGCCGTTTCGAAAAATTAATAGTTCTTCATATTATAATATAATAAAATATGGGCTTAGAAAGTTTTTCCTCAGGGATATTAACCGAATACCACCTTAGTCAGCTTAGTAGATTTAGTCTAACAAATAAAATAAATACTTGTTTGTTCATACATCTCCTTAATATGTTGTGAATCGTTAAGAGTTTAACTTCTGGATTAAACTTATTTTTTAGGAACCACAACTGAATCGTTTTAAAACATATATCTTTAATATAAATTGAATAGTCACTATTATTGTATATTGCAGTAATTTGTTTAAAAACCCCCTAAATTTTACTTTAGCTGGTAAACAAAGAATACATTTTTTTTTTAATTCACGTTAGATTTAACAAATACAATTAAATACATATTGATACATAATAAATATATGGTGACTATAAATAAATTATGGTAATGGTTCTTCACTGAGTAAAAATTAATATATTTAAATATCTTTGATCACTTGCTCGCCATATTTGACTGGCACAGTGTTGGGCTTTAAACGTTGTTACATATTAACACTGTTTTTGTCCATTTACGTTGGAAGATTGTTCTGGTTTTCCTCGAGTCCCCTAAGGTTTTGTTAGATTTTTATCATCGTTGTTTCTCAAATCCTTGTATATACTTTGTGATTTTGAATTTTTAACACAACATTGTCACCAACTTTTATTTATTTCATGTTGATCACACGTACTATTACCTTCTCAACATCGAGATGAACTCCACAAACTGAATATTCCAGCACACAGGACCCTGGACTGAATAAGTAACAAGTCAGCAGCTCTTGGGACACTTGCAATACGTCGTCAAAAGGCTGAATATCTATATGGTTTGTAAATACAATCAGGATTCTCAGTGCAATTATGGTCTTCCTGCTTTCAGCCAACTATCCAGCTGTGATATATCCCGCAAAAAGAGTTGGAAAGAATGTTTAGAGTCTTTTGAATATTTTTTGAAGAGTTCCATTCCATGTTAAATAATCTATTACTATTGCGATTTGGTGAGCCAAGTACTAATTTGTATAATGATTTTATTATTAAATAAGTAATAATAAAATATAAATTCAGGTCTGGTTATCATAGTAGCATTTACAAATATAATAGTACAATATAAGAGAATATGACTCAACAAAAATTGTCCTTAATATATAAGGACAAATATTTCAGATATTGTGGAGATCGATTTCGCTACATCAGTTTTACCATCCTCAGACTAAGGGATTATCAAAGAAATATGCTTTGGATTCGTTTTCCGAAGTTGATACCTATTAAATGTGAATTGTTGTATTTTTATTTTACGTAATTTGTTTAGTGTGACGGTAACTTGTATAAAATATCTAACAATACGTAATGTGCTAATTATAAAACCATTTTAAACGTCATGAATGGTTCATGGCAAACAATGAGGCAGTATCTTTCGAGTTTCGATGGCTGGAGTTCATCCATAATGGCTCTAGATAGTTTTAGTTATAACATTCTTTTTAAAATCTATTTATTATAATAAAAAACAAAATTTAGAAATGTGATGGATAGGTTAAACTCTTGTTGTCGCTGAGATTATACAGCTATTAATTAATTATAAAGCAAAATAACATTTACTAAACAAAATTACGATTTCGTAACATTTTAATAGATGTCTGGTTTATATTTATTAACACCTTCAAGGACGAATTAATAACTTTAAATATGAATCATCATCCATTTAAAATTCAGAAAATTACTCAAAGGCGTAGGGGTACATTGTTTATCCCTGCAAAAGTGTATAAAATATAATCATATAACACAATAATTAATGTTTTGATAAAAAAAACTCGACTTAGACACCTCTTGATGTCTAACAATTTGTGGATGAGTTCATGATGAGTCGCTATGAGATTAAACAGCATGTGAAATATATATATACATAAAATCTAAATAAGTGTCAATTTAGTCTAAATCAATTTATTTTAGGGAATTTACATTGTGATGGGAAGTCTTGTTAATCAAGTAAAATATGTGTTTTCTTACAAACACAAAGCACTTAGAAATATAGAATAAATTTCATTAATAAACGTTTCATAGGAAAAAAATCATATTTGATCCATTAATAATATTTTATGCCTTACAATGAAGCAGCTTTTACATTCGTGGTATTATATATATATGATTAATGTGCTTATTATCAATGCTATAATATTATCAATGGTAAATATTTTGTATCATCTTTATATTTGTGTAACTGCTTAAGTTATTCAAAATGACTGAGTAAAATACAACTCCACCTGCTGAAATTGAACAATTTCAAATTTGGCTGAAAAATACTCTAAATGGAAAGGTAGATTTTATCTTAAGTAAAACAATTCTTTGTTGGAATATTTTGGAATATTGAAAATGTTCGTAATTAAACATGTAATTTTTACTACATATACATTGAAAAGTAAAATATAATAGAACAAATTAAGTCTACATAATAAATATAACAATATTTTTATAGAACATTAAACTAATATGTTTTCATTTAAATATAACTATATACTGTCCATAAGAACGTACCAGCTGAAGGTTTGTGACCGCTCTCTTCCACCAAAGGTACTTTTTGAGTGAGTCGAAGGTAGCCAGAAAATAATAGAAGTACATCACCATGTGTACAAACGAGTTGAGCACCAACATAACTCCAGCTTGAGGTGCTGCACAAAATTTAACACTAATCTTCTGATTGTAAATATGTTTCTGGTAACCTATCCCATATAATTGCTTCAGCCAATACTAACTGCTATTTAGAATGGTTAGTAAATATTAAGCTAAATATTTTATAATTATATATAAGTTGGCATTTTATTAATAGTTATATTTATAGCTATTATTAAAATAGATAGATCATTTGACGTTACTAACATATAATTGTTTAATTTACTTGTGAAATACAATACTAAAGAATGTTTAAACCTACATTTAGTGTTCGATGGTTACTCACAGTGATGGGGCTTCAAATAAAGCCGAAACAGCAAAGAAATAATTATGAAATGAACTAAATATAAAGTGAACCTGTCACACAAATATAAATAACCCATAGGAAGAACGAGGGAAATAATGAAAGAAAGTAAGATACATCATTTCCAATTTCAATAAATATTTACACAATTATAGTATATAAACTAGACAAAGTTTTAAATTTTCATTTAGTAACAATTAAACTGTATTTTGCATTATTATATGTTTGACTGTAAATTAATTTTCAATAAATATTTTGGTTGGCAGTTGGCATACATAGCTGGGAGATCAAAGAAGTGACAATTCAGCTTCCAAACTCGTAATTCGTTCAGCGCCATCTCAGTGGACACGTACAGCTTAACGATTGTTGAGGACAACATCATGTTCTCTGTGCTCTGGGGAATCAACGCACAAGTCCTGCGTACAACTGCTTTGTGCTTTGTCCCTGGTTTACTCCACTGCTAAAAAGTGTACTTCTGTGTGTCTTACTTAACAATACACATGCACTAGATGTTAATATACAACTAAATAGGACAATGAGTGATATTAGTGGTTCCCTCATTCTAACCCTCTACCATGGCTTCCAGTACTGTGCAACATAGCTCTTCCAGATATAAGACACAACTAAACACTTCTAAGAGAATTCAAAAATATCCTATCTACACCGAATCTCCCCATATTGCTAGAAATTCCCCATCGTACAGGGCTACGTAAATCTATAAAACCTCTTCGACTAGCTTCCCAGTTACTCTCAAATTCTACCAAAAACCAACTGGACGTTAACTTGGGACATGTTTGATGGTTGAAACAAGTTTCTGGTATCAGACCCTATCACTATCATCAGTGGAATGAACCTACCTCGTAAGGAATTGACTATGCTGAGTCGCTTTCGCATTGGGATGGGCAGATGCAGTCACTGGAAATTTAAGTGTGGAATGGCTAATGATCAGCCATGTGATTGCAGAGTCTAAGTTTAAACTATGGATAATATAGCTAATCAGCAGGTGTTTAATGGTTCAAAAACCTATGAACACTTTTACCTTTATGACGGGAGATCAATATCTAAACATCAAGATACAATTACTTTGTACTGTAGATTTTATTTTACTTATACATTTATATACTGTATATTTTTGTAATCTTTTACTAGTAGAACAATAAAAATTTGTTCAACTTGTTCAGCCTTAAGAAAAAAACCCCATTGACCTCGTTATCTCCTCTCTACTGCAGTGTGGGCAGACTTTGGTCCTTGACACAGTCACCACCGAATTGCATGCTACAAAAGGTGACCCACTCAATACTCAGTTCTGACAACAAATTGATTTTAAGAATTAAATTAAATGACCCGTCCTCAAATAAGTAACATTATACTACCCACCCATAGACGTACAGTGGTATATAATTATATATAGAACAACTTTTTGCCTTGTAAAATTTTATTTGAGTCTCTACAGAGCTATAAAAGTTTTAAAATATTTTTATAGTACGAATAACTCGTGAAATATTCATTGAGTGTGTGTGAGCAAGACTAAAATAATAGGATGATTTTTTTTCCATTAAAAGCATTCAGTAAGACCTAAAGTCCAATGATAATATTTAAATTTCAAGTTAATTTTAAATCTCAAAATCTGATTGCTGCCTTTTTAGAATTGTTCGTGTCACATTAACGTGAAAAAGCTCAAACCTTTGTGTAAAAAGAGAAATATTTTCCTTGGGTTTAATATACTTTGTCAATTTAGTTCCTTCGAAACCCACGAAACCGAACTGTTCATGAGTTATTTTTATTCTGTTAAGAATAATTGAAACGTCGTCATTCTGGAGAAAAACTACAGATCCCACTTTTTTAGTGGTAAAATTCTTGGTTATAGCTAAAAAGTGCGCCTCATAATTTTGGCAATCATTTACAGGATATCCTGTTTAAAATAATACTGCGTCTTTTCAACTGATTGTCCTTCTTTTAAAATTTAATAATGCATTTTAATTAAAATAGTTATATTTTCAATGCCAGTGCAATATTGTTGATATAAAAATGGCCTTCAAAGAAGTAACTGAAGTGTCAGGAAATGACTTTCTTGGCCTTCTATCAACATTAATTACCACAGCTGACAATAGTTAAATAATATATAAATTATATTGCTATTTTACTGCTCTCCATATGTCAAGGCCTTGTCATAATACTTGTATTTATTTTAGTTTAATTACTTTGTTCAAAGTCATATTTTATAAAATTTATTTTTTTTAGTTAAATGTAGTATACTTTATCGACTATTATTTCAGAACAAAATGCTCCTTGTACCTTTAATGTATTTTAAGGTGTACCAAGAAAAGAAGACCGTACAGGCATGGTGGTACACATGGAGAAACGTAACTTGTGACATCTTTTTTCTTAGAACCATAAACACCTAAAAAAAAGCAAAAAATGTTTTAAATACAACGTAATGGAGCAATGAAAAACTATTTATTTTTTAGATTAATTGACTTCCATGTCATTCAACAAATTTTGTTTCAAAATATTATAGTAATAAAATATTTAGTTCTACATATATTTACGATAACATAAGATTGTGTTACGAAAAAGATAAAATGTTAAACAATTGGTCAATTGCAACAGACCTATTGATAAATTCATCAGAGAAACAAAATTACTTTTATAGTTTTGCTTAGACCTTCTAAAGTTTATTATAAGAGATTGATGTCTCCTAAATATTCTTTATCTGATGGTAATTTAATTTACATAACCAAATATCAATAAATTAGGTAGTTTTTAACAAAACTAGAATATTTTGTATATAATGATGTAGACACCTACCGTGTCTAGTAGATCTATTATTTTTATGAGAATATAGTGCCAGCCGATGTAAAGGTACTGAAACAGGACACATGCATATAATTAAAATTCTCATTATTCTAAAATATAGTTCAGTTTGGAAGCAATTTCATCATTAAATTGCTTTTAAGCTTTCATTATCAGAGAACATTTTTGCACAAATAATAATAATATAATTTATTTCTTTTTATATATGCGTAATATATAAAAAAGTACAGTATAATATCTAATCAAATATTAAATAGGTGTACCATTTTATTGTGATTTTAATTAAATACTATAAACAGTTCTATACATTTAAAATATATTTTATAAATTGCTTTTAGAAACTGAAGACCTTATATCTATCTTTAGATAAATATGAAAAATTACACTTAGTTTAAAATAATTTATGACCAAATTTTACTCTATGCTTTCATATACATAGTTCTTTGCCGGCGTGGTGGTTCGAATCCCCACTGAGCCAACAGTTGGTACTATAACCCCATGCAAACTGGCGAATGAAGTTGAAAAACAAAAAAAAAACAGTATACTTGCAGGGGGATAGTTTAAACTTTAGGTAAACAAAAACAATAAAATGTTTTAAAAAAATATGACCTATTATTCCTACTCTAAATCAAACCTCCATCTTTTAAAAATAAACCATGAATGTTGCTGCTCAGATAATGTAAAAGTGACATTTGTCCAGGTAAGTATGTATTACAAAATTTACATGGAATACATTGTTTGTTTTAGCTGATGCATGAAACAGCAATATGTTGAAGATGCTGACACAGTTCTCATCCTTACTATTCATCACTGTTATTCACTGGTATTGCATAGAGAGAAAAGAAATAGATGTTCTATCTTTAGCTGTTGACACTTAGCTTTCCAGTATTTAGTTCCCCTTTGCTACCAGCACCGGTAGTTACATGACCAGCACCGTTTTTAGTACCTTCCCATATTTTCCTCTAAATCCTGCAGATAAACATTTTACAATGAATTTTTGAAGATTTTACATAAGTGGTTACTGACAATGAGGAATTCGCTACGGCTTATGAGAAAGTAACCTGGATATTTTATCTGCGTTTAATGGTAACAAAGAGAGCAGGACTAAGGGTTGATAAACCCTATATCCCTAGAATCATTTTCATTGTCAACTAAAAACATTTTTTTATGCTTTATTATAATACATTTTAAGAAAGATCAGCTGATAACCACTGGCTGTTCATTTGTCATTGGGCTGTTAATTAATGACACTTTCTAAGGAATAGTTGGCCTTAGTTTGTAACAATGACTACATTCTACACTCATCACACTCATTCGAAATCCATATTTGCCCATATCTTGACAATCGGTGTCTTATGAATAAATAAAAAAAATTAAATAAACAAGTCAAATAAAGAAATACGTGGACTTTTTATGAAAATTATATACTCTCATGATAAACCTTCATATGTGACAAAAATATTAGCATACATTTTTAAACTGATATTCTTACCACTGTACTTTTCTCTACAATTGGATTCTGTTGTGCAAACCTAACTGTTTTGATACTCTTCTTACAAAAAGCGATTTTGTACGTAGATAACCTGCATTGCGCAAAAGATTCAATTTACGCACTGATCATAAAATTTATCCATTGACTTTACATGTTTTGTGTTATATGTAAGTCAAACTAAACAACTAAAGTAAGATCGGTCTACAAGTCAGTATTTCTGAGAAATTTATAAACTGAAGTCAATAGCTACAAATTAAATAAACTCATATAGTGGACAAATTACCATTAATTTACAAACTGCTGTTACAAAATTGGTATTATGTTCTGAATCACATACAGATAATTCTCCTTAGACGTACGTAGTTAGGTGGGTGGTCCTGTTACTATATAGGTAGGTGATTTGGTGGAAGTTTATAAATCAAAATTTAAATTGAAACCGATTTCGGTAATTTCATTGTTAAATGACCACAATCCAAGTATTACGGACTATAAAGAATTGAGTTATCAAAAATTGAGTCGTATCATATCATATATCATTTAAATATTCGTTCTCGCTGTCTTCGTATAGCACACTATGATGTTTGTTTACCAGAAAGTGGACCCTAATTTTCTTATTCTAGTTGTGATCTTAAAATGTTTATCTTATGTCTATACCATGGATGAGAATTTATGTTGAACAGTTTATTCAACTAGCATTTATCAGAATGCCAAGTTAGAGGCTAAGTCCTAAGACTACAGAGGTTTGAGTTTTCAATGAGCTCGATATTCATTGTGGCCCATTGTTTAGCAAAGTGATATATTGAATAAAATAAATGGCACAAATTGGTTTGTCTTTGCAGGTAAGTTGGACTACACCCTAATTTAACATTAATTTTGGTAGTGAGGTATATAATATATATATATATATATATATATATATATATATATATATATATATATATATATATATATATATATATATATATATATATATATATATATATATATGAGTAAGTAAACAATACATTCTAACAACATTTTGTTATTAAAAAAGTAAAGGTACTTTAATTTTGTTTGAAAAGTGAACGAGTTGTACTCACCATGTCCTTTAGGTTCTTAATACCATCATAGTCATCTGTCAATGAACAGCTCAACTCTGCTACAAATCCTAATACAGTTTTACCACTTGTCGTTTTCAAATACTGTAAACATTTAGACAGTAATAACAGCCGTATTAGTTAAACAAATATTCTTAATATATTTCCGTCAGTTACATTGATCGATATTTTCTCCTGGTCACGTCAATCTATAAAAACCTATTGCATATTGCTTGTTGTAATATACATTGGCCTTAGACTAATGAAATATCAGCACAAAATAATAAAATAAGTGTTTAGTACACAAAATTACCCTTCAGTTTAAATAACTGTTTCATTACGAATTAATATTTATTTGTTCATTTTCTTGTTTTATTTGTGAACTGTCAAAACACAATTTAAATTTTTCATATCTGGTTATTATATAAAATACTGAACAGATTAAACGTATATATGTGTGGTGTTAAACTTACAGATATAACACATAATATTTGGTCAGTATTTAATTTTAAAGGTGGGATATCCTTTGATGATATCTTACATTTTCAAATAAAAGTTCATTCCAAACTAAATTATATTACTTTATTTAATTAAATTAGTCTAGAAACTATAACTATTTTAATTTTATAGAACCTGTTTGAACTATCAAAATGGAGATAGTTGAAACAGTCTATTTCTAGAGTGATGAAAAAATATTTTTTGGATGAAATATTTCAGTTCCCAGATAATACTAAGTAGTTCCTGATATTATATAACTATACTTGAAATAATATCAGAATAATTTGTTTCATGTTATGCATGATGTAACGTGAGATATTTTATTTATATATTGTATGTGTACAATTTGTTTTTCATCGAAATTTCAAATTAGTCAATTCCTTATTAGAATAAGGTTATAGTTAACCGACATATTTATAACACACATATATTTTTTAAATATACACATATATCAATGATAATAAAATATTGTATATACCAATTCAATTGCAGCACAAAATGTCTACGTCACCAACGGAGCGTGCCAGAGCGACATATCTAGTTAGCAGTAGTTTAGATTATGACAAGTGGAAGTTATATTTGTGTAGATAATTAGACATATGTAATATGTCAGGGTTTCAGGAAGTTAGAATATACAATTTTCAGAGAAAATATTTCGTTGTTTCTGTAAATTCAAGTAATCGGTTAAAATGTTATGTTAAGGTTGTTCATAAACTTGGTTTGGATGTGAATAACAAGTTAAAGAGAGCTATAAGAAACGGAACTTAGATTTTGGAATGTCATCACATTCCAGATACTGAACGATTGCTGAAACGCTATCGAATATTCTGTTGGGAGTTTTGTAGAACCTAATTAACTCGACTACAGACAAATGGATCCAAAAATGTTTCTGCTGTGATGAGTTTCACCTCTCCTTCACTCCTCAGATCACCAGGAGTCTTGAAAAAGCCAAAAGAGAGGTCCACCAACTTTTATTGGAGCCGCTTACATGATTTAGGGGACAGTTTCAAAAACCATGCGAGCTTGTAATTTACTGATTTCACATTGAAGACTGAAAGGTACTTGATTTATCCGAACATTTTTCAATGGAATTTGAGGTTAAATTTGTCTAATCCAACAAAATACTCAGCTGGGAATATCTACCTTTATGAAGAGAAAATTAAAGTTACGCATTGGTCTCCACAAAGTGTGACCTTGAACAAATAAAACGAGAAGAAATCTGAGACCACATTAAAAGAGCGATTAAAACCGTAGAGGTAATGTACACCCATTTGAATTGATTGGGCGAGGCTTGCAGGAAGTGATCCAAGCAGTAATACTAAATTTAATAGACAGCTTGTCTCACTGATTACAGCATTACGTATTGCCTCCCTCACAGAAACACAAGCTAATGACATCCCTTTAAAAAATTTCACAATATATATAATTTAAAAATGAAAATAAGATATTTTGATTTCTTTTTTAATGTTTATGGATTAGATTATTCCAATATAATAACATATAACACAAAGCAATTTTCGTGAATAAATGTGTTAAGGAAATATTACATTTATATTATAATTAAATAATACTAATAGAAAATATCAATATATTGTATGCCTGAGAGTATATTTACTTTTATGGTAAATCTTTTTATTTAAACGGATTATTATATCATTTATTCTGTTACCATCTTTCTGGAATTACATTCAAAGATAATTTCAGTACTTGGATTGTAAAACTGTTGTTTATTATAATGTGGATTATATTTGATAAAACAATTTATGACATACGAAGACGTGTTTAGAAACATTAGCTATGAGATGAGTCAAGGTCACAGCCCTAATCTAGAGAGCAAACTCAGTTCGCTTATTTGAATACATTGGCATATGGCCTCGCTTTATCTTTAGTCCTTGAATGAAGAGCGTATAAATTGCTGTCATAAATTATATCCCAATAAAGTCATTTCATCTATTTGAAGAACAGTTTTACTTTTCTGATTTCCAAACCAATAATATTCCTTGTAGATCTCGGTTAGCATCAACACATATGACTGTTCTCATTAACATTCAGTGTGGAAGAAAAGTTCCGGAACAGATTTTTAATTTCTTAGCGATTACAGATAAAGCAATAATACTTAGCACATTAATACTGCACCTATAAATGTACTTTTTGATACAACTACCATTTTTCTGTCATATGAGAGGAGTCAGTAGAAAATCTTAAAACTAACCTGCGGCATTTTTTAAAAAGCAAACCTTTTGAGGTCGGATTTGTGGGTTCATGTTTTACTACTATAGGCATTTAATTTGATGTACTACTTGACTTATGCTCTCGTTTAAATTTTCTTCTGACCCCTCGTGGGCCATCTCCCTGATATGACAGAAAAATGTTAGTTACATTAAAAAGTAGATTAATTGGTGCAGTATTGATGTATCAAATTTTATTGCTTTATCTGTAATTATTCAGAAATTAAAAATCTCTTCCGGGACTTCCACACTGACAATGAATTCTTCAATGCGAATTTTATTGTTGAACCAATTTTGCTCATGATAGAACTTTAGTTAATAATGAAAATATGCAGAATATTTATAAGTCACAATTTTACTATTTAATTTTTATAAAAAAAGAAATTATAAACAAAACAATATCCCATTATGAAATTGTTATAAGAAAAAATCTGTTTTTTACGTGTGATAATTTTATTCAAACTAACATTGTTGGTAGCAGGGATTAGTTGTATTGTCATACATAGTAGACGTTTTTGTAAAAATATTTTACTTCTGCTAGCTACTTTGAAAGGAAATATAATATTGTGATAAAGGCAAAACATTTGTTTGGATTGAAAATAAATGTTATTTAAATCTCATTCAAGCGATACTTGCAAGTTAGTGAGCTAGGTACACCTAGCTAGTACACTTATCAATACATGCAGTAAATAATTGAGATTATTTATTCCAATGAATCTTAAACAAATACTTTATTTCATTATTAGACTGTGCGGGTGATACAGTAATCAACTCAGTTTTAAATGAAAAACAACTAATCTGGTCAAATTATCAATGAAAATGTATGTTAATACTAAATTAGGTAATTTTAGTTAATAATGTGTAGCTACTTAACCGAATTAATAAAAACAACAAAAATATCATGCTTACTAAATACACGATGTATCCATTGTACAATACTTGTATGATGTTGTAGATTCTTAGTATAAGATCCAGTTTGTATCTTCCTCTTTCTTTCATAAAACCTGGACCCACTTTTAATACAATACAAAGATACAAAGCCAGTATTGTTATGGTTGGGCCTGGACTTTTTATTAACATCCACTGGTCTGTCTGCTTATCTATGAAAAGAAAATATAAATTTAAAATCATTGCTATAGTAATTTAACTTCTTATATTAAAAATTTCAATAGTTATTGTCTTTGTCTTGAGTCATTTAATAGGATCAATCAATTTAAATGGTGAACATTTTTTAAAAGTCAAGTTTATTATAAAAAGAAGTACAACATTCAAAGTAAATTCAAATAAAATGCAGTTGATAATGATCCTCTAATGGGCCAAAGTCCATGCTAGAGTACTGAGAAGTTATCCAAAAATCTTTGTTAAGTGAAATGAAAAAGCAAATCGAAAGACAATTTTAAAATATGCCATAATATAATCTTGTCATACCACAGGCTAAAGAATATAGCCTAATAATAATAGCCTATCTTAAAAATGTAATATATCAAAATAAACAGACGCCGACAGAACACACACACACAAACACTTGTCCACAAATGCAAATGTTCATGCACAAGCCTATATGCTCAATGTAAATCTAAATTTCTTAATTGTATAATTTTTCAACTTCAAATCATCCTAAATTATTAATTGTCCTGTTATTTTTTAGTTTCTTTTACAGCTTTTTAAAACCATTAAACATATGGTTTTTGAGGTTTATACTATTAGAGAGATCTTATCTTATATACTATAAAGCAAGGCCAATTTGATTATTAATGAGTCAGATATGACGTATGTAACGTTACTTAGATGATTACCTGATTGCCTCCTGTAATCAGTCTTCAATTAGCTAAGTTAACATGTGTACATGCCAAATAACATGTATTTTAGCAATAACTACTGTGTTCGTTGCAAATATAAATACGACTCTTTTTATTTATTGAAACCATGCTATTTAAAGACATAGTGTTATTTTTCTAATATGTCTGCTAAATGGCTGAGTTTGTCTAAATAATAGTATTTTTGAATTAAAAATAATATTAGGTTTTAAAAGTATTTTCATGCAGAATAGGGAAACATGATAAAAAAATCATAAATAAGTTAGTTTGCACATTAAGTTAGTTGCTATAACATGTAAAACTCTCTACAACAATATTAATAATCATATATTTACTTATACTGGACAGCTGTTTTTACCTCACAAATGTAAAATGCTCTTCACACCACTTAAATAATAGTATTACTTGCACGATTAAACAACACTAAGTATTGTTGAATTAGTATTTGTTGTAACAGTGGGAAAAGGCATGAGCACACAATTCTAGCTGGCACTAAAGCAATAATACAGTTGTATAATGGGACACATTATATTTCAAACAAATTTGAAGAAATCTTTCAAATTTCGGTGCAACTATCGAGATCCATTATTGGCCAAATTACGTTTCTTCACAGTTATTTTTACGGAGTTTTGCGTGATAAACCACGTATATAATTCGTAATCTTAATATATTAAACATGTAAATATGATTTGTAAAACGATGTTTGCACTATTCTGTGAGCATATGTGCAACTTTTGAAACTCAAAGTCATTTGAGACTCAGAAATCTTACTTTTTCGACCCACCGTACTAAACAAGGTGGAAGGTTTAAAATTTAGCTGTTGCTAATCAGATATCTACATAATGGTATACAAACAATTAGTTCAGGTAGAAAACATGAACTTATCTCCTTCCTCGTAAAAAAGTGACATTCACTGTGAGTAGGCTAGATGAAATTTACACTCACTTAATGCCGAATCCAATACATGAACCTTAGTTAAAAGTATGAACGCAAATATAACTTACCTGCTGTCTATTATCAATAAATTCTGGTTTTTTTTTAAAGAAGAAGCCAACCTTCTGTTTAACCATGTTCTGACTAGTCCCTATGAATATTTAATATGTGAAAAGAATTTATTAAGACGGGCTAAGGGTGAAACCCAGTATAAATGTACATGTAAATATATTTAAGACTATATAATGTTTATTCTGATATATAAAATGACCCCAATTTAACAACGTAATAAAACCTTTCTTTTGTAAAGGGTAAACCAAATATATTTTAAAGCAGTTTTCATATAAATACAATTGATGTCGTAATTCATAAACTGTAAATTTTTTGATTGTAAGGGCATAAAATTCTTAAATTCAGATGAATGGACATAACATAAGAAGTACTTCGTGTAATAGCGTATTATGTAGTCTGTAATTAATCATACATTAACTTTTTTATAAAAAAACAGTTTTTTATTTTGATTGTTTGAATGTAAAAATGTCTCTATTGAAATTTAATGTAAAAATATAATGTTATCAATAGAATGCTGACTCTATTGATACAACTGAACTGAAATAAAATAATAGATTTACAAAGACTAAACAGTTTTTAAAATATGATATTATTTAACGGTTTACATTCGGCCATCTCAGAGAATAAATATAACTTAAAAAAATACTGTTTGAAGTATTCTACATGTTTCGGAAATGAATTATAGATATTCTCCACATCAATTTAAATTTAAATAGCTTATTTCATAAAGTTTTAAATTGATAAATTTTTTACTAAGTCCAATATTATATAAGCAAACTCAAACTATCTTCAACCATACATACATTCCATTTCCATACAGTTTTATAGTAATATTGCATTTCAGAATAATATGTATTCTACATAAAATTTAAAAAATTTAAATATGTTTAAACCACTAGCCCTTGTAACTTCCCAATATCATATGTCCTTCTTATAGTCAATTCATACACTATTAAATATGCGGATATCATCCTTACAATTAAATGCAGCAATACGTGCATAAACCTATGCTTTGTATTGTTCTTAGAGGGATGTTATGAAACATTTAAAAAATAATCGGCATGGTTTTATATATATATATATATATATATATATATATATATATATATATATATATATATATATATATATAAAACATTAACTGTTCAGTTTGGAAAGTTAAAAAAAAACATTACAAGGAAGGTTTAGTTTACATAAGTTAATAACAATCATGAAGTATATTTGTATGCATATACCATATACAAAATACACATAAAAACCTATAAAAATTTGACTTAAAATGAGTTTACAAACTTTTTTAGCATAAATAAACTAACGGTTATATATGGAATTAAAATTAGATATCGTGATTTTTTATAAAAAAATTTTTTTAAATATTTCATAAAATACTATTTTTGACTGTGCAATATACAGTTTAATAAAAACGTCTAGATAATTTATGTTTACGCTATGAAATAATGATTACACTTTTACTAGAGTAGTATGGTTATACAAATAATTAAATTTAATAATATATACTTTAGAATTGCTATGTAATACATATTTTGTAGATATAAAGACTTTTATATAATTAGAATAACATCCAATTCGACGGTCCTATTTCTGCATTGATTGTCTTATTTACATTTAAATATCTAAAACAACATACTTTCTACTATGTATACTACAATCAGACAAATAAATTATTATCTTTACTGTAATGAATTGTTCACACTTTGTATAGCACTTATTTTATTTATCTTTTGTTTGTATAAATATAATTCAAAACTACAATCGTATCGCAATACAATATCTTATCCAAATCAGCGTATACTAAAAGCTTAAGATACGTGTTTTTCCTGTTTATAAATATACTTTTGTTTAAAAAAATTAATTAAATTACTATACTGAGCATAACTCTTACTTGAAATATAATATATAAATATTTTTTATAAAACAAAGTGAAATTTTACTTACCGGGATCCATAAACTGTAAGTATAAATCATCAGCAGTTTCATTTGTAAGTATGGTATACGTGTCTGTTGCCATTGTGGCAACTTATACTAAAAATATATGTCAGAATTTGTTGTTATTGTTTTTATATAGTAAAGAATTATTAACCTGAAAATACGAGTATTATTGAATTGATCGTTTTCTGATAATCATTATAATCTAAAGTAAAAAAAAAAAAAAAACTTTAAATGGAAGAACACTTTAAAAATTAAATAGAATGGTGTTAACAATAAAAAACTTTTTCAACAATACAATAATTGGTTTTTGATTGCAGTAAACTCCACCGAAAAATAAACGTACGTAGTTTTATATGATCATCTTAGTTAAAAATTTTAACAAAATGTTTATTAACAGTACATTTAAAAAGCTCAGAGCGTTAGTACTTTATGTAGAAGGTCGAATGAGGAACAGTCACAGTTATGTAAATGTTGAGTGCAGGGACCTAACTTCCGAGGATGGGACATTTAATTATACAGCGGCTCTATTGTGGGCTAATGTAAGATGTTTGACCATCTGTGACCTTTCTATAACAATACTGAACGTTTTTAATAAACTAATTAAGACGAAAATATAAGGGACCCAAAATATAATTTGTTTAGTCTGAAATTTGCAAGTATATATGCTTTTGCACTCAAACTACCCAACAAATTAAAGAATTTATCAATATTTTAGATTTAGTTTTAATTTTATATCACAAAAATGTGTATGATGTGTGATTCACATAACACTGAAAGTCTTGTGTTTGCAGTGGATGAACACTGAATCTGTGGTTGTCATGAATTTAATATGTTTATAATATACAGGTGCAACAAATATCCTTTCATGTAATTCATTGCTTACAGACTTAAATACAGATGTATATTTATTACTATTATTCCACCACTATATATGATTAAAAACACCTAACTTGATCCTCGTTTCTATTCATATAAGCCCAAGATCAAATTCGCGCAATAAGTGTCATATACAAGTAATTCGAAAATTGTCTAATTGCTCCTAATATTTTGTCGCAGTAGCTTGGTACATTTTGTCCTCGGCATTTGTTACGTGATTTTCAGCTGACATGAGGGCATTTTCATGTGGTAACTTGCGCTAGCACACGTCGTGTTGCTTGTATTCGGAAAAATGTGTATTAATGGAAACGAGGTTTTAGACCTTCACACCCTAATACTTTAAACAATTGAACCACAATCAGATCACTCAACACGGAACAAATTAGACACTGCAACTATTAATTATATTGGTTCAAAGGAATGATCTTATTTCGTCTACTCTATAGTAATGAAGAATCAACAAGGGCTTTTGTTTTACATGCAACGGGAAATCAGTTATCTTAGAATTAATAAATTCTTTGCCAGGAAAAGTTGAGTTAACCATTTGGATCTTTTCCGTTGATTCACTGCCACTAATTTTGTAAGGTTATGTTAGGTTTGTTTAGAATATGCTAGGTTTGGATATATTATGTTATGTTTGGTTAGGTTATGTTATGTTTGGTTTGGTTTGATTATGTTAGGTTAACCTAATTTGTGGTTGTGGTAGTGAATTAACGGAAAAAAACAGACCACTTTATTCCCTTTCAAAAGTATTTTCCATAGTTTTTTTGAAGAATGTATAGCTTGTTTATTCAGAAAAATGTCGTGCCATCCTACATTCTCTATACTACTATCTCATGTATTGTACACTTATGTACGACATAGTGATCTTAACTCATTATAGGAATATGGATAGTATAATAATATTGTTTCACTACATTTATATTTAAGTATACTTAAAAATTTACTAAACAGTATAACTTAGAACAATACTATCAAAATAAATTATAAGTAATTTAAAATAAATAGATAATTAAAAACAAAGCTGAACAAAAACTGCCAAAGCGACTTATAGTATATATTGAACGAAATGTTTTCCGACACATTGCATATGCTTTAGTTGTGTAGTATATAGTAAAAAAGGCACATGTTGATACATACTTGTTCTGAATACTTTATAGGTAGCATAAGTATATATCAAGTATACGGGTAAATAAAGTGTTTGGACCCCTATCTTCTGTTCCAAGCTACATTTACAAATGTTGATAGTTTAAGTTTGATATGAAAGTTATAATACATATAAACACTATACTTGCAATGATAATTTAGTTTTTGGATTGGATTATAGTTGCCAATCATTTTATGTTTTATGATAAGCAATTTAACAACACACTATAATTATCTCTCTTTTTTTGAAAAAAAAGACATTTACTTTATTTAAATGTCCTCATCTATGTGCCAATCAATATAAAGGCCTAATACTACGTATCCACATTAACGGGGTTCTACAGTAACTTCTTACACTTACCACTGTACGTGTATGACTGGGTTTCGGCATATTTACGGGCGTGAGTACGTGTATCGGTGTAAGGGTGGGTCAATACCACGTGCAGTGGTAAGTGTGTGTATTGGTGTAAAGGTGGGTCAATACCACGTGCAGTGGCAAGTGTGTGTATCGGTGTAATGGTGGGTCAATACCACGTGCAGTGGTAAGTGTGTGTATCGGTGTAAGGGTGGGTCAATACCACGTGCAGTGGTAAGTGTGTGTATTGGTGTAAAGGTGGGTCAATACCACGTGCAGTGGCAAGTGTGTGTATCGGTGTAAGGGTGGGTCAATACCACGTGCAGTGGCAAGTGTGTGTATCGGTGTAATGGTGGGTCAATACCACGTGCAGTGGTAAGTGTGTGTATCGGTGTAAGGATGGGTCAATACCACGTGCAGTGGTAAGTGTGTGTATTGGTGTAAAGGTGGGTCAATACCACGTGCAGTGGCAAGTGTGTGTATCGGTGTAAGGGTGGGTCAATACCACGTGCAGTGGAAAGTGTGTGTATCGGTGTAAGGGTGGGTCAATACCACGTGCAGTGGCAAGTCTGTGTATCGGTGTAAGGGTGGGTCAATACCACGTGCAGTGGCAAGTGTGTGTATCGGTGTAAAGCTGGGTCAATACCACGTGCAGTGGTAAGTGTGAGTATCGGTGTAAGGGTGGGTCAATACCACGTGCAGTGGCATGTGTGTGTATCGGTGTAAGGGTGGGTAAATACCACGTGCAGTGGCAAGTCTGTGTATTGGTGTAAGGGTGGGTCAATACCACGTGCAGTGGCAAGTCTGTGTATTGGTGTAAGGGTGGGTCAATACCACGTGCAGTGGCAAGTGTGTGTATCGGTGTAAGGGTGGGTCAATACCACGTGCAGTGGCAAGTCTGTGTATTGGTGTAAGGGTGGGTCAATACCACGTGCAGTGGCAAGTGTGTGTATCGGTGTAAGGGTGGGTCAATACCACGTGCAGTGGCATGTGTGTGTATCGGTGTAAGGGTGGGTAAATACCACGTGCAGTGGCAAGTCTGTGTATTGGTGTAAGGGTGGGTCAATACCACGTGCAGTGGCAAGTCTGTGTATTGGTGTAAGGGTGGGTCAATACCACGTGCAGTGGTAAGTGTGTGTATCGGTGTAAGGGTGGGTCAATACCACGTGCAGTGGCAAGTCTGTGTATTGGTGTAAGGGTGGGTCAATACCACGTGCAGTGGCAAGTGTGTGTATCGGTGTAAGGGTGGGTCAATTCCACGTGCATTGGCATGTGTGTGTATCGGTGTAAGGGTGGGTAAATACCACGTGCAGTGGCAAGTCTGTGTATTGGTGTAAGGGTGGGTCAATACCACGTGCAGTGGCAAGTCTGTGTATTGGTGTAAGGGTGGGTCAATACCACGTGCAGTGGCAAGTGTGTGTATCGGTGTAAGGGTGGGTCAATACCACGTGCAGTGGAAAGTGTGTGTATCGGTGTAAGGGTGGGTCAATACCACGTGCAGTGGTAAGTGTGTGTATCGGTGTAAGGATGGGTCAATACCACGTGCAGTGGTAAGTGTGTGTATTGGTGTAAAGGTGGGTCAATACCACGTGCAGTGGCAAGTGTGTGTATCGGTGTAAGGGTGGGTCAATACCACGTGCAGTGGCAAGTGTGTGTATCGGTGTAAGGGTGGGTCAATACCACGTGCAGTGGCATGTGTGTGTATCGGTGTAAGGGTGGGTAAATACCACGTGCAGTGGCAAGTCTGTGTATTGGTGTAAGGGTGGGTCAATACCACGTGCAGTGGCAAGTGTGTGTATCGGTGTAAGGGTGGGTCAATACCACGTGCAGTGGAAAGTGTGTGTATCGGTGTAAGGGTGGGTCAATACCACGTGCAGTGGTAAGTGTGTGTATCGGTGTAAGGATGGGTCAATACCACGTGCAGTGGTAAGTGTGTGTATTGGTGTAAAGGTGGGTCAATACCACGTGCAGTGGCAAGTGTGTGTATCGGTGTAATGGTGGGTCAATACCACGTGCAGTGGTAAGTGTGTGTATCGGTGTAAGGGTGGGTCAATACCACGTGCAGTGGCAAGTGTGTGTATCGGTGTAATGGTGGGTCAATACTACGTGCAGTGGTAAGTGTGTGTATCGGTGTAATGGTGGGTCAATACCACCTGCAGTGGTAGGTGTGTGTATCTATGTAAGCGTGGGTCAATACTACGTGCAGTCGTAAGTCTGTGTTACCGTTGTATTACTCATAATTAGAAGGTTTAAATTAGGTCTTAATAAAGGTTTTCTGAAATCTATGTCTAAAACTAGACAGACATTATTTTTCTACTATAAAGCAAGTACCTAAATTGTTTATATTTTGGGTGATTTAACATGGTAATTTCACCACTATATAAGTGGTGGTGGGTATATTTAATCGAATGGATATAATATTAAGAAGGCGTTGATCCTTAGTTCACCACATCATCAACAAGAACAAATAATCTTCATACATACCTCCTTTAATAAACAAAATATTGTATACTTTTTCAAAAACTAATCAATCTTAATGCTGTCAATGACAAATAGGTTAAAGGGAGACATTCATAGTTAATAGACAAATACTCTAATATGACCTCGTCCACATAGAATATGGAAACAGGGGTCGTATCCAATAGTGTGCTAAATATGAGTTAAGTTAGTGAGTCGTTTAGTAATTTCCCCACTTTGCCATACGATGACAGGCCAGCACCTTGTCGTTTAGTAATTTCCCCACTTTGCCATACGATGACAGGCCAGCACCTTGTCGTTTAGTAATTTCCCCACTTTGCCATACGATGACAGGCCAGCACCTTGTCGTTTAGTGATTTCCCCACTTTGCCATACGATGACAGGCCAGCACCTTGTCGTTTAGTAATTTCCCCACTTTGCCATACGATGACAGGCCAGCACCTTGTCGTTTAGTACTTTCCCCACTTTGCCATACGATGACAGGCCAGCACCTTGTTGTTTAGTAATTTCCCCACTTTGCCATACGATGACAGGCCAGCACCTTGTCGTTTAGTAATTTCCCCACTTTGCCATACGATGACAGGCCAGCACCTTGTCGTTTCCTCCTTTACTAACCCCAAATCTTAAGAAGGTGACCTCTGTATCTTTTCCCTGTGCCTCGTCCAGTCCGATGTTTTAAAGCACAAACAAAGAGTCACTATCGTAAATAAATTGGAGATTTACTGATACATTTTCTTTATTAGAGGCTAATTTTTGTCTGATGTAAAATTAAGAGTCTAACAAAGTAATATTTTATAGCAGATAGTGTAGTCATGTATATTTAAGAGGAGATGACAGATCTAATTTTGTGATAAAATAAATGCTAGTGGCATAGGTGTAATGACCGTTGAGGCAGAACTGGTTTGACCTATCCGCAGAACAACGACACACAGACCTAGAGAACAGTAAACCTGTTCTTTCGGCTTTAGGTGTCACATCCTTGAACGATCTTTTTGTGTACCACTGACCGTGTGTTGGTATCAGCATGGAGATGATTTTTCTGGATTCTTGTATAAATTATTTACAAAAGTTTTTGGTATAAATTATAAATAATATTTTATAATACAACTATATGTGTATTTATCTTTAGTAAATAAACCTGCCGTATTTTAACAATTCGAATTCTCGTAAAAACAGGTAACCAAAATGTAAAAAAATCTTCCTCTCTTTGGGTGTATTACTCTCCTTTACTCTGATTTTGACGTTAACATTATATTGTCCATATATACTACGTCCTCTATTTGTGTTAAGCCTAGAGATAATAAAACGAACTTCGTTCTAAAACACACCAATCTTGATGCAGAATTATTATTAAAAATGTTTTTAGTAAGTAAGTTTCCTAAAGGTTTACTTCATTTTAAGTACATTGTGTAGTGTTACCGAATGACTCAAGCGTACAGTAACAACAGAGTAAAAAGAGAAATATACGACAAATTAAAAATATACGTGTTTCGTTTTAATATCATACTGCCTATTTGATTTTACTCAGATTATTACTATCTTACTATGTAAAGTAGATATTTGGTTTGTGATAGTAGTTTACATTAAACCATTGTTTCAATTGGATGGATATTCTTAGGCATATTTAAGAACATTTATTAGAGTAGGCCTTCTAATGAAAATGTGTCATGAGTAACTAACTATTAAAACTTAATATTTGATATAAAACTTAAAAGTATCTTATTTGATATAAAATATCGCTTATCGATTGCGGAACTTGTCACTTACCTTGGCCGCCCTAGCAGGAAATACACGAATAATCTAACATATAATCTACATACCCGCAATGCACATTCAGGGTTACTTGTCCAGATAATTTATTCCAAAAGTCAATTATTAACTAGACCACTCATAAATCAAGTACGAGGAAGTGAGTGATCCATCAGAGTGTGTTAATGTCATTATGAACTAAGGCGTACTAGTCGCCTACCCAAGGACCCCGTCGTGGTTCAATGAGTTTTGTAAATGACATGAACCAGTTCAGCATATCAACATATAATTTTAATATTGTCTGAAAAGTGATTATCTTAACTTTAAGTTTTTAAATATCAAATGTGCAATATGTATTACTAATAGATTTAGTTTTCTCAAATCTTCATTAGGAGAAAGTACGTGATTGTATACTCTGGAGAAAGAGCTAACGTTTTTATGGTAGATGAATGAGGATCCTCCGTGCTCCTAGGTATGGTTGGCAGATAATTAATCTAATAGAATTTTAATAAAAATAAATGCCTAAATTTAAGGAATTTAAAAGAAAACCTTATTACTATGGAGTTAGCTTTTTGAAACTATCTAAAAACTGGACAGAGCTAAACGACCACACAGAATGAACAGTATAATTGCAGAGATACCATTTCATGTATCTTCAGTTGTTCAGAAACCACTGCCTTCGTCTTCGGTATTGTCCGGCTTTTTACATAAAACTCCATTTCATGAACTTTAGTAACGTTCAGGTATACTGAAAAAGTGGAAGTAACATGTATATCGTCTACCATTTAAAGTTACAGTATATGAGATTAGAATACTTCATAACTTGAAATTAAAAATGGCTTTCTTTGATGGAGTTATGTCTGTGAAGTATACTATCTTCCACTCAACCCTATTTTAAAAATAATAATTTTTTTAATTAAATGAAATAAAAGTAAATTACAAATATTCATAGAATATTTACTTATTTAATTTATCTAAGTACCATTATTCAGGAATGACAGGGTCCATGCGGTCAGTAGTGGTGTTGCTAAGTACTCTAAATATAACCTTCATTAATCCATTGTACTTCGCTCGGATACTTCCCGACGTGACCGACCAGGTCCATGAGATCAGTAGTGGTGTTGCTAAGTACTCTAAATCTAACCTTCATTAATCCATTGTACTTCGCTCGGATACTTCCCGACGTGACCGACCAGGTCCATGAGGTCAGTAGTAGTGTTGCTAAGTACTCTAAATCGAACCTTCATTAATCCAGTACTTCGCTCAGATACTTCCCGACGTGACCGACCAGGTCCATGAGGTCAGTAGTGGTGTTGCTAAGTACTCTAAATCTAACATTCATTAATCCATTGTACTTCGCTCGGATACTTCCCGACGTGACCGACCAGGTCCATGAGGTCAGTAGTAGTGTTGCTAAGTACTCTAAATCGAACCTTCATTGATCCATTGTACTTCACTCGAATACTTCCCGACGAGACCGAAAAGAGTTCATCTTTCTTGACGATTGTGTAGGATGTGTCCTTGTCAGCGTTGCTATGTGCTGTTAACTATACTGGGTGTATATCAGAGTATGAACTCTCACTGCTAGACAATACGCCTCGTTACATTCATGTTATTGTCATGGGTGACTTCGATACTGATTACTGGGAACGTTAAATTGTGACAAGACTGTTTTTAATATTTTCCAGTAATTTTCTATGATTATGCTGTACTGCCTTTAAAAGATGCTCATCACACTTCTATAGCCGACTCCCGGCTTGAAGTCATGGTGGTTTATCACCCGACATTGTCGCATGTCACAGTCAGGTTTTCAGCTCCTTGGCTTTCAAAGCATGATTTTAATTTCAGTGCTTACTACCTTCATTCTCAAAAACTGAGTGCCAACTTAGACGGAAACAGAGAATATAAAAGCATAAATTTTGATTTCCTTGTATTTGATGCAATGTTCCTTTTATGGAATGATATTCTTCAATCCAACCAATATTGGCACATTGTCAATAAGTTCAATAAACTTTTAAACTATCTTCTTGTCAACACAACTCACTTATTTTAAAAATAGGACGAACAAATATTCCCGCAGCCAAAAAAAAAAAAAAAAAACATATATAATACAAGGGATGCAAAAAGAACGTGCCTTCTTATTCGGGAAATTTAACGATCTAAATGTTCCTATGATTGGGGCATGTATTTGATAATAATAAACTAAATTCATCACCCGGATGTGAAGCTCTAAAATTATACATTATTACCTATTATTATCTAGCAATACAAATCCTCCAAATCGCTTTAGAAAAAAATCAAGAAGCTGGAGATCGAAAATTAAAATCCTACTTCTTTCATCAACGTAAACCTTGCTGATATTACTGATTATTTCACTAATTTTTGTGTTGGTTTATAAAAAGTATAAGTTACATTAATGAATCAACCAGTTCTCTTTTTCCCAGGCCCTTTCATAAATTCGCATTACCTATGTATGGCTGCTGAGGGAGAAGTGCTAAAAGCTCTGAACAGCACAACCAGTAAAGCAGTAGAGCTGAAAAGTATTAAACAAACCCCACACTTTACACTACCTACACACTATTTACAGTAATATTTCATTTGTCTTAATGTCAGCTACTTTCCAGGGTGCTGAAAGTCTGCTATTGTTCAACCTAAACCTTCAAATCCTCTCTTCTCCTGATTGATTATGAAACTTCTGATATAGGATTCCGCAAATGTCATTGGTGTGCTGATGACTTACAAATTTACCAGCATTTTTCTACTGCTGAGTCTCACCGAGTGGTCTCACAACTGAACCTTTTAATCGCTGCAGTAGTATCTTCTGGGGCTCAGATAAGTATTAAATCATAAACAAACCAAGACTAAGCTTACTGTAAATGTTTGACTACTTTACCAAATCAATTCAATGACTGAGACTAAATAACAATACTCATGACTACTCCGACAGAAGAATCTAGGACTTGCAAGCAATAAAGAGCACTACACTACTGTAATATGTATATTAAATTTAAAATGGTACGATCATGTTACTCTATTCTTCAGAGAATTATGTATGCTCAAACTAAAACAATTTCGGAAATACCACACGCCTATAAGTTTGTGTTTAATGTTTTAAAAATCAGAACATCTGTATAATTGTAGGAGTGTTCAAAGTTCAAGTCAGAAATACACGTCAGGGAGCCTCCCTTATATGAGTTGTTAGGTAAAAAATGTCATTTAAAGACGACTCTTTTTGGTTATCACTCATAGAGGGTCTACAACGAGGGCCATGTGTACAGTGGCATTGACCCACCCGCCCACCCATACACGTACAGTGGCATAGACCCACCCGCCCAACCACACGTACAGTGGTAATTCAATACACCACTCTCTATAGCAACTCTTTTACTATATCTGCTTGTCAGGGCCATTGATAAGCACGCTCGTTCCGGGTTGGAGGTAATGGGCCTGCTTCAGTGAAGCCTGTACGGATGGGTGGGGGTTGCAGTCGTTGTGGTTCATGAATGATTTATACGAGTTTAGGATAAACGATTAAATAAGTGATCGTAGTGAAATACTCAAATACACTCAATACAAAGATTTATTTAAAAACCACTTGAAATACCTTATTAGTAACTTCGTCGAAAAATGTATGGAAATATACTGATAAAACATAATTTATGGCCTTAATTTGAAGGACCTTTATCATAAACTTCATGAGAATAAATGTTCCGAAAGCATATTTTGGCCAATTATGTGATGGTTGTACTGAAATACATGTTGTATTACAACAATAAGGATTTATTTTCATATTTTTCACATTATTTCGTAAACCTGTGCAACATAAATGTTACATTAAAGTATATATTACAGGTGTATAAATTATGAGCTATATAATTACATAATATAAAATTGTATGTTTATAATATTAATTCATAACAACACATACTTACTTCTATACAAACAATAGCCTACGTTAAATAAACTACTTATACAAACTATTACATAATATTACAAAAGTAAGTGAAAAGGTTGCTGTTGACCTTATAATCTGGAAGCCAATCGGATTAAATAAATCATACTACGATCTTATATCTTCAATTAAGTTAGTTGAGGGATAAAATAATAATTTTTGCATAAAAAGTGAGTACTTTACAAAAACATTATGTAATCTCCTGCAAACGGTCACTTATATTTTTAAATAGTTTTATTTTTAAGAAAGAATATTTTAGTTCTATAATTAGCTTCGTATTTAGTTTATAAGTGAAAAGTCATTAAAGACCATTTAAAAATTGCTTTAAACATTTTATTGAACGTTTTTATAATCTTTTTCATAATAATATATTTAAATTTGAACTTAAAAAATAATCAATGATTAATTTATTATTTCACACTACTTTTACAGTGACCATTGATATAGTTGTTATTTTCTTGAACTTTTGATGATTTTTTGGCTGGTTTGTTGTATGATTTATAATAGAAGTTCAAAAACAGGGCCGTGAAGATAACTCCCTGCAGTACTGCATACATGTTGTAAGCTGTTTGAAGAGGCGGTGATCGACACAGGCATAACAGAGTGAGGAAGTACACCGTTAGGAGGAAAAACTGAAACTAAACATATTTGTTTGAATAAACGCTTGTTGGTAGTTTTTCTATGAAGCCAAAAACTTATAATTTGTTAGCAATGTCATAAAAATAATTAAAATTTAAGGGAATCATTGCCGAATGATGAAATATTTAATATTACTTTCATTGTATATAAAATGTCCGTAAACTAGAATACAACTCTTTCAAGATATGATTTCTTTAAATTTCACCCCTCTTGATGTACAGTCAGTTCCGTCATAAACATAACTTTCATAAAATAGTCTGTATGTTTAGACTTATACAGTATGTACATTTATATGCCTGAAATTATTTTCGTAACTTTTTATCAGTGAATACTCCACCGAAGATTCATGTATTGTTTTTGTTGTTATTAAATGTTTACCCTTGTTGATTTTTCTAAATATTTAGATTGTCCTAGGTATATTTAATTTGTTTTATTTTATTGTGTTACGTTATGTTATATAACATTTATATTTATGTTTATATTTACATTTTATGTTCTTATTTATATGTATTCAGGACCAAATACAATTTTTATTTTTGTTTTGAACTTATATAAATTTATATTAAATACATAACCTAATTACTATATTTTTATTTGTATTAACATAAAAAGACATATCATGTTTGTTAATTAAGTAAAACTTATTGTTAACTTATTATTTTAAAAATAACAATAATAGAAATTAATAGATCGAAATATGTTTTATGATGCAAATATTATAGAAAATGTATTCATCCCTAATATTTCTCCTCAAATAGCCATAGGCTAGAGAAATAAATAAAAATGATTACTTGTAGAGAATTCGATATACAAAATATAAAATAAGAATGTACAACTGAATGGCTACTGATTTATTAATATTTTTTTAATGATACTCGTCAGTGAATGTGACCTACATATATGTGCAAACAACTTATTCCACGTCTAGTGACCATGTGTTAGTTGGGGTAGTTAGACCTGAACTCTCTGGTATGGACCAAAGGCACTCAGAAATCACACCGATCTATACTGAGCAGACTATTTTCGTTATTCGTTCGTAATGGAGAGACCAAAATAGTTTAACAAACCACTTACCTGTCTCTAGTCTATCCTCTCACTGAATACACTGAATATCACCCTACCTTATTGCTTATTAGTACGTATCTATGACAAGTAAAAAGGGATCATGACACCAACTAATGAATTCCAAATGGCCACCTTTATTTTGACTCCGAAAGCTATACCTTTTGGAACTCAGGTACATAATCCAACATTTGAGAAAGTTTAATGGGTGAGCAGGAAAGGCGATGTTAAATTTCATAAATTTAGGTACACTTATAACAAAAACACTACAGTCACAGCATTGAAACTTGTATGATATCTTTTTAAACCTTTTATTAAGAAACGGACCCATTTTTAAAAGTTTTTACAAAAACTTGTTAAAATTATATTTGTTTTCTAAAAGTATATTTTTTCCAAAATGTTCAACTGTATTTTATTTTTTCATTTACTATAGTTAAAATAACCAAATTGGGTATAGTTATTGAAATATCCTAGTTTATTATATGTAAAAATGTCAACTCTCTAGGTAAAATACTTTTGAGAAAATTGTAGCTTTGTATGATAAATTCCCAATTTTCGGAAAATCACAAACATACAACAAAAAAAACACATCCTGGTCCTTACTGAGGGTCATCAGCTTCACTTACTGTATGTCTACCTTATGAGTCTCCTCTTTCTCCTAGTAATCCTTGCTTCTTTGATCCTTTTTTAGCAGATTTTTATGCTTTTTTCAGTTTTAAATCATCAATATGATACAATGTATTTTTTTGAATTTTTACATTTTCTGTAATAAGCCTACAGTTGGATTGTAACCCTATCTTACTATTTTTTTTTCGTCTATTGATTCCCTACATAATGTTTTATTTTATTTTTGTAACTCACGTTTAGTCTAGGTATTGCAAAAATATTCACAATTATAAAATCTCATCAAATAATAATAAATAACATACATAACAAAAACTTACATTTTGTAAACAAACTTTTGTTACTATGGTTATTTTATTGTTCATTTGTAAACAAACAGATTGGCTTAAGTTTGGTAGCAAGCTGTCTGCTTCTAATTCAGTTGCTTATGAAAAGCCTAATAATAATTATTGTGTTTCTAATAAGGCTGTTATTCTCCAGCTGATTCAACCATCCAACATAACATATTTGTTTACAACATAACATGTTTACACAGAAAAAACAAAATTTAATATACTAAAACAAAATTGAATTCACAAAAAATGTTACCTTTCTTGCTCCCCTTCTTATAACCTACCAATTTTTCAGGAAGTTATAGCGTTTTACTGGATATATTCTGGCAAGACGAGCCAGTTAAATAGTTTTGGTCGAAAACCTCACAACTATGAATGCCTGGTCAACGACTGCCTTTTAGTATTATTATATCACTGGTCTTAATTGTTCTAACTTGATTTCCATTGGAAGTTCACCAAAGCAGAATGAGATGCCCCTCTGTGGTACATTAATCTAGCATTCAAGGCTGTTAGAATAAGACATACACTTATACAGAAGTGTTTTTGTAGCTCTTGGTATGAATAAATTGTTGATATTATTTTATAAAATCATAATCTTAATGAAAAATAAACAGGTGAAAGCCCACTTTCATTCTAAAGATAAACTTGATCGATTTAGATCAGACATAGTTATTTATCTAAATAGATCTGCTGTAGATCTTCAATGGAGATGATGTTGAAAATGTGTAACAATTACGACAAATTTTGAATTCAAGAATAGTTGTTTGTCAACTAGTTTTTAATAATAATTTACATTATATGTATACCATAAAAAGTTTCATGAACAATGTACATACATAAAAAACACAGGTAAACTATAGAGTAATAAATAATTATTTTAATCGTTTTGGCCAATTTTTTAGTAACGTGAGAAACCCTAAACATTATCTTTTGTAAAATAATATACGAATAAGTAGATTTATTAAATTTTAATCACATAGTTGATCGTTGCACACTAAATGTTGCATGCAATTTAAATATTTTAAACATTTCTTTAGCTTAAAGCATTACATCGGAATATAATTAAGTACGAGAATAAAGTGGCATTGATATATATTCATAAGAACGTATTACTCTAAAATATTATCTCCGACTAGCTGTTACATATTTACCAGTTGCATCCATGTAATGTACTTCTTCCACCACAAATATCGCTGGACTGAGGGTCCAAGGGCAGACAGGAAGTAGTAGCTGTACATGACGACATGAACTACGGAGTTTACTAGGCCTATCATGATCCCTTGCTCGCCTAAACACAGATTTTTTACGAAAACAAAATAAAATTCTTATAATATCAAATAAAACATTGGTAACTAGGTATATTTTGTATTACTATTATTAAAAGATTTCATCCTCAAATAGTATTTTTTGTAATATAAACACTAAAGTAAACAAACTGTTTTTGCTATAAAGTGTATTAGGTAAGATTGCTAATTTTGGAAGAGAGCAAATATATTAGGTATGTATGCTATGTTTAAATATGCATACATATTTAAAAATAAAAATTTAATTGGCTTTGGACATAATGGTTTAGCAACAATAAGTTTCACACACAAAAATATGTGTTAGGCCAACAACTAATTGTTATAACATAATGCTGGATACTTGTTTATGGCTATTTGACAAGTCAAAATAATAATTTTTGTATGCTTATTAATCTGTAAACAGTTACCCATCTTCTTTTCTTAGATAGCATTGTAGTATTAAAGGAATTTTGGGTATATGGACAGAGTTGCATTGTCAATTTTTAGCAAACAAATATTTTAAAATCTTCTATCAATACTTAAAAAGGGATGTTATCAAAAAAAGAATAATAAGTTTGGGCTGATTATTAAGTGGTATTTGTTTATGTTAAGGCCCATCTAGTAGCCAGTTCAAAATATATAAGAAACAACGAAATTAAAAACTTTTTTTACCTTTTCAGAAGTTTAGTATGGCTTTATTCCACTTTTTGCTCAGGAATCATGATAAAATCTGTTGATATCTAACTTTTTACGTAGCGTTTTTGGACTCATTCGTGCATAAAATTTTTTAGATATTTTAACCGGTAGAATATGGTATAGAAGTGGGAGGTTAACATCATAAGGATATATATATATATATATATATATATATATATATATATATATATATATATATATATATATATATATATATATAACACTTAAAATTGTACAATGGTCAGGGTACAAAAGCAAAAAATTGAAATAAAAAAATTTAAATTTTAAAACAAATTACTGACCTAGGTTAATATGAACCACGTAGTTTCAATTCCAGGGTAACTATAAAAAAGAAATCGACAGATGAAGAGAGCCAGTGGCATTCATTGGATGCATTCTAAAGTATAGTTCGCCTCGTAGTTCGAGCCACGCCTACGCCGAACTACGTACCTGGCGTGGGTTCTCATAGAGCAACGGAAACAGATGAGATGCTGAATCTCGGAACAGTGAATCTGGTATTTGATATGCAGGAAAAGCACATCCTGCATATCACGCCTAACATTCATCGATCAACAAAAGTTGGACTTCTCAATAACTGAAACCCAGAAAAACACCTAAAACCTATATAACCTTGTTCTGCATATTTTTAAGTGAGTTTTTGTCACCACACCACATTACAGTAAACAAACGACGAACGAACAAAAGTTCAGTAGAAAGTCTTGAGAGCAAAAAGATAGTTAATATATCTCAGTAGTCTTCATACCAAACCCGTGTTCCTGTAAGTGTTTGAATATATGATATGTATGTGATGTTCAGGACTAAGGTTAGTGGATAGTAAAACACGCACTTGAACAGCTTCAGCTTGAGGTAAACAAATCAGGGAGCCTAAAGGCTCCAAACTCCAAACATACACATTTTTCACATTCAGAAACATTGAGTTACTATCACACCCAACGGCAACAGCATCAACATTATGTTACAAAACAACACAGAATTCCAGATAAAAACCTCTTATTGGGTGCCATCAGTGATTAGGTGGCACAACTAACACCAAAAGTATACACGATTTCTTTAAAACATGTTGAACAATAAAGGCTCAGATGAGAACTTCGGGCACTCTGGTAGATGCAATGAACTTCGACGAAAAACTATAAGCAAATTGTAGTTGTAGCTTTCTAGAGGAAAGGGTAGCAATTACAACCCCAGTGATTCCGTAGACTTCAGGTTTTACCAGAAATATGACGTGGTTATCGTGTTAAAAATATGACATATTCAAAGCTTTTAAACTAATGAATTGAGCTAGGAGCTTCCAAACAAGATATTAAGAAACACTAATATGAAAATTTTTAAAAATAAATTGATTTCAGTAAATAGTAAAAGTATATAGTTAATTATTAGCCCTACGGATCAATTAAGAAATGTACTAATGCAAATATTTTCAAACTTTATGGCGTGCACTACGCAACAAAGAACATTGACTAAAATAAAATATATCCTACTCGACGAGACAAATTGGAGTACATGCGGAAGACAAAGTGTGGGTGGGAGGGATTAGAATCTAGAATGACAAAAATGATAGTAGATGAAACGATTGACGAATAAGGGATCAGGACCTTTAGGTAGACCTAAGCAATTAGAACTTGAGACGTTAATGTTGACAGAGAGGTGCAATTCGAATTGGAAGCAAAGACTTACAATGAGCTGCCAAATGTGTTAAGTTTCTGGTCAAGTCATTAAAATGCAATTGTTTATAAATTGTAAAATGATTACGTAATGTTAGGAGGCAAAGTTTTTTTTTTCAAGGTGTTGTATTATATGTTCTGGATGTGGAAAACTTTAGGTAATATATTCAGCTATCCACAAAGGATATTCAATTTGTATTCTACTTGATATGTTATGTGTTATGGATTTCGGAGTATTATTGATATTGCAAAGATTATAAAATATGTTCTTAGTTCTTTTAAAAGTTACATATTTATTGTTTTCCAAATCTTTATTCAGATATGTCTTTATTATTTACCGTTTCTAGGACATAAAAAGGTCACTATGCCATCATGTGTTTTGTGTTATGATTTTAAAACATCGGGTATATCATAGATTAAAGTTTCTGTTTTAATTCATTTTAAAGTGTTGTCGTTTTTTGTGTTAATAGTATTATACTTAGAGATTTTGGGATCGTGAAGGATAGGTTCTGATTTCAGCCCTCATATGATATTTTGTATTTTAAGTAATACGTTATGTGGTCAGGATTTTGGAATGTCGTACAACCTTCTCTTGCAACTTTCTGTTGCATGTCCTCCTAAGACTAATCAGCCTGTTTATAAAAGGTTTTCTGTTTGGAGTTTTCCAATATTGTGTAGATTATTGACGATACGTTATGCTATCAATTCTCTAAAATATATCGTCTTTCATGAAATAAGTTTCATGACTAAGATATATTATGTCATGTGTCTTACATATAATATGTATTTTGGCTTGTCATTGGATGTCTTTTTTCTGATCTGTAAGTGTATGTCTTAAAATATGATTTAACAATACAAAATATTGTTATTTTAATCAAATAACATATAAACCTTTAAATTATCTTATGTGCAATAAAGTATTTTGACTAAGTATTGTAGTATAGTTCAGACTAGCATGTTATGTTTATTGGATATTGATATTTTGCGTAGGTACATAGTTTGTAGGTTCAATTTAGATTGATTGATATTTCTTTGTTCTGCCTTTTTAATTATTTAACTGCTATGTAATTGGTGTCTTTCTCCTCCAGTAGAAATTACATTTGAATCAACACCATTACTGATCTTAAAAATTACACAAACAAAGAGATTTTTAAATCATCGGTGCAATTTTTTTTAAGACTATTATTAATTGCCATGGGATATGATTGACTAACAAAATAGGAGATTACTAAGCTAAGATTATCCTTGGGTGTCATCTTAGCTAGGCACACTAACTCCACAGAACTCCTTTATGGAACAGATCTAAGATGAGTGATCACTCCACAGAACTAAGAAAACTAAAATAATTAGATATATAAAAACCATTCCACGCTAGTCTAGACTAGTCAATGGCTTTGACCCACCCGCTCACCCACACACATACATTGGTTTTGACCCATCCACCCACCATTTCATGTATAGTAGTATTGACTCACCCACTCGCCCACACACATACAGTGGTATTTACCCACCCGCCCACCCAAACACGTACAATGGTATTTACCCACCCGCCCACCCAAACACGTACAATGGTATTTACCCACCCGCCCACCCAAACACGTACAATGGTATTTACCCACTCGCCCACCCACACACGTACAATGGTATTGACCCACAAGCCCACCCATACACGTACAATGGTATTTACAAACCCGCCCACCCACACACGTACAATGGTATTTACCAACCCGCCCACCCACACACGTACAGTGGTATTTACCCACCCACCCATCCACACACGTACAGTGGTATTTACCCACCCGCCCACCGACACACGTACAGTGGTATTAGTACACTGTGAAACTAAAATGTGTAGGTGAGCCAAAGTACTGGGCAACAATTAAATACCATAACAAACTTTTTTACAATTAAATGTATTGTAATGAATAGGCGTGCTTATCGTGTTAAAGACCTGCACTTTCAAAGTCCGTCAGAAAGAATTCTGCATTTTTACATGGAAAAAGTAAATTGAGTACTAAAAAGGACTCACGGGTTTTCCCGTACAGCAGTGATACGGGTCTAGTACCACAGTGGTACAGTAATAATACTTGACCACTACCATCTTGATTTAAGAAAATGATGGATACAATATAATTTAAATAAATCTAGAACTGTGTTTTTAGATTATTTCAGCCAAGCTACTTAAAAAATATAATAAATGAGAGCTGATTAATGTTATACTCTATTCCTTAATAATTTCCAAAGCTACACAAGTGTATAATACACTCGAATATTGTAATAAATATTAGTAGTTCAGATTAATAATAATAAATAAAAAATATAAGAAGAAAAGACATAAGAAACTTTAAATTTAAATTAGTCATGTTAAATGCAATTTGAAATCCTATTAAATTAGAGGTAATTTGAAATAAGAAAAACACAAGTGTTATATAAGCATGAAATATCGGATACCGGACATTTTATAAGACGGATATTTTTACATACAATCCAAATAAAGGAACGTTTGTTTAGACTATTAGAGTTAGGCCCCTGATTTGGGTCTGAAAGTAAGCTTACTATTATAATCATAATTCTGATTCCCATTCCACTAGCCACTTGTAAAATAAAATTCTAAAGATTTTACAATCATTTATACATTTCAATGATTTTTGAATTAATGTTGCTAAGCTATCGTTTTTAATAGATATTCTTTATATATAACTTATCAAGAAAGCCTATGGGAAATGTATTTAAATGTACCGCTCCTTTAAAATAAATCATGTTCACAGTTCCAGGATTCCACCTTGGAGCTCGAAACAATCAAAGCAATCGGATGTAGGTTTCCTTCTTCGTGCTAAGTGACGGGGCGAATAAAACCAGTTGTACAAACCTTTCAATGAAAGTGTCAAAGGTACCATCTAAGGAAATTTTTTTTTTTTAATCTTAAGGAAAGTTTACTATTTTCACAGAAAAAAAATTAAATAAATAAAAAACATCTTGTCTTGAATTCCACTGTCGGAAATCAAAAAAAATATATGTAGTATTTTTTTAAAGTAGCTTCGGATTTTTTTAATTTACTACTTTAATTGCGTACTTAGTTGCGGTTGGTACTTATTGGCAAATATCTTTGATGCCATTTATTGATAATGAATTCCGCGTCCCTAAATCTAGTATATGAATTTCCACAACAAAGCACACCTTGAAAATAATTTTTCTTTTTTCAATGAAAGTTAATTAATCAGGTCAAAACTAAATATTTTAAATCTATGACAATCAATATTTATAAATATCTGCTTTTGTGAGTTCACGTAAATATGTTTACAATAACAATTGTAATAATGACAACATTTCAGGTGTTATTATCGTTAGGACAGCTGCATTGGAATTTATAACTCAGCTTGTAGTTGTCATCGTGGGGAGGACTCGTTCGTGACATGTGACAAATACAGGTTTAACTCCTCTGTAACGATATTCCCATGTAACAAAATGTCTGAAAACCGGAAATACCTCTGACGTATTTCAAGTAGAGCCAAACTATCAGCACCATGTGCGTGTGATGATACACGTGCAGGAACGAGACGTGGGACTGCTTCTTCCTCAATACGAAAAATACCTAGAAAAAAAACTATTGTCAGAATTCTACGAAACTAAAGTTAAGTACATAGCAGAATATATAAATTCTATTTTAATACATACTGTTTCAATATGTTTTGTAAATATTAGATGATCTATGGTATAAGGGTACTTTATAAAAAATTACTAAATGCAAACAAAATGAGTATCTAATAAAGTACAATAAAAAAACTATTATATTAATATAAGTATTTAAGGTTTGAAACAAATATCATATATTTATTTTAAGAATGCAGACATTATTTTAGACCAGTTTACACTCTAAAAACAAACTTTTTAATATCACTTGCATTGAGATGTTAATTATTGTTGGCAAATAATAGCTGTATAATATAAGGGAAAAAGACTTGAGACCAAAAATTATGTACTTCGAGTAAAATTCTAGGATATTGATCTAATAAATACATGTTATAGTTTTAGTTTGGATAACAATTACCAAAAATACAACAATAATCTCTAAACATAATATAAATAAAGGGTAATATTTCCTTATAAGCTATATAGAAACGTTATTGTGTTATTTTCTGTGTATTGCAACAATATCTCTTAAGGAAAGTCCAAAATGTATGTATAGTCAGATATAAGCTGAGGTACTCTAGCTCATCAGCTATAAAATGAACATACCGTTCGGAACAACAAATTATAGATCTCGATTTAATGTGGCAAGACACTTACTCCATAAAATACTTCTTTCATTTAAGAAACATTAAGTTATCAATAGAGTAGTTGTTGTCCGTGTATGATGGTCAGGTAGGATGGATGGGAGGAATGGTAGAATGATAGGCTTAGCCTGATATAATATTCTGGAACGTGTACAACTAAGACTATTGCGATTGACTGATAGAAAGAACTATATAGTCCTAATGTCCCCCCTATCGAAAACATTTTTATTTTATTATAATTTAATTTCATTAATGTATAGTTTTAGAAAGGTTTTGCCTTCCACATGATAATTCTTGAAAAATAACGATTTCCTCATTTAACATTGCAAAAAAAAAAAAAAACGCAAATTAGTTTATATTTTAAAGTAATTTGTCAAGGATCACTAAAGGATGTGCGTTTATCACTAAATGAAACATTGTCTAGAAGAACTGTATTACTGTGATCGGAGGACTGATAAATGATGTTAGGTGTTAGTAATGAGTATTTAAATTATTCCTTCAATAGAAGTAATGCAATGATCTGTTTGTGTTTAGTGAACAGATAAATGGAACTCTTTGTTATTTCGCCGGGATGATGGCACTTATACATTTTTCCTTTCGCCATCTTTAAAATTCCTATTTACGTTATAAATTAAGACATATTTAACAATACTATGAATGAAAACTTCGTTCTACATAACAAAACCAATTTGATACATACCGTGTCAATTAGGTCCGACACCTTTGACATCATCCAAATCCACGTTACTTTGAATGCCTGGGAACAAAGTAATCAATACGTTTATTTAAACAACTGACAATAGTCAAATAGACTAATACGTTACAAAGTTGAACAATTGAACTATAAAGATGTACATCTCAAAATTAATCATATGGTTATTGCAACATTTTTCAATTACAAAAAAATAAAGTTCCATCATTTAAGTTACACATTTCAAGGGGTTATGTATATATTTTAACATCTCTTAGCAGTTAATGTATGCCTGCGGGCATGTGCTTGGACTTTATTCAATTATTGAGGTAACACCTCAATTATATACTGGATTCTTGTGCTGACTATTTCATGAAATATATTTTATTTACGTAATTCTGATCCAAAACTTCCATCCTCATTTCTCTCTTAAAGAACTCTCCACTGACCAACTCATTTCTCCTTTCCTTCAAAACTTTCACACTCACCTAACCCAGAGTGTAGTACATGATAGAATGTTACATTTTGATAGGTCCTTACAAGAATTACATTTAGCAGTTAAAAATCTGCCACTTGTAATTATTATGATAACTGTATTTATTTAACGTGTGTTTGTGTACTTTGAAAAACTAATTTAGAAACATAGAATTAATTCAGTGCTAATTAAAATAATACATTAAAAAGTTATGATTAGGCTGTATGATCCGATATACTTACAAACAGTCTGAGTGCCTTGTTTCGGCTTGGACTCTGAGGGCTGCAGGATTCTTCCATCATGTAAGGAAACCACCTGGTCTCTTCAGCAAACTATACAAAATTTAAGTCATTCTCACGTACACTTTATTCTAATTCGGAAAATTAGTTGAATTCTGAGTCAAAATTATCTCAATTGATAAATATAGATTATTGCTTAATGTTTAGTGTTGTACTAGAACTTAATTTTAGTTGAAAGTTAACACTGTTTAAGTGTTATACAACATTTATTGGTATTAATAGTTTCTTCTATTACTTAATGTCTGAAATGCTTTGAATAAGTTTATGCCCATATTACTTTGCTTTAATCTTAATACAAACCTTATTAAAAAGATAGTCTACTTAAAAATGACTACGAGAGATTAAAATGTGTTAAATAAGTAAATGCCTTTATTACTATCCTGAAGGACAAAATTAAAATATACATAAATGCAACCCATTACACCTGCCTAATGTAAAGCATCAAACTTTAATAGAATGTTTTAATGTCTTACTCGACATCAAAATTGCATATCGACTAAGGAGATGAATTAAATAAATACTGTTTTGATTTTGAATGTAAAATAAGGATATTTTCTTAAAGTAAATTAGTCAGATTAGTCACAGTTTTTTTCACAAATATAAGTATTTTCAGTTTATTTTAATTCATATTTAAGCATCTCAATGATATTATAGTTAAAATATAAATAATTAAATATTGTATTTCAGTAAAATTTAACTTAATATAGTTATTATATTGGCCTTTTAAGTTGCATCATAATATATTTTGAGTTATTCTTTAACTTTTTATGAAAATTAGATTAGTTTTTTTAGAAAATAAATTCACTCACCAAATCATATGTGTCTGCAGCCCCGGTGCGAAATTTATTTTATACTAACTATGTATAAATTTAAGGCAATAGATTTGTCTTCCCCCACCCGTATGTGTATGGTGGTGATGATAATTAAAAACCACCCATATACGTAAATTGGTGATACCACTCCCACACACTCATACAGGTACTGTGTTGATAACCCATACTATCCCATCCTATCCAAGTAGTGAAGACTATCCTGCCTATTCATAACTTATAATAATGGTGAGCACTCCACTCCATATACGTAGTGTGTGATGAACAATATGTCTGACCTAAATACAGGGTGTTTAAAAAAGGATGACCCGATTTTAAATGGCTATATTTATTAGGAAAAAGGGCTTTACACAAAAATTCTGAACATTAAAATACTCACAAATGAATGACGTTTACGAAAACGTATCATAAATGTTCATTACATTCTCCATTTTCATCACAGATGATATCTAGTCGATAGCTGAATTTCTTATAGACACCTTACGCATAGTTTGGGATGAATTCAGCTATCGACTTGATGTCATCCATGTTGCAAATGGAGGACATATTGAACTTTTGTGTTGCATTTTCGTACATGTCCAATATGTTTTGGTAAAGCCCTGGTTTCTAATTAATATAGATATTTAAAGTCGAGTTATTATTTTTTAAACATCCTGTAAGAAGGTGATAACTATCCCCAATAACTCATACACGAACAATGGTCTTAAACATTCTGTCCACCCATACACTTATGGTTGTGAAGACTACCCTACATTCCCATACATATACTGTGTTGATGAGCCTCAAACCTTCCCATACACATATTGTAGTGATAACTATATCACCCATTTATACATGTGCAACGGTATGCCTTCTCACCCACCCATACACGTACAGTGTTGATGAACTTTATATGTACAATAAATACCATCATTCGTGTATGGGTGATGGAAGATCATTAGCAATGTACGTATATTGGAAGGTTGGAAGGTAATGCTCCTGGTCATACGTTTCATCCGTTTTGTAAGTTCTAATTGTTCGTGTTGTTTTGTAAGTTCTAATTGTTCGTGTTGTTTTGTAAGTTCTACTCGTTCGTTTTGTTTTGTAAGTTCTACTCGTTCGTGCTGTTTTGTAAGTTATAATAGTTCGTGTTGTTTTGTAAGTTCTAGTCGTTCGTGTTGTTTTGTAAGTTCTAGTCGTTCGTGTTTTTTTGTAAGTTCTACTCGTTCGTGTTGTTTTGTAAGTTCTACTCGTTCGTGTTGTTTTGTAAGTTCTACTTGTTCGTGTTGTTTTGTAAGTTCTACTAGTTCGTGTTGTTTTTTACGTTTTACTCAAAGTTCACACGCCGTCTAGGTTAGAGTTTCAGGATTGTTATTTAGCTGGAAATCATATCATAAATGTGTGTTTGAACGTTGAGGTGTAATTAGGATCCTTAGTTGCCCTGGCTAATCAGCCCTTTCTGAGTATAACTCAAACTCAGCTGGTAACCAGACTACACAGGCCATCCACAACCTTATTTCATTAAAATTACTCATGTTTACCTTAAAATACGTATACAGGTAAGTTGTGTCGACATCTCATATTTGAATAATTTTATTATAAAAATTATATTAGGGTGAGTGGGAGTTCATTGAAAGTCATAAATCATGGGTAACATGTTATATGAATGGAATCGAGATTTTTCCTTTCTGTTTTGTGCTGTAAGGATAAAGATCTAGCGTTTAGTGAAACGTGTTGTGTGTTACAACTTAATATAAGGTATTACAACATGCGTTTGTATAGGTTGGAAAGGGAAACATTATGTTTCTCCAAAGACATTGTATCAGCCTGTGGTGAAGGATTCTTACATTCCTCGTTTACCGTACAACATTACGTCATTTGGTTAATGTAACGTATGTTAGGATTAGGTAACGTTGATAGCTCTTCTGTCCACCCTTGCACATGTTATATGATATACGTTATATCTTTCTTCTACAAAGTGGAAAAGTAATACATGTCCACCTCCAGTAAATGTCGTTCAGCTTGGCATAAGTTACGTCCTAGGTACCAAGTTACGTGATCATCAAACAGTTAAGAGGATCCACAATCTTGTACATAAATTGGGATATTACACCTTGTAAACAAATCTAGTAGTGTTTAGACGTTAAAATAACAAATCCTAACTGCACAAGCAAATTAACATTTCATTAAGATATATTCCATAAGTCAAATTATATATCATTTAAAATATGCAAATTTTAAAATATTTGAAATGGGTAAGTAGAGGGGCTAAGATATGTTTAACATTTTACTAATTATCTTAAACTATTTCAGTAAAAACCAATAATATTTCAATCGTATGCTTTGTGAGTCTCCTTTATAACAAAACTGTATTATATACATGTATACTTTTAATCAAAGTATTAATTAGGCATCTTGCTAGCTTTGTAATTAGCGCTTCTGCTTCATATGCAGATGGTCATGGGTTCGTATCTCGGAAGGTCTACTAAAGCTTTGCTTAAAGAGTATGGACGTTGTCCAATAACAACGTTTATAAGTTAAGTTTAAAATGCCACTGTTGAATAGTTATTATAAGCTTAATAATCTTAACTCTGCAGTCAGGATAAAAATGACCATCTTGAAATATATTACTTCAAATGTTGGATGTTTTTTCACCCACAGGTAATAATAAAGAAAAGTTGCTTAAAACTAAGTTTTCTCTGGTAAAAAACAAAAAACAAACAATTTAACAAGTAACACTTTTTCATAAAAATAGTAATTCGTGTCTCATTATCGTAATAGTTTTCCACTCTAAACAGACGAGGAGTTCCTAAACACGGACTAATTATTTTTATAATCACCGTGAAAAATGTTACTTAGTTTTTTTCTCTTGTTAAAAATACAGCCTTATATAAATGGGATTGTTTTTAAATAATGGAAGAAATTTTACTAAAAAATACCATTTTAAATTTATTTTTTGCACTACTTTAGTAAGTGTGTTTGAAAAATAAATTAGTAGCAATCTGCACTTGTTGTAGACTACCAAATATGATAAATAATACTAGGAAGGTTACTCATTTGTTGCTACCTCAAATAGTTTTTGAGGACTACTTAAATAGATCACAGGTGATTACCTAAGTCGGTAATGGGAGGCTACCCTGTTAGATAATTGGTGTCAACACAAGTTCAGTATGGGTATCTAAGTATGTTATTTAATCTACCTCCCAAATACACCAAATCTTCACTTCGGCTACCCAACTAGGTTAAAGGATAATCAATCTTATAGGTGGTGGCTTAGCTTCATCAGTGGGTATTACCACGTTAAAGATTACATTATAAAGTTTCATTTCGTTTGATTTTTACATGAATTTAAACCTTTTGGAAGCAAGTAACGTAGTCCTCACATCTAGGTTCACTGTTCCAACCCTGCACTGTTATTTTTGTATTAATTTAAACTTTTTGGAAGCAAGTAACGTAGTCCTCACATCTAAGTTCACTGTTCCAACCCTGGACTGTTATTTTTGTATTAATTTAAACGTTTTGGAAGCAAGTAACGTATTCCTCACATCTAGGTTCACTGTTCCAACCCTGGACTGTTATTTTTGTATTAATTTAAACCTTTTGGAAGCAAGTAACGAAGTCCTCACATCTAGGTTCACTGTTCCAACCCTGGACTGTTATTTTTATATTAATTTAAACCTTTTGGAAGCAAGTAACGTATTCCTCACATCTAGGTTCACTGTTCCAACCCTGGACTGTTATTTTTCTATTAATTTAAACCTTTTGGAAGCAAGTAACATAGTCCTCACATCTAGGTGCACTGTTCCAACCCTGGACTGTTATTTTTGTATTAATTTAAACCTTTTGGAAGCAAGTAACGTAGTCCTCACATCTAGGTTCACTGTTCCAACCCTGGACTGTTATTTTTGTATTAATTTAAACCTTTTGGAAGCAAGTAACGTAGTCCTCACATCTAGGTTCACTGTTCCAACCCTGGACTGTTATTTTTGTATTAATTTAAACCTTTTGAAAGCAAGTAACATAGTCCTCACATCTAGGTTCACTGTTCCAACCCTGGACTGTTATTTTTGTATTAATTTAAACCTTTTGGAAGCAAGTAACGTAGTCCTCACATCTAGGTTCACTGTTCCAACCCTGGACTGTTATTTTTGTATTAATTTAAACCTTTTGGAAGCAAGTAACGTAGTCCTCACATCTAGGTTCACTGTTCCAACCCTGGACTGTTATGTTTGTATTAATTTAAACCTTTTGGAAGCAAGTAACGTAGTCCTCACATCTAGGTTCACTGTTCCAACACTGGACTGTTATTTTTGTATTAACAAATTATTTTACGTAATAATAATGACAATGAATTGGTAGAAAAACATGTTATATAGAAATTTTGAACCATACAATAAAAATAATAATTTAAATTATTTGAGAATTTTTAAAAAGACATTGTAACAAACTTATTTTACTAATGATATTCGATAAAATCAATAGTTAATGGAATAAATATTTCTTGTTTTCCAATGACATGATCACACAAAATTCCTAATAGAAAAATATAAAAAATACTATAACACTCCTGAACTCTGAAACGTTGTTATTTACAAAGCCTGCTAGAGTATTTCTAAGTTAGGTCCGTTTACGAAGTTACGGAAGTAGTGACAAAGTTTTGGTGGGAGTTTGTACAAAAACTTTGCCATTAGATGACAATGTGGTCGAGGGTGACCTGTAATACACTGGTAATCAAGTTTATGGTCCCCTGACATGAAAGTTAAAATGTCTCTATCAACATTGTTTATATAAGTCATCTAAGTTATAAATAATTTTAAAATTCTCAGGTTACTCCAATAAAATGATTTATTTTCGTAAAGCCTTTCTCCTACAATGTAGACGACATAAGCAAAATGCTAATTGATATCTGAAGATGCCTACTACAGTGTAGGTGAAAGGCCTCACTAAATTAAATTATTTTATTGGAGTAACCTGAGAATTTATAAATTATTTATAATTTAAACAAACTCCAATAAAGAACTAGAAGGGAAAAAAGTCATTTAAAGTTTTACTAAAGTTAGTAAGATTTTTTTACCAGTTGAGGATGCAACGAAACATAAATCACGACTACGTTATACATCCAAATAGACAAACGTTTATTAGTATTACAACTACGTTATACCTCCAAATAGACAAACGTTTATTAGTATTACAACTACGTTATACCTCCAAATAGACAAACGTTTATTAGTATTACGACTACGTTATACCTCCAAATAGACAAACGTTTATTAGTATTACAACTACGTTATACCTCCAAATAGACAAACGTTTATTAGTATTACAACTACGTTATACCTCCAAATAGACAAACGTTTATTAGTATTACAACTACGTTATACCTCCAAATAGACAAACGTTTATTAGTATTACAACTATGTTATACCACGAAATATACAAACGTTTATTAGTATTACGACTACGTTATACCACGAAATATACAAACGTTTATTAGTATTACGACTACGTTATACCTCGAAATATACAAACGTTTATTAGTATTACGACTACGTTATACCTCGAAATATACAAACGTTTATTAGTATTACGACTACGTTATACCTCGAAATATACAAACGTTTATTAGTATTACGACTACGTTATACGTCGAAATATACAAACGTTTATTAGTATTACGACTACGTTATACCTCCAAATATACAAACGTTTATTAGTAATGAATGAAATGAAAATAGTGAAATGAAAATATCTTTATTCCATCTGAAACAATACACTTCATGTACAATACAATGTGGTAGGAATATACTCGACCATCGTATACAGTTGCGATGGCCGGAAAATAAAACAAAGAACACTTGTCAGTCACTAAGTCCATGACACTGAGAATTGGTGTTCGGCCTCTGTAGTGTTAACATTTACTTATCTACATGTGGACAAATTTATCTTATACTATTCACATTGCATTGAAACAAAACTTAAGAATAATTTCGAGGAAAATTATTGTATTACCACTACGTTATACCTCCAAATATACAAACGTTTATTAATATTACGATTTGACAACTTTGTTATTTGATTAGTATTTGTTATAATATCAAATAAGCATATCATGATTAATGATAGTTAATGTATTGCTAAAACCAACAATAGGTGTGTGCTTGCATCTTACACAAAGCCTTCTGTATAATTCTTTATCAAAGATACTAAGATACATTCATATGTAAATTAAAGTACAGTAATCATTATTTTCTTTCTACTTTTTAATAACTATGCTGTAATTATTATGTGATAGGGTTTAACTCTCAACTGGTCTCCTTGTTTTTTAAACACGCAGCTGGTATTCTTTGGGGTCCGAACACTTCATTACATAAACATGCAAGAGGATTATGCATAATGCTTTTATGTCAAAACATAAAACGTATTTTTAAGTGACTATAACATAGTATTAATCGAAAGCCTGGGTGGTAATGCAACTTTAATTAGTTGAAAAAAAAAAACATTAAGAACCTATACAAATTTCTCAACTGTAATGCAGACGTTTGCGCAATATTATTTTTAAATATTTCCTTGCACTATTTTGTGACAACAAATAGACTATATGCCACTTCATAAAAATCAATAATAATTTTTAAAAGAAACAAAGATTATATAAAAAAAAATAAATTACCTCTGTCAACAGTTCAAAACAGAAATGTGATCTGTTGACAGAAGTAATTTATTTTTTTTAAATAATCTTAAAACAGTTCAGGGGCTAAATAAACAAATTTTGAAACAAAGATGTTTATCTTAAAACATAAAACACATCCCCCACCCATAATAATGACAAAAAAACTAAAAGAGTACATTCAAAGGGTAAGTCTTTCTTACAAAATGCTTTTCTTAAATTTAAGTAATTTCCTTGTATATAATATCTAATATGAAGGGATCAAAATTTTCATGAAATAAAGTTTTTGAGAGTTTAAATTATTTTCTCTTCAACATACATTTTGAAATTTCAGACATGGTCCCTTAACGTATGGTATTTTTCATTAAAAATACTTTATTGTAACAAAGTCAAGGTGGAATTTATTTTTTAAATTAAATATCTTAAAAAAATATTTGCCTTGAAAGCTGTTCAATGAGATAAAAATTCATGCAATATCTACACTGTAGATTATATTACAATTTTACTATTAATTTTATATCACCAATCAATATTATTTAATTATTTCATTAAAAATGGACTTGACAAGAAGATAAAAAGTTATAAGTCCAAGCTAAGTGGTAGCATATATTAGATTCAAATGCAAAATACGAATGCAAGAACGAATCCAAGCAATCATAGCTTCTTATTTTACAGTTTAAATGTAAACATTAAAATAGTAAAATAATTTAATAAAATAAATTAATAAAATATTTATTAGTTATTTTATTATATAATTAATAAATAATAATCATATAATAAAAATAAATATAATTAATATTTCGTATTAAATTTAATAATACCTATACGAAATATTAATTAATAGGCAGTTTAAATCAGCAAAAACACAAAATGTTTTTCTAAATATAGAACTCTTGAAAACCTCCCTCCATATAACTTTTATACCTTCGTTCATATACACTTGTGACCCACCCCTTATTTATAAATGTAAAACATGGTAGTGAGAGAAGCTCATGTTAATCAGTAAATATTCATACGATAACTATTTTAGCAATTTTATATAAATTACAAAAATACTGTGTGAAGTTTTTATAGAAAAGATACATTTCACCCAGTTTACATGCTGGTTACCTTTTTTTCTAAGTCACGTAAACATCACCATAATTACACTAAATATCAACGCAGACATAGACTGGTTTCACAAGTAATCAACTACCTTAAGTAGGTACCTCTACCTATTCTTTTCTTTAGTACTTATAAACACACATTACAAATATTCTTCATGTGATGATAGTTTTTTTCACAGGGTCTACAAGAGTAAAAAATAGGGTTTTATGAGTATGAAAATATAGTATTTTCTATAGTTCTGAATTTTCTATAGTTACTCTCTTGTTAAATGCTTTGTATATGAGGGAACACTTTGATAAGTAATGCGGTAGTTATTTATAAATGTGCATACCAGAAAAAGGAACCACAGGTTGTAGCAGACTTGAAATACGTTGTAACCCATCATGGTATATTTGAGATCGAAGGGTTTTCTTGAATCCATGATGTAGGGTCCAAGCCAAGTAATGAACACTAAATAGCTGGTGATAATTGCAACCATAGGGTATGGACTACCCATCAGCCAGTAGGAGCCAACTACATCGTCTAAAAAATACGTAAACAATTGTAGTTTGTCACATTTGGTAAATTATATTAAATATAAACTGAGGTAATTTTTAGTTTGTCCTAACATATTGAATGCAGGCTGATATTCTACTTATCTAAAAGTATAACTTGTAACAATTGAAAGAATTATTTCATTTCATAGATCACGATACGATCACATTTCACAGATCACATTTATCATTACGATTAAGACGTAAGGTTTTTCGGATGCTTGTCCATCAACCTCCAACCAGCTTGATAACTACACCAAACTGATTGTATGCCTCTGGCTTTGTCTTATTATATTATAAAACGTTAACGGTGTCAATCATCACCATTCCTGGGATGGGTGGCCGCTCAAGGACAAAATCGCTCAAACGCAACCCACCAGCTCTATCTGGTAGTGACTTCAAGGTTACCTGTATTTTAAGTAATTGGTCTCTAGGTTAAGTGTATGCGCTGTTCAAGCAAGGAACTCGGGTGAAGGATTAAATGACTCTTCGCTCACGCACGCACATTGCCAAGCTCATTACAGTAGGCTGTTGCACCTACCCAGTTTTTAAAAATAACAAACACTAATTGATATTTACTGGAAGTATAGTTTTTTTTATCATTCTTATTTTTATTCTAAATGCATTTTCATTTTAAAAAGCCAAACATAGCATATTTGTGATAATTTTAAAATTTACATATATATGAAATAGCTAAAGTGATAAGTAAAATATAAAATATAATCCATTCGTTATTAAGTAAAACCCAGTGATATTTTTTAAAATGAAAAAATATTTCCGATTTTAAAAAGTTAAGGTAGTATATTTTGTTTTCATCCCTCAGGATGAGTCCTGTCCTAAAATATGGTTTTCATCCCTCACGATGAGTCCTGTCCTAAAATATGGTTTTTATCCCTCAGAATGAGTCCTGTCCTAAAATATGGTTTCTATCCCTCAGGATGAGTCCAGACCTAAAATATGGTTTTTATCCCTCAGGATGAGTACTGTCCTAAAATATGGTTTTCATCCCTCAGGATGAGTCCTGTCCTAAAATATGGTTTTAAGTCGATTAATTTTTGCCAGGGTAAGAAGTGTCTTTAAACGTTCAGCCACCTTTCATGCTTGTGTATAGTATAAACATAGTTTCTTAGGACCTCCAAATTAATATGTACTACATATATTTATCTCTAATGGTCTGTTAGTATGGCTATCACGAATACCTTGTATTATATAATCTTGCTATAATAATATTGCTTGGCTTTTTTCTCTACAAAATATAGAGTTCCTAAATGATGTTTTGCAGTAATGATTGTATTGGTGATATTGACTTGTAAAAAATTAAATTTGATAAGTTCTTCTCTATTGTATTAATTCACTTTGTAGGCATCATTTAAATATTAAATTTCTATTAAATATTAAATTTCTATTAATATAACAATTTATAAGTACCATATATATAACTAGATGTTAAAAATACCGTTTTATTTGTTTAGAATTTCTTATAAATTATGTACTAAATTGTAAATATGTTTTTAGTTACCATTAATACTGTTTCATGTTGTCATGCTCCTAAGATGCCACACATACCACAGGGGCGTTTATATGTCATTTTATTAAGTTCCATGCAGCTAGACTCACATTGTAAATTATGTTTTTAAAATGTTTTATATTTTGTAGAACTGGCCATAGTACTAGTAAACGTGGCCAGTCATTTTCCAAACCATGCACATGTTGATTTTTATATATTTATTAATTGGAAAATAAATCATTTATTCATTTATTCATTTATTCATTATTACTTTAACAAATCCTGTTAGTTTTATTCCCAATACCTGGTTATGACCATAACATTGACCTGGTAACTATATTATCTACTAAACTGCATTACATCTTTACACACTTTCGAATAGATCCCATAAAATATTTGATTGACAACTCTATCAACTTAATGAATTTACCCTTTATTTTAATTATATCACTGAGTAGCTTTTTGTTATTATTGTATTTCCTATTTTCCTTACATTCGAAAAACCACCCTCAGAAGAGTCTGTTAAAAGTTACCGAAGGCACATGCTCTTTATCATGACGACTCCAAGGTAGCCTAACTAGTGGATGACAAAGAGGCCTAACTAGTGGATGACAAAGAGGCCTAACTAGTGGATGACAAAGATGCCTAACTAGTGGATGACAAAGAGGCCTAACTAGTGGATGAAAAAGAGGCCTAACTAGTGGCCTAACTTGTATCTTCTGCACCTAATTCCATTCTGAAACACATTAGGCAGGCAGCAGGTCAATTCTAAAAGTTCTCTGATCACAGAGCGTTGTTTCTTGTCCACGCATATTCATTCATTAAAACGTTCCAAACGGGCAGAAAGTACAGTCCAATAACTGTGTCCCTCTTGTAGTTCCCGAGCTGTTGGGCAATATAGACCTGGGTCAGCCTGTCAGTATGACCTTGATGGCCCATTCTTGAGAGCAAATATTTCTAGATTTTTTTTAGGATGTAATAAAATTTAAACTGAGTACCATTTAAATTTTTGTTAAAACGTTGAGTGAAACATGTTGTGTGAAATAATTTAAATAAAAAATTTAATGGGTACTGAGTTTGAATTGTATTATATCCTAAAAATACGTAAGTAGCCCTAATTTTTAACTCTATATTACTTTTTAGATGTATATAATAACGGTGGTGTTTCACCAAATATGAATATTTGTGGTCAGACGGAGAACTATCAAGGCCAATTCATAGGGTGATAGCTTTTATTTTACTAATTTGACAAGAACATCCAAATATTTGACTATAAAACCACAATAAATACGTATGAAGGTGATCGTGATTGAGAAAGTGTTGAGCACTAAACTTACAAAAACAAATTTGTTTAACACTATCAATTATTTGTATTCGGGGTTTTATTACTCTTCTATGGCTTTAAAAATGTTAATTTACTTATGACACTCCTTCATGGTTATCTCGTACTTTTTCATGATTTACGTGTCTGATTTTTCTTCTACGTCAATATACATTTATTTACATACAACCTCAAAATCTCAAATTCATTATAAAAGCATTAATGAATAGCATTACCTTCCCACTTCGGAAATTCTTTGTTGGTAGAAGTCTCCATGAGTAAGGCGTGGGCAGCATTAGCCATATCTAAAACAAATTTAACGCTTTTATTTATTTTTGAAATTCGTTTTTACAAAATGTATATTATACATAAGGAAGGACGACTTTTATCGTTTCATTTATTGAAAATAGTACAAATAACCTCACCTTAATTGCTTAGTGTAAAAACATGAAATTTATTGGAAACATTGTAAGCCAATCTCACAAAAACGATTAAATAAATTTACAAAAATTTTCATATACGTTTTGCTTGAACTTTATTCAACGAATGAAGTACCGACCATTCACTCATTGAGGATTCGAACCTTGGAACTTGCCCCTCGCAGTCGTAAGCCTTAGCTACTGATCAATCTCACCAGCAAGTTTACCAATTACATAAAACGTCATTATATATGTATATGGTATTTGGCTCAAACACATGGATATATTTTAATTGTCTATTTTTATTTTAATATCAATCTAAACAGGTTTCTTAGATTGATTTATCAATTACGATTAGCATTGTAGGTATTTGTAAAAGTAAATGTCCGTTGGAGTCTGAAATAAGTTTATGAGATAAATAACATATATTTTGGGTATACCTACATTTACTCTCTTTAAAAATATAATCTTATGTACCCAACCCAAAAGTACATATCACCCGTTGACTTTACTGTCATTAAATATATATTGGCAGAGCCAAACATTAATATAGTCCTACTTTACCATAAAATCCTTGAAACATTATGTCTTTAACACTGATAATTTTTAATATTAATTTCACATTGTTTTAAAAAAAGAATCAATTTGAAATTTTACTGTCAAAAAGACATTTTTTGAATCCTAAAGCAATAAAAATTAAATAAAACAATAGAACTCGTTATTACCTATCTATGGGAGTTTCACAGTATCGTGACAGGTTATATTTTAGTATGTTAATGTATGGTACAATAATGGAGAATGGAAAACAAATCAAGTGACTAAAAAGTGTTTGTTTTTAAATTTATTTTAGGCAAATGAATAACGTAATAGAGAGGGTTTACCTGTTGTCAGTTTATTCTTTTCAAGGAAAAAGTTAGTTTTTATTTTCGCAGCCACTTAATTAGTATAAGCTATTACTTTCACGGAATTACAAACATTATTGTGGTAAGAATGGATAGGCCTCGTATTTTTTATGACTTAACTTAACTAATATAACAAATATAAAATGTTTGTTAGATTTTTAACCGACGCACGTTTATAAAACTAACTAAGTCCTAATTTATTTCGTAGCATGACGTGATACCCCAACGACCGTTATCGAGTTACGCCCATTCCTACTCGAGCTGATTGTGGGGTCCCTGGGAGGCTCGAGTTGCGATCATCTAGATCTAAGGAATCCGTCCAGTTAGGGTCGCCAGATATGCACATTAGGCTACAAGCTGCACAATAGAAATATTCGCAAATATTTCAAACCATCATGAGTATCTTCATATATAGGGAAATCATTGGTCCAATACCCAGGTTTAAGTTTTGTCCATGTACCTTCTTGGTCATTTGTGTAACTTACATACCGTGTTTAGTAATAAGTGGTAAGTTATGTTATAAGGTTTCTAATATGTGACAGAACATGCAGTTAAATAAATGTGTGACTACGTTATTTGAAGTTATTTAAGAAACATTTCAAATCTGTAATCCTCTTTTTATAGACACTGACACGTTTTTTGAAGAAAGTTATTTATACTATGGTGAACGAACAGAAAAACTAATAATTAAAATATCACATACTTTAATTAACATTTGAATTTGAAATTTCGTGTTGTATTTTTAATGGAGAAGCTATGTGAAAAAGAAATATTTGTTAGGATGAATATAAGAAATAATCCAGTGTGTTAAATGGTTTTGCATTGTTAGAATTATAATATTTGACTAATATATATTTTATAAACTTTATTAAAATTATATAACAAATCTTGAAATATCCCTAGATTAAGTATACTCATTAAATTAAAATAAATGTACTTTTTAACTAGTTGCAAAATATAATGTGCTTTGATAATATCCCAAGAAATGTTAAGGATGTTTGTATGTCCATAGAAAGAAATGAAGGCACTGACATCAGATGGCATTGGTGGAAAGGCACTGACATCAGGTGGCATTGGTGGAAAGGCACTGACATCAGATGGTATTGGTGGAAAGGCACTGACATCAGGTGACATTGGTGGAAAGTGAATTTTGACGTTTAAACCCTAGAGGTTTAAGGGTATGAATATATATATATAATATGAATATAATAAATGGTGCTGCAATAACCTTTTTAATCAAACAACTATCAAGCTTACAAAAGCTATTTGTTACAGTTAATTAACATATGATGTATAGAGTTAACTTTTTTAAATAAGATATCTTTTATTTATTACTTTAATGTGCATTAAGCTAAACAGAGTATCGGTATTGTTGGTTTAATGAAATGAGAAAATAAACCACCAGACTTACAATGTTAATCATTGCAACAGTTTCCACATCTTAATCTTTTAGGTACAATAATTTTTCATTTTTACATGATTTTAAAAAAAACCATCTGAGATCAACATAATATCGTAAAAATGCATGATTCAAACTTTTTAAAAGCGTGAATTGTAGTTATATTAAAATATTCCACGTAAATAGCATGTGCAAAATAAAATAATATTATGGTAAAATGAAATAATATTGAAGTAAAACTAATGAGATGGCTTATTAAAATAATATGTATTTGATACAATTATGAGCAATGAATAGCAACTTAAAATACAACATAAACGTAATTGTTAAGCTTTATTAATGATATGTAAAATGGTATTAATAATGTCTGTAACCTGTTAGGTTTACGAGTTTATTTTTGTGCTTGTACTTAAATAACAACAGCGTTTATTTTAAACATATTTTAATGAATGTAGTTTCTGCAAATTTTTCCTTTTCATTTTTATTTTAAGAATACATATTTTTAATGTATTAAATATTCCTATCTAGACTTAGATATCACTTGTTATTATTATTTTAATAAGTCAAGTCCAGAATTATGAGTAGAAAATAAAAATGTGAGTTTAAGTTTAATATATGTAAGTAAAAATTAAAAAAAATTAAATACGTGTATAAATTGTAAACATAAACTGTCCAATGTTTCAACCTACTGATTGATTATCACAATATCGTATATTTAATTATTCATTTTGCATTACGACTACTGTAACTTTAATAAAAAACTATCCACAGAAATTCTAAACAATTAAATAAAATAATAGAAATCTTAAATATTAAATTTTATAAAATACACGATGTAAAATAAGTTTGTATATAACTGAAATTATTACCATGGTAGTTTTACATTTTGTTTGGAAATTGTTATAAAATAGTTCTTAATAATAATTATGGATTATATAATACGTTTAAGGAACGTACCTGAAACACTTTCAACAAAACAAAATAAAAAGTAAATGTAAAACTAATGATTAAGTAACATGATATTAGTAGAAGCACATGCTGTATTGGCAGCACGGGCTGGAGTGTTGTTAATTAAGGGGACATATTCACAGTCCAAGGTTAATGAGGGTGTCCTCCTGATTCTCTAAGGTCTCCTTGGCATTGTAGTCGTAGAACATGACATTCAAAAAGGTTCATGGAGAAGAATCCCCTCTCTAACTACATCTAACTTTCACTAATTATATAACATAGATAAAATAAGACCTGTAGCTTACTATAACTTTAAACTTTATTCATAATAGTAACACTTTGTAAGCGACTTACTCTCATAGATTATTGTTTTGGTAAAGCACATTTGGAGAAGTAGTTAGCTTTTTGACAGTAAAAAACAAACTAAAAACAAAAGTATGGTTTCTAAATCTGGCCTCAACTTTAAAAATGTTGTTTTAGCAGCCCTAATATTACTAATCAGAATTATTATTAGGAATGGTGATAAACCGGTTAAGGGCAATACTTAAGTAGTATAGTCATACGATAATGATAAATAAATGATAACTCACAACCAAGTTAAAAATGTGTGTAATATTTAAAAAATATACATTTTCTGTTTTGTCCTAAAGAGTACATTTTAACATCTATGAAGAAAGGATTTGTGATTATGAGAAAATATCTACAATCCATATGAATCGTTGTTCACTGAACATGTGTTAAATATTCTCATAGGGGTCTTCTCCACTGCAGTTTTTCATAGAAGTTTGAGGATATGTGCACTCCCTATACATCATTTTAGTAGAATGGATGCTGGTCCTATTCATTAGGCAGCTTGTTATTTAGTTATAAATAACCTTCATTGGAGGGATAAGTGACCCCAAAAAGTCATGTCTGTCCTTCATTTGTCCTACTTCAATGGGGATCGGAGGTTCTAAGGAGTCATGTCCGTCTTTCATGTGTCCTCCTTAAAGGGGGTTAGTGGTTCTAAGGAGTTATGTCCGTCTTTCATGTGTCCTACTTAAAGGGGGTTGGTGGTTCTAAGGAGTCATGTCCGTCCTTGATGTGTCCTCCTTGAAGGAGTCATGTCCGTCCTTCATTTCTCATCCCTGAGGAAGGATTGGTGGTTCTAAGGAGTCATGTCCGTCCTTGATGTGTCCTCCTTGAAGGAGTCATGTCCGTCCTTCATTTGTCATCCCTGAGGAAGGATTGGTGGTTCTAAGGAGTCATGTCCGTCCTTGATGTGTCCTCCTTGAAGGAGTCATGTCCGTCCCTCATTTGTCATCCCTAAGGGAGGATTGGTGGTTCTAAGGAGTCATGTCAGTCCTTGATGTGTCCTCCTTGAAGGAGTCATGTCCGTCCTTCATTTGTCATCCATGAGGAAGGATTGGTGGTTCTAAGGAGTCATGTCCGTCTTTCATGTGTCCTCCTTAAAGGGGGTTAGTGGTTCTAAGGAGGCATGACCGTCCTTGATGTGTCCTCCTTGAAGGAGTCATGTCCGTCCTTCATTTGTCATCCCTGAGGAAGGATTCGTGGTTTTAAGGAGTCATGTGCGTCGTTGATGTGTCCTCCTTGAAGGAATCATGTCCGTCCTTCATTTGTCAACCCTGAAGAAGAATAAGTGGTTCTAGGGAGTCATGTTTGTCCTTAATGTGTCCTCCCTAAAGGAAGATCGGTGGTTCTAGAGAGTTATGTCCGTCCTTCATCCTATCTCCCTGAACGAGGGTCGGTGGTTCTTCTTTGAAGGAGGAATGCGTGAACCCAAGGAATGTATTAGATTTGAATTAATCATTACTGCATGGAGTAATTGTGGTTCAAAGTAATCATTTCATATCTTATCTTACAGATATAATCTTCTATGTATTGATAAGTGACCCTATGTACCCAGGACCAGTAGTAATGATTCTTCTTACGAGGATGGATCATTATCCTTAATATATCGTAGATATTATTAATGACTAGTCTTCTTCCATTCTGATACCGTACTATTTCATTGTCTATTTAAAATAACTGACCTTAATGTGATTTCTTTAAACATGTTTATATGATCAAGTCATTAATATTAGCAAGGTCTGTGATGACACTGATTAACTTTTGAGGAACTCACAGATAAACTTAAGGAAATGGATGTGGCACAATCTAAGACTACTTACTTATCTACCTCATCAACTCATTCCTACAGGAATAGTTCATGAAGAACGAGCATGGATCCTTAGAGCCATCAATAACCATAAGAATATTATGTATGACGGAAATATGTGACACCTTACTTCCACTAACTCACCCACATTTCTAATGAATACTTTCCGTGTAGAGTGAATACGACTATATAAAACTAACGGTCCTTCGGAATACAAAGGTGAATCACATAAAAGGAACGCGCCTCCAAAGTCCTAACATGATAATTAATGAAATAAGGACTAACACTTCAAGACAACTGATCTACTATAAGAAGACTATTAATGAGTATGACTCTTTAGGGCCAACGATCACTAACGGAGACCACTCATAACGAATGGAAGTGACACCTCAGGCCCAAGTATCCACCACGTGAAGATTATTCGTGAGTAATGAGTATGACACCTTATGGCCAACGATTTCCTAACGGAGACCACTCATAACGAATGGAAGTGACACCTCAGGCCCAAGTATCCACCACGTGAAGATTATTCGTGAGTAATGAGTATGACACCTTATGGCCAACGATTTCCTAACGGAGACCACTCATAACGAATGGAAGTGACACCTCAGGCCCAAGTATCCACCACGTGAAGATTATTCGTGAGTAATGAGTACGACACCTTATGGCCAACGATTTCCTAACGGAGACCACTCATAACGAATGGAAGTGACACCTCAGGCCCAAGTATCCACCACGTGAAGATTATTCGTGAGTAATGAGTATGACACCTTATGGCCAACGATTTCCTAACGGAGACCACTCATAACGAATGGAAGTGACACCTCAGGCCCAAGGATCCACCACGTGAAGATTATTCGTGAGTAATGAGTATGACACCTTATGGCCAACGATTTCCTAACGGAGACCACTCATAACGAATGGAAGTGACACCTCAGGCCCAAGGATTCACCACGTAAAGATTATTCATGAGTAATGAGTATGACACCACTACGGCCAACGATCACCTAACGGAGACCACTCATAACGAATGGAACTACTCCTCAGGCTCAAGGATTGACCAAAATAATTTCGTTACACATAAAGACACTCTCTGTAAAACTCTGATTAGCACTATGACATTCACAATCAAATGGACAATGGTAATAGTGTAGTGAAGTCACTATTGCTTGTGTATAAGAGGCACTTTTAATAGTTGCTGTGAGTGAAACGATAAATTAAACGTTACTTTATTAGAAAAAAAATAGATAAAAAATTCCTTCACGAAACTAAATGTACGTAGAGGCATGTGCGTGAACTTTATTTGATAAGTGATGTTCCTCCTGTAGCCTCAGTTGGAGATTTGAACCACGGACTAAGCACTCAGCAGTATGAAGCGTTAGCCACTGATCCACCACACCGGAATGTTATTGTCACTCAAAGCCACACTGGATGATATATAACAAAGGATTAGTTAATGTACTTCTAAACTTTAATATGAAAATGATTAATTGTAGTATATTGTATTCTATTGTACTTTACCACTGAAGGTAGTTCGGTTTTAACTTCTTTTTACCATTCCTAATGTAATTGTAGTATATTGTATTCTATTGTACTTTACCACTGAAGGTAGTTTGGTTTCAACTTCTTTTAACCATTCCTTAGGTAATTAAAGTATATTGTATTCTATTGTACTTTACCACTGAAGGTAGTTTGGTTTTAACTTCTTTTTACCATTCCTTAGGTAATTGTAGTATATTGTATTCTATTGTACTTTACCACTGAAGGTAGTTTGGTTTTAACTTCTTTTTACCATTCCTTAGGTAATTGTAGTATATTGTATTCTATTTACTTTACTACTGAAGGTAGTTTGGTTTTAACTTCTTTTTACCATTCCTTAGGTAATTAAAGTATATTGTATTCTATTGTACTTTACCACTGAAGGTAGTTTGGTTTTAACTTCTTTTTACCATTCCTTAGGTAATTGTAGTATATTGTATTCTATTGTACTTTACCACTGAAGGTAGTTTGGTTTTAACTTCTTTTTACCATTCCTTAGGTAATTGTAGTATATTGTATTCTATTTACTTTACCACTGAAGGTAGTTTGGTTTCAACTTCTTTTTACCATTCCTTAGGTAATTGTAGTATATTGTATTCTATTGTACTTTACCACTGAAGGTAGTTTGGTTTTAACTTCTTTTTACCATTCCTTAGGTAATTGTAGTATATTGTATTCTATTTTACTTTACTACTGAAGGTAGTTTGGTTTTAACTTCTTTTTACCATTCCTTAGGTAATTGTAGTATATTGTATTCTATTGTACTTTACTACTGAAGGTAGTTTGGTTTTAACTTCTTTTTACCATTCCTTAGGTAATTGTAGTATATTGTATTCTATTGTACTTTACCACTGAAGGTAGTTTGGTTTTAACTTCTTTTTACCATTCCTTAGGTAATTGTAGTATATTGTATTCTATTGTACTTTACCACTGAAGGTAGTTTGGTTTTAACTTCTTTTTACCATTCCTTAGGTAATTGTAGTATATTGTATTCTATTGTACTTTACCACTGAAGGTAGTTTGGTTTTAACTTCTTTTTACCATTCCTTAGGTAATTGTAGTATATTGTATTCTATTGTACTTTACTACTGAAGGTAGTTTGGTTTTAACTTCTTTTTACCATTCCTTAGGTAATTGTAGTATATTGTATTCTATTGTACTTTACCACTGAAGGTAGTTTGGTTTTAACTTCTTTTTACCATTCCTTAGGTAATTGTAGTATATTGTATTCTATTTTACTTTACTACTGAAGGTAGTTTGGTTTTAACTTCTTTTTACCATTCCTTAGGTAATTGTAGTATATTGTATTCTATTGTACTTTACCACTGAAGGTAGTTTGGTTTTAACTTCTTTTTACCATTCCTTAGGTAATTGTAGTATATTGTATTCTATTGTACTTTACTACTGAAGGTAGTTTGGTTTTAACTTCTTTTTACCATTCCTTAGGTAATTGTAGTATATTGTATTCTATTGTACTTTACCACTGAAGGTAGTTTGGTTTTAACTTCTTTTTACCATTCCTTAGGTAATTGTAGTATATTGTATTCTATTGTACTTTACCACTGAAGGTAGTTTGGTTTTAACTTCTTTTTACCATTCCTTAGGTAATTGTAGTATATTGTATTCTATTGTACTTTACCACTGAAGGTAGTTTGGTTTTAACTTCTTTTTACCATTCCTTAGGTAATTGTAGTATATTGTATTCTATTGTACTTCACCACTGAAGGTAGTTTGGTTTTAACTTCTTTTTACCATTCCTTAGGTAATTGAAGTATATTGTATTCTATTGTACTTTACTACTGAAGGTAGTTTGGTTTTAACTTCTTTTTACCATTCCTTAGGTAATTGTAGTATATTGTATTCTATTGTACTTTACCACTGAAGGTAGTTTGGTTTTAACTTCTTTTTACCATTCCTTAGGTAATTGTAGTATATTGTATTCTATTGTACTTTACCACTGAAGGTAGTTTGGTTTTAACTTCTTTTTACCATTCCTTAGGTAATTGTAGTATATTGTATTCTATTGTACTTCACCACTGAAGGTAGTTTGGTTTTAACTTCTTTTTACCATTCCTTAGGTAATTGTAGTATATTGTATTCTATTGTACTTCACCACTGAAGGTAGTTTGGTTTTAACTTCTTTTTACCATTCCTTAGGTAATTGTAGTATATTGTATTCTATTGTACTTTACTACTGAAGGTAGTTTGGTTTTAACTTCTTTTTACCATTCCTTAGGTAATTGTAGTATATTGTATTCTATTGTACTTTACCACTGAAGGTAGTTTGGTTTTAACTTCTTTTTACAAGTCCTTAGGTAATTGTAGTATATTGTATTCTATTGTACTTTACTACTGAAGGTAGTTTGGTTTTAACTTCTTTTTACCATTCCTTAGGTAATTGTAGTATTTTGTATTCTATTGTACTTTACTACTGAAGGTAGTTTGGTTTTAACTTCTTTTTACCATTCCTTAGGTAATTGTAGTATATTGTATTCTATTGTACTTTACTACTGAAGGGAGTTTGGTTTTAACTTCTTTTAACCATTCCTTAGGTAATTGTAGTATATTGTATTCTATTGTACTTTACTACTGAAGGTAGTTTGGTTTTAACTTCTTTTAACCATTCCTTAGGTAATTGTAGTATATTGTATTCTATTGTACTTTACTACTGAAGGTAGTTTGGTTTTAACTTCTTTTTACCATTCCTTAGGTAATTGTAGTATATTGTATTCTATTGTACTTTACTACTGAAGGGAGTTTGGTTTTAACTTCTTTTAACCATTCCTTAGGTAATTGTAGTATATTGTATTCTATTGTACTTTACTACTGAAGGTAGTTTGGTTTTAACTTCTTTTTACCATTCCTTAGGTAATTGTAGTATATTGTATTCTATTGTACTTTACCACTGAAGGTAGTTTGGTTTTAACTTCTTTTTACCATTCCTTAGGTAATTGTAGTATATTGTATTCTATTGTACTTTACCACTGAAGGTAGTTTGGTTTTAACTTCTTTTTACCATTCCTTAGGTAATTGTAGTATATTGTATTCTATTGTACTTTACCACTGAAGGTAGTATGGTTTTAACTTCTTTTTACCATTCCTTAGGTAATTGTAGTATATTGTATTTTATTGTACTTTACCACTGAAGGTAGTTTGGTTTTAACTTCTTTTTACCATTCCTAATGTAATTGTAGTATATTGTATTCTATTGTACTTTACCACTGAAGGTAGTTTGGTTTTAACTTCTTTTTACCATTCCTTAGGTAATTGTAGTATATTGTATTCTATTGTACTTTACCACTGAAGGTAGTTTGGTTTTAACTTCTTTTTACCATTCCTTAAGTAATTGTAGTATATTGTATTCTATTGTACTTTACCACTGAAGGTAGTTTGGTTTTAACTTCTTTTTACCATTCCTAATGTAATTGTAGTATATTGTATTCTATTGTACTTTACCACTGAAGGTAGTTTGGTTTTAACTTCTTTTTACCATTCCTAATGTAATTGTAGTAAATTGTATTCTATTGTACTTTACCACTGAAGGTAGTTTGGTTTTAACTTCTTTTTACCATTCCTAATTTAATTGTAGTATATTGTATTCTATTATACTTTACCACTGAAGTTAGTTTGGTTTTAACTTCTTTTTACCATTCCTAATGTAATTATTGTAGTATATTGTATTCTATTGTACTTTAACACTGAAGGTAGTTTGGTTTTAACTTCTTTTTATCATTCCTTAGGTAATTGTAGTATATTGTATTCTATTGTACTTTACCACTGAAGGTAGTTTGGTTTTAACTTCTTTTTATCATTCCTTAGGTAATTGTAGTATATTGTATTCTATTGTACTTTACCACTGAAGGTAGTTTGGTTTTAACTTCTTTTTACCATTCCTAATGTAATTGTAGTATATTGTATTCTATTGTACTTTACCACTGAAGGTAGTTTGGTTTTAACTTCTTTTTACCATTCCTAATGTAATTATAGTATATTGTAGTCTATTGTACTTTACCACTGAAGGTAGTTTAGTTTTAACTTCTTTTTACCATTCCTTAGGTAATTGTAGTATATTGTATTCTATTATACTTTACCACTGAAGTTAGTTTGGTTTTAACTTCTTTTTACCATTCCTAATGTAATTGTAGTATATTGTATTCTATTGAACTTTAACACTGAAGGTAGTTTGGTTTTAACTTCTTTTTATCATTCCTTATGTAATTGTAGTATATTGTATTCTATTGTACTTTACCACTGAAGGTAGTTTGGTTTTAACTTCTTTTTACCATTCCTAATGTAATTGTAGTATGTTGTATTCTATTGTACTTTACCACTGAAGGTAGTTTGGTTTTAACTTCTTTTTACCATTCGTAATGTAATTATAGTATATTATATTCTATTGTACTTTACCACTGAAGGTAGTTTAGTTTTAACTTCTTTTTACCATTCCTAATGTAATTGTAGTATATTGTATTCTATTGTACTTTACCACTGAAGGTAGTTTGGTTTTAACTTCTTTTTACCATTCCTTAAGTAATTGTAGTATATTGTATTCTATTGTACTTTACCACTGAAGGTAGTTTTGTTTTAACTTCTTTTTACTATTCCATAGGTAATTGTAGTATATTGTATTCTATTGTACTTTACCACTGAAGGTATTTTGGTTTTACTTCTTTTTACCATTCCTTATGTAATTGTAGTATATTGTATTCTATTGTATTTTACCACTGAAGGTAGTTTGGTTTTAACTTCTTTTTACTATTCCTTATATAATTGTAGTATATTGTATTCTATTTTACTTTACCACTGAAGGTAGTTTGGTTAAAAATTCTTTTTACCATTCCTAATGTAATTGTAGTATATTGTATTCTATTGTACTTTACCACTGAAGGTAGTTTGGTTTTAACTTCTTTTTACCATTCCTAATGTAATTGTAGTATATTGTATTCTATTGTACTTTACCACTGAAGGTAGTTTGGTTTTAACTTCTTTTTACCATTCCTAATGTAATTGTAGTATATTGTATTCTATTGTACTTTACCACTGAAGGTAGTTTGGTTTTAACTTCTTTTTACCATTCCTAATGTAATTGTAGTATATTGTATTCTATTGTACTTTACCACTGAAGGTAGTTTGGTTTTAACTTCTTTTTACCATTCCTTATGTAATTGTAGTATATTGTATTCTATTGTACTTTACCACTGAAGGTAGTTTGGTTTTAACTTCTTTTTACCATTCCTAATGTAATTGTAGTATATTGTATAATATTGTACTTTACACCTGAAGGTAGTTTGGTTTTAACTTCTTTTTACCATTCCTAATGTAATTGTAGTATATTGTATTCTATTGTACTTTACCACTGAAGGTAGTTTGGTTTTAACTTCTTTTTACCATTCCTTAGGTAATTGTAGTATATTGTATTCTATTGTACTTTACCACTGAAGGTAGTATGGTTTTAACTTCTTTTTACCATTCCTTAGGTAATTGTAGTATATTGTATTCTATTGTACTTTACCACTGAAGGTAGTTTGGTTTTAACTTCTTTTTACCATTCCTAATGTAATTGTAGTATATTGTATTCTATTGTACTTTACCACTGAAGGTACTTTGGTTTTAACTTCTTTTTACCATTCCTAATGTAATTGTAGTATATTGTATTCTATTGTACTTTACCACTGAAGGTAGTATGGTTTTAACTTCTTTTTACCATTCCTTAGGTAATTGTAGTATATTGTATTCTATTGTACTTTACCACTGAAGGTAGTATGGTTTTAACTTCTTTTTACCATTCCTTAGGTAATTGTAGTATATCGTATTCTATTGTACTTTACCACTGAAGGTAGTTTGGTTTTAACTTCTTTTTACCATTCCTAATGTAATTGTAGTATATTGTATTCTATTGTACTTTACCACTGAAGGTAGTTTGGTTTTAACTTCTTTTTACCATTCCTTTGGTAATTGTAGTATATTGTATTCTATTGTACTTTACCACTGAAGGTAGTTTGGTTTTAACTTCTTTTTACCATTCCTTAAATAATTGTAGTATATTGTATTCTATTGTTTTTTACCACTGAAGGTAGTTTGGTTTTAACTTCTTTTTACCATTCCTAATGTAATTGTAGTATATTGTATTCTATTGTACTTTACCACTGAAGGTAGTTTGGTTTTAACTTCTTTTTACCATTCCTAATGTAATTGTAGTAAATTGTATTCTATTGTACTTTACCACTGAAGGTAGTTTGGTTTTAACTTCTTTTTACCATTCCTAATGTAATTGTAGTATATTGTATTCTATTATACTTTACCACTGAAGGTAGTTTGGTTTTAACTTCTTTTTACCATTCCTTTGGTAATTGTAGTATATTGTATTCTATTGTACTTTACCACTGAAGGTAGTTTGGTTTTAACTTCTTTTTACCATTCCTTAAATAATTGTAGTATATTGTATTCTATTGTTTTTTACCACTGAAGTTAGTTTGGTTTTAACTTCTTTTTACTATTCCTAATGTAATTGTAGTATATTGTATTCTATTGTACTTTACCACTGAAGGTAGTTTGGTTTTAACTTCTTTTTACCATTCCTAATGTAATTGTAGTAAATTGTATTCTATTGTACTTTACCACTGAAGGTAGTTTGGTTTTAACTTCTTTTTACTATTCCTAATGTAATTGTAGTATATTGTATTCTATTGTACTTTACCACTGAAGGTAGTTTGGTTTTAACTTCTTTTTACCATTCCTAATGTAATTGTAGTAAATTGTATTCTATTGTACTTTACCACTGAAGGTAGTTTGGTTTTAACTTCTTTTTACCATTCCTAATGTAATTGTAGTATATTGTATTCTATTATACTTTACCACTGAAGGTAGTTTGGTTTTAACTTCTTTTTATCATTCCTTAGGTAATTGTAGTATATTGTATTCTATTGTACTTTACCACTGAAGGTAGTTTGGTTTTAACTTCTTTTTATCATTCCTTAGGTAATTGTAGTATATTGTATTCTATTGTACTTTACCACTGAAGGTAGTTTGGTTTTAACTTCTTTTTACCATTCCTAATGTAATTGTAGTATATTGTATTCTATTGTACTTTACCACTGAAGGTAGTTTGGTTTTAACTTCCTTTTACCATTCCTAATGTAATTATAGTATATTGTATTCTATTGTACTTTACCACTGAAGGTAGTTTAGTTTTAACTTCTTTTTACCATTCGTAATGTAATTGTAGTATATTGTATTCTATTGTACTTTACCACTGAAGGTAGTTTGGTTTTAACTTCTTTTTACCATTCCTAATGTAATTATATTATATTGTAGTCTATTGTACTTTACCACTGAAGGTAGTTTAGTTTTAACTTCTTTTTACCATTTCTTAGGTAATTGTAGTATATTGTATTCTATTGTACTTTACCACTGAAGTTAGTTTGGTTTTAACTTCTTTTTACCATTCCTAATGTAATTGTAGTATATTGTATTCTATTGAACTTTAACACTGAAGGTAGTTTGGTTTTAACTTCTTTTTATCATTCCTTATGTAATTGTAGTATATTGTATTCTATTGTACTTTACCACTGAAGGTAGTTTGGTTTTAACTTCTTTTTACCATTCCTAATGTAATTGTAGTATGTTGTATTCTATTGTACTTTACCACTGAAGGTAGTTTGGTTTTAACTTCTTTTTACCATTCGTAATGTAATTATAGTATATTATATTCTATTGTACTTTACCACTGAAGGTAGTTTAGTTTTAACTTCTTTTTACCATTCCTAATGTAATTGTAGTATATTGTATTCTATTGTACTTTACCACTGAAGGTAGTTTAGTTTTAACTTCTTTTTACCATTCCTTAGGTAATTGTAGTATATTGTATTCTATTGTACTTTACCACTGAAGGTAGTTTTGTTTTAACTTCTTTTTACTATTCCATAGGTAATTGTAGTATATTGTATTCTATTGTACTTTACCACTGAAGGTATTTTGGTTTTAACTTCTTTTTACCATTCCTTATGTAATTGTAGTATATTGTATTCTATTGTACTTTACCACTGAAGGTAGTTTGGTTTTAACTTCTTTTTACTATTCCTTATGTAATTGTAGTATATTGTATTCTATTGTACTTTACCACTGAAGGTAGTTTGGTTTTAAATTCTTTTTACCATTCCTAATGTAATTGTAGTATATTGTATTCTATTGTACTTTACCACTGAAGGTAGTTTGGTTTTAACTTCTTTTTACCATTCCTAATGTAATTGTAGTATATTGTATTCTATTGTACTTTACCACTGAAGGTAGTTTGGTTTTAACTTCTTTTTACCATTCCTAATGTAATTGTAGTATATTGTATTATATTGTACTTTACCACTGAAGGTAGTTTGGTTTTAACTTCTTTTTACCATTCCTAATGTAATTGTAGTATATTGTATTCTATTGTACTTTACCACTGAAGGTAGTTTGGTTTTAACTTCTTTTTACCATTCCTAATGTAATTGTAGTATATTGTATTCTATTGTACTTTACCACTGAGGGTAGTTTGGTTTTAACTTCTTTTTACCATTCCTTAGGTAATTGTAGTATATTGTATTATATTGTACTTTACCACTGAAGGTAGTTTGGTTTTAACTTCTTTTTACTATTCCTTATGTAATTGTAGTATATTGTATTCTATTGTACTTTACCACTGAAGGTAGTTTGGTTTTAACTTCTTTTTGCTATTCCTTATGTAATTGTAGTATATTGTATTCTATTGTACTTTACCACTGAAGGTAGTTTGGTTTTATCTTCTTTTTACTATTCCCTATGTAATTGTAGTATATTGTATTCTATTGTACTTTACCACTGAAGGTAGTGTGGTTTTAACTTCTTTTTACCATTTCTAATGTAATTGTAGTATATTGTATTCCATTGTACTTTAGCATTGAAGGTAGTTTGGTTTTAACTTCTTTTTACCATTCCTTATGTAAGTGTAGTATATTGTATTCTATTGTACTTTACCACTGAAGTTAGTTTGGTTTTAACTTCTTTTTACCATTCCTAATGTAATTGTAGTATATTGTATTCTATTGAACTTTAACACTGAAGGTAGTTTGGTTTTAACTTCTTTTTATCATTCCTTAGGTAATTGTAGTATATTGTATTCTATTTTACTTTACTACTGAAGGTAGTTTGGTTTTAACTTCTTTTTACTATTCCTTATGTAATTGTAGTATTTTGTATTCTATTGTACTTTACTACTGAAGGTAGTTTGGTTTTAACTTCCTTTTACCATTCCTAATGTAATTGTAGTATATTGTATTCTATTGTACTTTACCACTGAGGGTAGTTTGGTTTTAACTTCTTTTTACCATTCCTAATGTAAGTGTAGTATATTGTATTCTATTGTACTTTACCACTGAAGGTAGTTTGTTTTTTACTACTTTTTACTATTTCTTATGTAACTGTAGTATATTGTATTCTATTGTACTTTACCACTGAATGTAGTTTGGTTTTAACTTCTTTTTACCATTCCTTAAATAATTGTAGTATATTGTATTCTATTGTTTTTTACCACTGAAGGTAGTTTGGTTTTAACTTCTTTTTACCATTCCTAATGTAATTGTAGTATATTGTATTCTATTGTACTTTACCACTGAAGGTAGTTTGGTTTTAACTTCTTTTTACCATTCCTAATGTAATTGTAGTAAATTGTATTCTATTGTACTTTACCACTGAAGGTAGTTTGGTTTTAACTTCTTTTTACCATTCCTAATGTAATTGTAGTATATTGTATTCTATTATACTTTACCACTGAAGGTAGTTTGGTTTTAACTTCTTTTTACCATTCCTTTGGTAATTGTAGTATATTGTATTCTATTGTACTTTACCACTGAAGGTAGTTTGGTTTTAACTTCTTTTTACCATTCCTAATGTAATTGTAGTAAATTGTATTCTATTGTACTTTACCACTGAAGGTAGTTTGGTTTTAACTTCTTTTTACCATTCCTAATGTAATTGTAGTATATTGTATTCTATTATACTTTACCACTGAAGTTAGTTTTGTTTTAACTTCTTTTTACCATTCCTAATGTAATTGTAGTATATTGTATTCTATTGTACTTTAACACTGAAGGTAGTTTGGTTTTAACTTCTTTTTATCATTCCTTAGGTAATTGTAGTATATTGTATTCTATTGTACTTTACCACTGAAGGTAGTTTGGTTTTAACTTCTTTTTATCATTCCTTAGGTAATTGTAGTATATTGTATTCTATTGTACTTTACCACTGAAGGTAGTTTGGTTTTAACTTCTTTTTACCATTCCTAATGTAATTGTAGTATATTGTATTCTATTGTACTTTACCACTGAAGGTAGTTTGGTTTTAACTTCCTTTTACCATTCCTAATGTAATTATAGTATATTGTATTCTATTGTACTTTACCACTGAAGGTAGTTTAGTTTTAACTTCTTTTTACCATTCGTAATGTAATTGTAGTATATTGTATTCTATTGTACTTTACCACTGAAGGTAGTTTGGTTTTAACTTCTTTTTACCATTCCTAATGTAATTATATTATATTGTAGTCTATTGTACTTTACCACTGAAGGTAGTTTAGTTTTAACTTCTTTTTACCATTTCTTAGGTAATTGTAGTATATTGTATTCTATTATACTTTACCACTGAAGTTAGTTTGGTTTTAACTTCTTTTTACCATTCCTAATGTAATTGTAGTATATTGTATTCTATTGAACTTTAACACTGAAGGTAGTTTGGTTTTAACTTCTTTTTATCATTCCTTATCATCATGATTGGCTTTGGATTGTAAGAACCTGTAGTGTGAAGTTCTGTGAAGAGTGCTGTTAATATGTATATTTCTTATTAAAAAGGACATAAAAGTGAAGACGGTAAGGTTGCTTCAGCAGTTTAAGAATTGAGCAACATTTTGAATAATAAGTTGTGTATTTCATTTTTATAATTAAAATAATGTATTAAGTTTCATGAACTGATTTAAAATAACCTAAAAAAAGCTAGCTACATCAATTGAACTAAGTTTGGTATAAAAGTTATTTTTGAGCCAATACTTACATAAAAACATTATACTACAGCTATTATTCCAAATTAACAGATAACTCTTATTTTATTGGTTTAAAATATTGAATTGTTTTATTCATGTTGAGACACTATGGATGACTTGTAGCTGGACACAACACATTGTACAACTGATTCTGATAGCACAACTGCAGTCTGCAGACTACTGATTTCATAGACAGCTGTGGACTAGTGGTCAAGGTCACTGGAAACTGAACTTGACCTACATAGCTTATCAAGTGAGTCAAGTTCGAATCTAACAGGAGACATAACTTTTTGCTGCTGCAAAATTTATTTTCATTAAAAAAAAAAAAAAGAGGATGGAGTAGAGAGGGAAAAAAGGAAAATATTTTGTTGTTATAATTGCTATATTAATTATAAATACAAACTGGGTTAATGTTCTATATTGTATTATAATAATGTGCATTTTTATGTAAAATGTTATCACCCAGACATAATTTTGCATAAAAGAAATATAAGAATTAATTGGAAAATAAGTACTGTAACGTAAATTTGTTTCTTATATACAAGAGGAAATATATTTGTAAACTTTTGTATACAATTTAATTTGTAAACATTAAATATTTCTCAGAAAGGTATTTTTCATTCCGGTATACCCTCTTCACATGAAATGGACTTCAAAATCGAAGAAACAAAAAGTGGTAAGCCAAATATTATATTTAATAACCACAAATATAGACAGAATTATGTAGCTAAGACAGGCGATATCACTTGGCGATGCCTTGGGCGAAACTGCAATGCGGCAATAAAAACAGACCAAGAAAAAACTACTATTACTTCTGTCAATAGTAAACACTCTGGACCTCATCCTGTTACCATGAGGTCACTGTTATCACCCCAACATTAAATGCCTGCTCAATCACCAAAAAGTGAAAAAACTCTCACTCTGGACTTAAATCCACCAAAACAAATGGTTTCGACTTCTCCCCTCGCCTCAACTACCCCCTGCAGCACACCTAATAATTTTCCATCATCACCAGGACACACAATGGAAAGTATTCAGCAAGAAAACAGGCAGTTGAAAGAACACAATGTTATCCTAGAAAAGCAGCTGAAGTGTGTTCTAGACCACTCCATTGAGTCTGACACCCGTTTAATGGAGTTCACAGCCGAGATCTTCCCAGTCAACACATACTCACCAAAGTCAGATTGCCCTAAAAATCAAGATTTCTCCATGCAATGGGGGTCTCAAACTGCAGATTGCGCAACCTCAACAGATGATCTTGCCTTGGACTCTACTAAGCACATTTTTGACCATCAATCAGAGCTTGATTCCAAAGATAACCAGCAAACCCGTAATGGATATTGTAACACATCCAATAACTGCCCTAATTGTGATGGACTAGGGCGACATGTAGGAAAACTGGAAGATAATTTAAAGGCATTAACCTTGGAACTGCTTGAGTTGAAACAAAAATATGCTAAAATGAATGTTATCCACAGCAACTTAGTCGACAGTACACACCTACATCACTCCAACCTTAATAAAGGGAAACACAGCAGAAAAAATGCACGATTGTGGTACGAACTAACAGATGAAGAGATTAATCTTTGGATTAACAACATGTTACGTGTTCCAAAGAATGCCACAATACTTTGCCCATCAATAGCCCATATGATCAGGGAAGAAAAGGACTTTGAATTAGTTACTAAAGTTTGTAATGAGGCAGATATCAAGGGTAAGGACTACATAATTGCAGTGATCAACAATCGAGTGTCAGAAACCATGAAAGGCTCATATCACTGGTCTCTCGTTGTTTATGATAGATCACTAAAGATAGGTTATCATCTGGACTCGCTGTCAGGGCTAAATGGTTCTCTGGCGGAGAAGTTCTGTCAAAAGTTGGCACATTATTTTACAGATGGAGAAGAGGCCAGTTTAGAAAATATAAAATGTCAGCATCAAAAGGGATCGACTGAATGTGGCATTTATGTTTTAAATAATGCAAAAATAGTCTGCTCCTTAATACAGAACAGCATTCCCATATCATCAAGCCAGTTGTTTCTTAGTGAATTCTCAATTCAGAGCTACTACGACCAAATAAAACTAATATCAGATCAAATAAAAGCAGTGCTATCTGAAAAATCATGTTTGTCGACTGATTCCGTTCAAAACAGAAATAACATCAATACGGACCTACAAGATGAAGATTTAGAGGCAAGCTGGTCAATCTTCAAAGCAAAACACAAGACAAATAATCAAAAGACAGTACAGCAAGCAAAACAAACATCGGAATTTGGCGTTTCTACGTACAATAGATATCTGGGTCTTCTGGTTGACAGCAACTGTGATGCTGAGGTCTTGGAAGAGACAAACAAAAATGTAACGACTAGAAAACCAGCACATGGAAAAACAGCAAAACAAAGCAAAGTGACAAAAGAATTTGAGATAAACGACAAAATCAAGATTGAGCTGTATGCTGACAGCCATGGAAAAGGAATTCCAGAACTGGTTGCCTCAGGGAGTCAGGGAAAAGTTGTCATAGATGGAGTGGTAAAATCAGGTGCTGGTATCCAACACGTTTATAGCCAGGCTGCTAAGTCAAAGCAGCGTCCCCTTGTTTTGCTAGCTGGAACTAATGACTTGCCAAAAAGATCCGCATATGTCATATACAAAACAATGGAAGGCGAACTGAACAAACTAAGCAAATCCAGACCAATATGCATAACGACAATCCCTCCCCGTTATGATATAAAATATGATGATGTACTGCATTATAATATTATTCAAGCGAACAACTATATCAGGGAACTCGTCTTACGGATGAACAATGTCAGCCTCATTGATTTTGATTCTTTCGAGAGAATTCATTTTACACAGCAGGGTATGCACTTAAACAGTAAAGGTAAAAAGAAGCTGGCTTTAATGATTATTAATTATGTCAAAAAATTGGATAAATCAACAAGATTGTTAGATTACAATGACTCCTGCATGAATGTCAAGAAAACACCTAGCGACAAGGACTTCACTTATAAAAACTCCATAAGTATATGTGACAGAAATATGGCCGAGATTATAAGACTCAACCAAAAAGATAAAACAGTAGGATTTGCTCACAATATTTCGGCTGATTTCCATGACCCTCGCCACATGACTGCTGGAGTTGCTGTGATTTTCAAGAAGAGCTTTGGAAAACCTCAAGTTTCACACTGTGTAACTAATCACCTAGCTATACAAGATAACCGGCAAGAGGCTACAGTGTTCAGTTTGATCACCAAACCTACATATTTTAGTAAACCGACTGGTTATGATTACGACGCGGCTTTCCGGGACATGGCTGAAAACTTTAGGATGAGAGGACTTAAACATCTCATATGTTCACCCATCGGATGTGTACGGGACAATGTTGATTTAGTTCACTTTGTTAGTAATATGGTTAAGTTCCAGAAATACACAAATGCAAGAGTTACAATTGTATCTTATGTTCAAAGCTCGTATAGAAAGTTAAGGAGGGGAGTACCCCATGACATCTTTAATAAACAATTGGAGAGCTTAATTGCAATTACCCATAATCCAGGAACACTATCAAGATCAATAGATGGCAGCGAGAGCAATCTTCAAGAAACCACAGCTCCTGATGTATTATTTGTAGATAAGGAAAAAGAGTGCCAGACACATCCCCTGCAAGACTACACTTCTGCAGACACCGGTTCATCAAACTCGGAGGATCTTCCGGCTGCAGTACCAGAACAGAGTGATGGAGATCAAGTTTTGGTGATTCCTGGTGACCTCTCTTATAGTGAGGCACTAAAGCAGAGCAGTGGTGATAGTGTTTGTGCGTCTGCCAAAGAGAGTGATGTGACACAGTCGCCTGGTTTGAATTTAAACTTTCCTGTTTCCACAACAAATCCAAAAACATAGTCCAACACAAACGTTTCATAACAATTTTTCACCAAAATATACAACACCTTCCATCTAGATTAAATGCATTGGAAATCATTTTAGAGGAAATAAAACCAAATATAATTATACTAACTGAACATGATACAAAAGAAGAGGAAATTGAACGAATCAATATAGAAAATTACATAATAAAAACTAGTTTTTGTAGGAAAATTAACTCCAAAGGGGGAGTAATGATATTATCACAGGAAGGTTTTGATATCAGACAGGTGACTGTGCCTACCTCTCTAGATGTTAGATTAAGAGAGGAGTTGCAATTTGAGTACTGTGCATGTATTTATACAACAGCAACATTTAAAATGGTTGTTATTGGAGTTTATAGATCCCCAAATTCAGATTGCAACATATTTTTGGATAGGTTAAGTCATCTTATAGAATATTTCAGTAAAAGCTTTGATAAAATAATAGTAGGGGGCGACTTCAACATTGATGTCTTAAAGAATGATGGTAAACATAGAACATTTAAAGAATCACTTAGGAGTCAAAATATGAAGTACTTGGTTAATTTTCCTACCAGAGTAACTGAACACTCCAAAACTGCAACAGATAACTTTTTAATAAAAAATACTGACTCTAGTTTTATTAGGGTAGAGGGTCTAATAACTTGCTTATCGGATCATGATGGCCAATTGTTGAAAATAAAATCAAAAGATTCAATCAAAAAAGAAAGTTTACCTTTAAAACAAGAACTACGAAAGTTTTCGCAAGAAAATTTAAAATACTTTTCACAATTGCTATCAAAAGAAACGTGGGATGAGGTATATTTTGCCCCAGTAGGAAAAAAATATGATAATTTTCACAATTTGTTCTCTTACTACTTTAACCTGGCATTTCCTAAAACTCTCATAACAAAAAAGAAAAAAATGAGTAATTGGATTACAGAAGAACTTAAATCAGAAAAACGAAACATTATTCACCTAATCAATGATTATAGAAAATATAAAAGTAGATATTTGAAAATTAAACTGAATCAGGCAAAGAAGGACTATAAGTATAAAATAAATCAAGCTAAATCAAAATATTTCCAAAAGAAAGTTAACAATTCAAGTAATGTCCAAAAAACTGTATGGGGGCTAATTAACTCAGAAGTTGGAGCAAAAAAAGAAAAGGAAAAATATAAAACTATTGCTCTGAAAATGGGGACAGAAATTATTACAAACCCTGAGAAAATAGCAAATGTATTTAACAATCATTTTATAAATATTGTAAAAGATGTAGGTATAAGTCAAAATGTAAATTTTTCCTTAGATGAAAATGTTCATGGAGACCAGTTGATAAAGCCAAAATTTCATTTAAGAGCTATAGACAAAAGAGAGGTGGAAAGAATTATAGAATCATTAAAAAATAAAAACTCCAGTGGTAAAGATGAAGTTCCAGCCTCAGTAATTAAGGCTGTGAAAACTAATCTTAGTTCAATTTTATGCCATTTAATAAATTCTTCTTTTGTTTCAAGTATATTTCCAGTTCAACTAAAACTAGCAAAAATAATACCCATACACAAAAAAGATGATAAAAATAATATTCTCAACTATCGACCAGTATCTGTATTACCTGTTATTTCAAAAATTTATGAAAAAGCAGTGTATTCACAATTTTTAGAATTCTTAGAACAATATAATTTACTGGATAAAGAGCAGCATGGTTTTAGATCAGGGAGATCAGTAACGAGTGCTGCTATATCATTTGTCGAATCGATTATTGATTCAGTTGACAAAGGAAACCATACAATTGGCTTATTTATGGATATATCCAAAGCATTTGATAGTGTTAAACATGACAGGCTAATAGAAAAGTTACAATTTCTTGGAGTGGCAGAAAACGCCCTTAATTGGTTCCGATCCTATATCTCTGACAGACCACAATATGTAGAAATAACTTTTTTGTCAAAATACAATAAAATTATCAAAACCTCATCGCAGATTCAAAATTTAAAATTTGGTGTACCCCAAGGGTCTATTTTAGGGCCTCTTCTCTTCCTCTGTTACTTGGTGGGTATGGGTAACACACTATTGCATAAAACAAAAAGTAACCTCTGTTTATATGCCGATGATGCAAATCTGGTGGTATCAACAAAGACCCTAGAGGAAACTGAAATTTGTGCCAGTGGCGAAATAAAAAACATCGGATCTTTTCTTAAATTACACAATTTAGTCTTAAACACTAATAAAACAAATATGATGAATTTTAAAACTGCACAAAGCAGGAGACCGAATGAGCTTACAGTAACTTATGAATCAAATCACATTGAAATGAAAAGTACTGTAAATTTTCTAGGATTAACTATAGATAAACATTTAAATTGGGATGAACATATACATAGACTGTTAAGTAAATTAAATTCTGGAATCTATGCGTTAAGAAGAATGAGTTATATTTGCGATTTAAAGACATTAAAAAATATTTATTTTGCTCATGTTCATTCTCACATTTCCTTCTGTATTGCACTTTATGGGTCAACAAAAAAAATTAATTTAGAAAGTATTTTAAAACAACAAAAAAAAGCTATACGTATTATGTTAAAACTTAAAATTGACGAGTCGGTGAAGGACCACTTTAAAAATCTAAAAATCTTTACGGTATACAGTCAATATATTTTTGAAACCATTCTCACCGCAAAATTCCAAAACTCGAACCTCAATAATAGATTGCCCACTCACGCCTACGGTACCAGAGGAAGGAATGAGTTTTTCCAAGACCACAGATTAAAATTCTTCGAAAAGAAACCTACATACATTGGTAACATATTTTTGAAATCCATTCCAAAAAATATTAAAGATGAAAAAGATCTCAGGTTTAAAAATAAACTAAAAGATTATTTAATAAATAGAGCACTTTATTCCACAGAAGAACTTTCCACCCCTCTCTAGATTTTACATTCTTAATTAAGTTTATTTTCTGTTATTACTAAGGGTAATATAACGTTGTTTTATATTGTATATTGTGTTATATACTGTACATATGAACAACTATGACACTATTCATTGTACACCCTGTGCATAATATGAATAAAGATTTTTGACTATTGACTATGTAATTGTAGTATATTGTATTCTATTGTACTTTACCACTGAAGGTAGTTTGGTTTTAACTTCTTTTTACCATTCCTAATGTAATTGTAGTATGTTGTATTCTATTGTACTTTACCACTGAAGGTAGTTTGGTTTTAACTTCTTTTTACCATTCGTAATGTAATTATAGTATATTATATTCTATTGTACTTTACCACTGAAGGTAGTTTAGTTTTAACTTCTTTTTACCATTCCTAATGTAATTGTAGTATATTGTATTCTATTGTACTTTACCACTGAAGGTAGTTTAGTTTTAACTTCTTTTTACCATTCCTTAGGTAATTGTAGTATATTGTATTCTATTGTACTTTACCACTGAAGGTAGTTTTGTTTTAACTTCTTTTTACTATTCCATAGGTAATTGTAGTATATTGTATTCTATTGTACTTTACCACTGAAGGTATTTTGGTTTTAACTTCTTTTTACCATTCCTTATGTAATTGTAGTATATTGTATTCTATTGTACTTTACCACTGAAGGTAGTTTGGTTTTAACTTCTTTTTACTATTCCTTATGTAATTGTAGTATATTGTATTCTATTGTACTTTACCACTGAAGGTAGTTTGGTTTTAAATTCTTTTTACCATTCCTAATGTAATTGTAGTATATTGTATTCTATTGTACTTTACCACTGAAGGTAGTTTGGTTTTAACTTCTTTTTACCATTCCTAATGTAATTGTAGTATATTGTATTCTATTGTACTTTACCACTGAAGGTAGTTTGGTTTTAACTTCTTTTTACCATTCCTAATGTAATTGTAGTATATTGTATTATATTGTACTTTACCACTGAAGGTAGTTTGGTTTTAACTTCTTTTTACCATTCCTAATGTAATTGTAGTATATTGTATTCTATTGTACTTTACCACTGAAGGTAGTTTGGTTTTAACTTCTTTTTACCATTCCTAATGTAATTGTAGTATATTGTATTCTATTGTACTTTACCACTGAGGGTAGTTTGGTTTTAACTTCTTTTTACCATTCCTTAGGTAATTGTAGTATATTGTATTATATTGTACTTTACCACTGAAGGTAGTTTAGTTTTAACTTCTTTTTACTATTCCTTATGTAATTGTAGTATATTGTATTCTATTGTACTTTACCACTGAAGGTAGTTTGGTTTTAACTTCTTTTTACTATTCCTTATGTAATTGTAGTATATTGTATTCTATTGTACTTTACCACTGAAGGTAGTTTGGTTTTATCTTCTTTTTACTATTCCCTATGTAATTGTAGTATATTGTATTCTATTGTACTTTACCACTGAAGGTAGTGTGGTTTTAACTTCTTTTTACCATTTCTAATGTAATTGTAGTATATTGTATTCCATTGTACTTTAGCATTGAAGGTAGTTTGGTTTTAACTTCTTTTTACCATTCCTTAAGTAATTGTAGTATATTTTACTCTATTGTACTTTACCACTGAAGGTAGTTTGGTTTTAACTTCTTTTTACCATTCCTTAGGTAATTGTAATATTTTGTATTCTATTGTACTTTACTACTGAAGGTAGTTTGGTTTTAACTTCCTTTTACCATTCCTAATGTAATTGTAGTATATTGTATTCTATTGTACTTTACCACTGAGGGTAGTTTGGTTTTAACTTCTTTTTACCATTCCTAATGTAAGTGTAGTATATTGTATTCTATTGTACTTTACCACTGAAGGTAGTTTGTTTTTTACTACTTTTTACTATTTCTTATGTAACTGTAGTATATTGTATTCTATTGTACTTTACCACTGAATGTAGTTTGGTTTTAACTTCTTTTTACCATTCCTTAGGTAATTGTAGTATATTGTATTCTATTGTACTTTACCACTGAAGGTAGTTTGGTTTTAACTTCTTTTTACTATTTCTTATGTAATTGTAGTATATTGTATTCTATTGTACTTTACCACTGAAGGTAGTTTGGTTTTAACTTCTTTTTACTATTCCTTATGTAATTGTAGTATATTGTATTCTATTGTACTTTACCACTGAAGGTAGTTTGGTTTTAACTTCTTTTTACTATTCCTTATGTAATTGTAGTATATTGTATTCTATTGTACTTTACCACTGAAGTTAGATTGGTTTTAACTTCTTTTTACTATTCCTTATGTAATTGTAGTATATTGTATTCTATTGTACTTTACTACTGAAGGTAGTTTGGTTTTAACTTCTTTTTACTATTCCTTATGTAATTGTAGTATATTGTATTCTATTGTACTTTACCACTGAAGTTAGATTGGTTTTAACTTCTTTTTACTATTCCTTATGTAATTGTAGTATATTGTATTCTATTGTACATTACCACTGAAGGTAGTGTGGTTTTAACTTCTTTTTACTATTCCTTAGGTAATTGAAGTATATTGTATTCTATTGTACTTAACCCTGAAGGTAGTTTTGTTTTAACTTCTTTTTACCATTTCTTAGGTAATTGTAGTATATTGTATTCTATTGTACTTTACCACTGAAGGTAGTTTGGTTTTAACTTCTTTTTACCATTCCTAATGTAATTGTAGTATATTGTATTCTATTGTACTTTACCATTGAAGGTAGCTTCGGTTTTAACTTATTTTTACCTTTCCTTATGTAATTGTAGTATATTGTATTCTATTGTACTTTACTATTGAAGGTAGCTTTGGTTTTAACTTATTTTTACCTTTCCTTATGTAATTGTAGTACATAGTATTTTATCGTTCTTAACCATTCAAGGTAGCTTCAGTTTTATCTTATATTTACTATTCCATATGTAATTGTAGTATATTGTGTTCTATTGTACTTAACCATTGAAGTTAGCTACGGTTTTAACTTCTTTTATTATTCCTTACCTAATTGTATTATATTGTATTCGATTGTACTTTACCATTGTAGGTAGCTTTGTTTTTTACTTCTTTTTACTATTTCTTATGTAACTGTAGTATATTGTATTCTATTGTACTTTACCACTGAAGGTAACTTCAGTTTTAACTTCTTTTTACTATTCCTTAAGTAATTGTAGTATATTGTATTCTATTGTACTTTACCATTGAAGGTAGCTTCGGTTTTAACTTATTTTTACTATTCCTTATGTAATTGTAGTATTTTGTATTCTATTTTACTTTACCATTGAAGGTAGCTTTAGTTTTAACTTCTTTGTACTATTCATTAAGTAATTGTAGTATATTTTACTCTATTGTACTTTACCATTGAAGGTAGCTATGGTTTTATTTTCTTTTACTATTCGTTATGTAATTGTATTATATTGTATTCTATTGTACTTTACCATTGCAGGTAGCTTTAGTTTTAACTTCTTTGTACTATTCCTTAAGTAATTGTAGTATATTTTACTCTATTGTACTTTACTATTGAAGGTAGTTTTGGTTTTATTTTCTTTTTACTATTCCTTAAGTAATTGTAGTATATTTTACTCTATTGTACTTTACCATTGAAGGTAGTTTTGGTTTTAAATTCTTTTTACTATTCCTTATGTAATTGTAGTATATTTTTCTCCATTGTACTTTACCATTGAAGGTAGCTATGGTTTTATTTTCTTTTACTATTCGTTATGTAATTGTATTATATTGTATTCTATTGTACTTTACCACTGCAGGTAGCTTTAGTTTTAACTTCTTTGTACTATTCCTTAAGTAATTGTAGTATATTTTACTCTATTGTACTTTACCACTGCAAGTAGCTTTGGTTTTAACTTCTTTTTACTATTCCTTAAGTAATTGTATTATATTTTACTCTATTGTACTTTACCATTGAAGGTAGTTTTGGTTTTAACTTCTTTTTACTATTCCTTAAGTAATTGTAGTATATTTTACTCTATTGTACTTTACCATTGAAGGTAGTTTTGGTTTTAACTTCTTTGTACTATTCCTTAAGTAATTGTAGTATATTTTACTCGATTGTACTTTACCACTGCAAGTAGCTTTGGTTTTAACTTCTTTTTACTATTCCTTAAGTAATTGTATTATATTTTACTCTATTGTACTTTACCATTGAAGGTAGTTTTGGTTTTAACTTCTTTTTACTATTCCTTAAGTAATTGTAGTATATTTTACTCTATTGTACTTTACCATTGAAGGTAGTTTTGGTTTTAACTTCTTTTTACTATTCCTTAAGTAATTGTAGTATATTTTACTCTATTGTACTTTACCATTGAAGGTAGCTTTGGTTTTATCTTCTTTTTACTATTCCTTAAGTAATTGTAGTATATTTTACTCAATTGTACTTTACCATTGAAGGTAGCTTTGGTTTTAACTTATTTTTACTATTCCTTATGTAATTGTAGTATATTTTACTCTATTGTACTTTACCATTGAAGGTAGTTTTGGTTTTAACTTCTTTTCACTATTCCTTATGTAATTGTAGTATATTTTACTCTATTGTACTTTACCATTGAAGGTAGCTTTGGTTTTTACTTCTTTTTACTATTCCTTATAATTGTAGTATATTTTACTCAATTGTACTTTACCATTGAAGGTAGCTTTGGTTTTAACTTATTTTTACTATTCCTTATGTAATTGTAGTATATTTTACTCTATTGTACTTTACCATTGAAGGTAGTTTTGGTTTTAACTTCTTTTTACTATTCCTAATGTAATTGTAGTATATTTTACTCTATTGTACTTTACCATTGAAGGTAGCTTTGGTTTTAACTTCTTTTTACTATTCCTTATGTAATTGTAGTATATTTTACTCTATTGTACTTTACCATTGAAGGTAGCTTTGGTTTTAACTTCTTTTTACTATTCCTTAAGTAATTGTAGTATATTTTACTCTATTGTACTTTACCATTGAAGGTAGCTTTGGTTTTAACTTCTTTTTACTATTCCTTAAGTAATTGTAGTATATTTTACTCTATTGTACTTTACCATTGAAGGTAGCTTTGGTTTTAGCTTCTTTTTACTAATCCTTAAGTAATTATAGTAGTCATCCGGTTCATTTAGCAGAAATTCTTTTAACATTCCTAAATATTTGTACTTTTTACATTCCAACAACATTCTTTCATTCCATTTTTCAAGATCGTGAAAAGTAAATTATTAAAATCGTGTTGTAATATAATCATATAATTCTGCTAAACCATCTTAAATAATTGTTTACTTTATTTATGTTGTTTGGAATACTTAACAGGAGCATCATTAGACACGTGTTTAAGCGCGGGAAGGTTTACCATAGTGGCCTTATTGACCTACTTCTAATCATGTAAGCACTAGTCTACCAGCTGTTTAGATCCTATATACATATCTTAAATCTCACGCTCTCACGTTATATTCATCTTCTTTACCTACTAAGTTTGTTTTCCATGATAATCTTCATTCATCTTTGAGACAAGTTGAAGACAATAACTTCTACACAAAATCTAATCTTTTGTCTTAAATTAAACTCCTATTATTTAGACTCATTTATCGTTGATTATTTTACAAAAATCAGTCATTCCTATGTGGTCTTTAACTCTTAGTTTATCCTCACCTTACTTCATTCCTACAAAAAATTTGTACTAAATCCAATTTGTGTTTCGAAATAATTTCTTTAGATATGCGTTGGAGACACAGGATTGGAGACCATTTTGTAAAAGTAATAGCAAAATTCTGAATTCATATTCCAACCATGTTCATAAATTAACCGGGTACATTCTGCTATATTTCACTACTATACAAGCCCTACTGAATGGTCCGCAACACTGTCTAACATATCGATGTAAAAATGTATTGCTTTAATAGGGTCCCAATTTAAAAAAATGATCTTAATTCCTACTTTAGTCTATCGTAATGTAAAGTGATGCTGATATTTTGATTTCATCCAGTAAAACGTTATGAAAGCCTATGTATATTATTTTGGCTATGCAAATTTAAGGGTATTATATCTTTCAGCCAATGGTTATGTTTATATTTTTTTAAAGCATTATTAGTTTTAAGGTCATAATAAATATTTGTTCAAAACTTTTTGTTTGTATATTATTTTGGTTGTAAATATATTTTGTTTGTATGTATTTGTCGGCACTGGTGGCGCAGTGCTGTAACCCAGCTACATGGGGACAAAGTGTTTGGGAGATTGTAGGCGATAGGTCGTATGCTCGGTCCTCTTAATACCGACATGGCGTCCGCTTGGTGGTTGCTATCGGCGTGGACACTACTAGAGATGTCTGGGGTGTCCATGTTGGGTGGTAATCATTGTGCGGATGTTGTGTGGGGGAGATAACTGAGTATCAGGCTTGTCAATTAGCTGAAAATCAGACCAGCACTACGTGGTTCGGATTCCACGTAAAGCTGTAGGTCCCTTAGTTGCCCTGGCTGTTGGGCTATTATTAAATTGCCCTTTCTGAGGAACACTTGAACTCAGTTAGTAACCAGACTACACTCATCCACACTCATCCTACACTCATAAAACCATTCATATTCGCCTTAATTAACTGTCTTATAAATTTTAATCTACAAGAATTGGTACACATTATTGTCTCCTTAATCATTGAATGGAAAATAGACTATACTTAAACACACTCCTCAACATCATTTTAATGTGTATTGTGAGATTTTGTGTTGGCAGAACGTTACGTACACGAGATTTGACAAACAGTGTACATGTATTAATATATGGATGGGCTACTGCGTGTACAGATTTACTATAGTTTCTACAGAACTATAGCTAAACCGCATTAAAACATCAAAGGCCAGGTGTGAAAAGGTTGCCCTCTTACAGACATGTAGGTTCAAGGGTTGCACGTAGTATGTACATGTCAATCTTGAGCTGTACATCCTGGTCAATCTTGAGGGACGTTCAGCTCTTGGTTTGCATTCTCAACGTCGTACTCTGGGCAGAACCTCACGTTTCGTTTCGGTTTTCTCAGACTTCAGTTGTATCAGATCCTGTGTAATCCGTTCTGATAATACGCCTGAGGGTTTCCTGGTGTGCTGGAGCCTCACGGGGGTCTCTACTAACCTGGTCAGGATAATGGATTTTGTCACCATCGTAAGGTGACTGTGACATAACAACATAGTAATTTAACGTTGTTGTGTGATGTGTGTGGAGGTTATTCCGGCTTCATGCGTTAACGGGCTAACCATGTGTTAACCACATAGTCCATAACGTAGGGATACAAAGGGTATATTCAGCAAAAATTTTATTTTGAAATTCTTTCTAAAAGTCTACTCCAACCATGTATGGATATAAAATGAAGCATTCTTTTAAAATATAAGAAGTTAATCACAGTACGTGTCCTAAGAAGGTCAATAATTTGTGGCCTACACATGCTTTCACTTCATCTAGCTCCATAAACATGTATATCATCCACATAGCAAGATGCACGTTCTCCTAGCTTTAGATACAACACAGTTTACGTGGTCAGATAAAATCAACTTGGAGTAAGTGATAATAGCAAAATAAACACTTGCTGTCTTTTTTCTGGAACTAATAAGGCCTTAGTAGAACAACAGGAAAGAAACTACGTGTATTTTGCTAAGGCTTTGTCACTACTATAACAAGTTTATTCAAAATAGTTTTGAAGACAGGCTCATTTTTGCATACAATATTTTGTCATATCTTATTAATTTGTTACTTTTATTTCATAAAAAAGTTACAAAACATAAACAAATGCAAAGTTTTAGTATTTTAAAATTATATTAATTCAATATTACATAATGCTGGAGGTAATATATCAAAAGCAAACATTTTCGGTAAATATATAATTATATTAGGATACAATTACTTAATTTAACATGTGTAATTAGTTTATATGGCTCTGAATTATTTTATATTTTGAGATTTTGTCATCTTTAATATTTACAGTGTTTGTTCAGTTGATAACGTTGAAGCATTATATCTACAAAAAGTTGAACCAGAAATCGTGTTTATATGTATATATGATAATTTCATTGTACCTAGAACTTAGATTTCATCAACTACAGTTATACAGTATTATTTTTAATGTATTTAATTGCATGCATTAATTGTTTAATGTAGTACAACTATCTTAAGTTATGTTCTAGTTTAAATTTTCATCAGTCAATCATGATAACATAATTTATTAACTAACAGGCTTTTAAGTTTTGTATGGATTTTGTTTTATCTACAGAAAGTAAATTACTAGTTTATATATTATTTGCAACTATTTTAGTATTGCAAACAAAAAAGTTTATCACACAATAAATTTAATTGTTTGTATATGGATTAAATTATCATGAAAATTACACCCAGCTTAATGCTTAGCAAAATTGTTGTTTTATTAAAAAATTAATGAATAGTTAAAAAGTAGGCTAAACAATTTAAATGTTTTTAGCTATACTATAAATAAATATTATTTTAAATAAAACATAAAATAATTCGCAAAAGTTAATTGGACAAAATTTAGATGTAAACCATGTATAAAATAAAAAACAGCCACAATATATTTGAGTTTAGCTCCTAAAGGACCTTACTTAATCTATTAGTAATTATTTATATGTTCAAGTAACAATCTAATTAAGGCAACGATCTCTTGTATAGATCAAAACAGGCAATTGTGGGTTAATGCTATCAACCCAATCAAGAATATATATTATGAGTACGGGTGAAAGCGTATATCTCAACAATATTTTGATACTTATAAATACATGATTCTCAGATATTCTACTCCATTATCTATTCTATCTATCTTTCTTAACAGTAGTCGTACTGGAAGGTTCAGTTGGTTTGAGGTAGGCTTTTCTGTAGAAGTTGCTGAAGAGAACGGTGAATATTAATGTCTGCCCGATGGCAAAATAGATAAAGAGTCTCTGGACTGTTGGGATATTGCATGAGCTTAGTAGATAAACATGAAGACCAACTATTAAACAAAACTGGACCTGAAAAAAATATTTATTTATTAAAAGTAAAACGTTTTGAATTGTGCAAAATATAGACTATAATTAATATCTTGATAATATGTGCTATACATGTTTCAATCTGCAAAAATGGCTACTAAAAATTGTTTATTTTTTTAGTATAGTCAATTTCAAAACGCTACACATCAGGCAAAAACCCAATTATAATGCAGCATTAATTTAAGAATATGCAATACAAAATATATGCAGTAGAATATATGCATAGTTCAATATCCTCCATGCGAAATATAATTTTACACTAAAATTAACTCACCAATTAGCAACAATAAACCAGCATTATAAAATAATAAATAATATGCCATACAATTAAGAATTAAATATGTTTATATATATTAAATATTGATAAACAAACAAAATAAACAGAACAAATATCATTATCAACAAATTGCAAATAAATATTAAAAATTTAACCATGATCGAAAACAAAAGTAAGCACAACATATTAAAAAAGATAATATCAGAACCCAAAAACTAATACAGTAAGTGTAAATTAATTGTCAATATAATTAAAAATCTAATTTTGGATGTGCAAAATGGATATCTCTTTAGTATGTTTTATAAAATAATTAAATTTTTATTTCAAAACTTATTTCAGTTATCAGAACTAATTTCAAATACATTCTGTATATTCCTTATAAAGACAATTTTTGAATCACTGTAGGCTTGACAAAAACTATACATTTTTAACTCAGTTAAATAAATTCCTTACAGAAACATATTTATAAATCCTGTTATGTATGTATAAAAAAACCAACAAAAGCTAATAAAGACTTTATGAAAGTGTTTTTTTTTTTTTGTTTTTATTTTTACAGTTGTATTTTTTACAAGTTGCAATTTCTGTAATATTATAAAAGCCTACAGCCACCTTATTTTACTAGTTCTTTTATTTATCACCTGGAAATGTTCTTATGTCGTACCATACAATTGTGTAATAAATTTTATCAAGTATATATTAAAATAAATCAATATTTAATGATGTTTTAAAATGTCCTACATATAAAAGCTAGCAAATATCAGCTCAAAATGTAAATAAGTATACTTATAAAGTTACAAGAGTATTCATTGGATTTAAGAATAATAAACAAATTTAAATCCAAATATGTATTTTTAAACAATCATGGGGATAATATGCGCAGTATCTTATAGTTGGTGTATTAAATAAACAACGTTGTAGATTTATTGGCAATGTAATAGTAGTTAATAACAAGAGTTAATCTTAGATTGTAATTCTAGTTAGTAATTAAATTTTTTAGTTATGCACTTTTATTTAATTATTTATCTCGCTTATGTATATATTCCATTGTCATATCATTATTCTTCTGCGATTGGGTAAAAATATAACATTTTCCAACAAATAATTAGCACCATATCTTTTGATTGTCCTAAATATATGAATATAAACAATAGATTGTAAACCACACAATATTTCTTGCACATATATTTTAATTGTTCTAAATAAATAAATAAAACAACTGCCATGATTATGGTACAGTTAAGATTTTATTAGATCCCAACCACCATTGTGTGTTCTAGAAATATAACACAGTCACGGTCAAGATTATTAAGCTAATAAATATATTTTCTTATATAAGTTTTAAAATGTATAAATGTAGTGAAATCTATTTTTATTATGTAACTCGACTTCTTCTCACCAACTGAAGTTTAGTTAGGTACCGCTTCCACCAGAGGTATCGTCGGACTCCCGGTCCTAGGGCTGCCAGGAAGTAATACAGGTACATGATGACGTGGACGAATGAGTTGATGGTTCCTGCAAAGATCAGGGACTCTCCTGGAACGTACAAGTGATATAAATCAATAAACGAAAATAAAAAATCTTATGAATCGAGTATTTTTTTGTATTATTGACTTTCTTAGTTCAGGTAACATTTTTATTTTCATAACAAACAAATAATAGGTTCTGAATTTTACTTTTTTTTGAAAGATATACAAAATTTGATATTATTTAACTGCATTATTCATCGTTTATGATCCAAATGCTTTGCCTGGTCCTGTAACTTTATGCAGGAAGTGAAGTACTGACCCTAATGTACGGTTAGGGATTCTAATCATAGACTTTACACTCCACTCAGTCCAATAATCACTTGCCTATAAGTCATGACGCTGTCATATAGGGGACTGTCAATATCTTCATACATTGCACTTTTATTAGTTACATAACTAACAAGTGTGTTTTTTAATAAAATTTTTACTCTATTACACAAATAGTATGATCATAGTAGATTATATAAAACCTCTATGTCAGCCGTATTGGTCCCCAAGTAAATGTTTTCTTATTGATGACTTTACACGTGGAAAATATTTATATTTATTCCTAAATCGATGGTAAAAAAGTATTCCAATGGTCACTGTAGTCACTAACGTTGATGTATTTCAAGGCATCCAAAAATACTATTCACTGTCTCCAAAGGCTATATTATCTATAATATTGTTAATAGCGAAGCAGTTTTAAAAAATTAGGACAGAATAAAAATATTAAAAACTATGTGAACTAAAAAATATTAAGGTTTTTTCACATACGCCTAATTCTATACTCTAACATATGAATTGTTGTACTCTTTGTCGTAACTATTTGTTATCCTTTCTCTTTAAATGTCTCCCTTCTCTCTAAAGGTTTCACACATTCTTTGGCGAACTGTTACCATTTTAACTGATTAAATTACAAGAAAAGATAAACTACAATATAAACCAAGAATGTATTCCTACACAAAAAACATCATCCAAATAATAACAAAGACCTCTATTTGAATATTCTGCACAAATTTAAGAATAAACATGAAATATTTTCTTGTTAGTTAATCATTTTACTTAAGTATGAAATATTTCTTTCGCCTGATTTTAGCGTTAAGAAATCTGTCATACATTATACCTCGGGCTGTTTCATAGAATAACGTGGGCAAACTGAAATTGGAAGGACAAAACCTATATGTTTTTATTTATGCATACATATTTTCTAACCTCGGACATATCTAAAGTAGAACCAGCAGAAGAAAGCCATATTGAAATGATGGTAGACATGGAGGAAGGATACGTGCGTCTGCTTCTTCCGTAAAACAAAAATCACCTGCAATCACATGAGTTTATATATGACAGTGAAATTCACTAAAATTCTACAACACAGAGATTTCTCAACATCATTTTTTATAACAACAATCCTTTAAACATCAAATCATCATCGTAGTGGAATTCAATGAAATATAAGTTAATTGAAGGAGACTTAAACATACATTAATATTTAAAAATTATTAACATTTGAAGTAAAATAAATTGTGTATGTTAATTGTAATACAATTATGACAGTTAAATTATTTTTAAAATCTCCGCTTTTAAGCTGCAAACATGTTCAAACGTGGTAGTTTGATTTATATTAGTTGGACATTAATTTCACTGAAACTTACAAGTAATGTATTACCAATGATTATTTAATTTTAAAGGAGGCAAGTGAAGTGTATGCTTATTTCCATCACTTCAAGTTTTGATAAAGAAATTTCCTCACACCATTCTAAATTTCCTAGAAATGAAAAGATTACTTGCAAATGCAAGTTTCTTGAATACCTTCTAAGTAAAGTGTCTTGAATCATTTGCAAGTGAAAGTGTCTTGATGAAGGGTTGGCCCACTTTTTCTACACATATTGCAAGGGATAGCTAAATCACAGATAGTTTCATGTAATAAACGTTTTAAAATATGTCCTTGAAATGGTCAAAAGCACTAGTAATTTTAAATTACGGATAGCACTACTAAATCAGTGGACCGATGTCCAACATTATAAAAATTACTATACATTTTCATACAAATTTTATTTTAAATTAGAATAAAAAGAACGTGTTAAAGAAAAACATATTTACCATGGTGAAGGGCTCTATTTTGGGGTTTCCAAAGCTGTTTTCTAGATTTTATCATTTTTATCATAGGCCAATTGATATTTTTATTATTGAATTTTGTACTCTTCAAATACATTCAGTAACATCTTATACTAATAGTACAGTACAACTTGATAGTACAACTTACAGTATCAATGAGGTCAGAGACTTTGATGAGCCACCAAATCCACGTATGGAATAGACCCTGAAAATTTGAGTAAATTTTAATTGATCTACTATAAAAATCATCTTTAAAATAACTATTAATCAACTAATTCTTATTATATTTTCTTTAACGATTAGCAACAACTTTAAAGACATATAAATGACTTGTTTGGATAATTATTAAGATTTGATTTATCATGACCTAATATTTGAGAACTTAGGTGCAAATGTAAGTGAAGTGGTTAATTCTCACTTTATTAACATTACTGAGAAACTTACAGTCAGCCCCTCCATAAGAATTGCCATTGATAAAGTTATAAATTCACTTGAAACAGTAAATGTTGCGACTGAGTTTGATTTTCAAAGAGTAACTCCAGCACAAGTTAGCAAAATTATTGACAAAGCAAAGCCCAAAAAGTCCTGTGGCTGGGATGAGATATCAATGTGGTTAGTAAAACGCTGTAAAAATACTATATTATACCTATTAACGAGAATAACTAATCAATCTCTGATAACGGGAAAATTCCCAGAAAAACTAAAATATGGTAATATAAGCCCTCTATTTAAGGGAGGTGAAGAGGTAATCTCTAATTTCAGGCCAATATGCATGCTGCCAACTTTTTCAAAAATCTACGAATCTGTGGTAAAAGAACAGTTAATAAAATACATTGAGATAAATGACATGTTTTCAGTAAGTCAGCATGAATTCAGAAGCAAAAGATCGACAAATAGTGCTTTGATCGACTTGAAAAATGATATCCTTAAATCATTGGATGATTCAAATGTTAGCCTTGGGATGATGTGTGACTTGTCTAAAGCCTTTGATTGTGTGAGGCATGATATTTTGCTAGCAAAACTCGAATGTTACGGAATCAAAGGACACTGCTTGAGATGAATTGGTTCTTACCTCCAGAACAGAAAAAACAACGGACAACAGTAACACTGAATAATGTAAAAATAAACTCAGAATGGAAAGCAGTCCCTCATGGTGTTCCACAGAGATCTGTTCTCGGTCCTTTGCTCTTCTTGATATACATTGATGACCTCCCTTTCCTGTGCAAAGAAAAGATAGTGATGTACGCTGATGACACTACAGCACATGTAACCAGACAGACAATAAGTGAAGTGGAGCAAGCGATGAGTGATCTCATAGAGATGTTAGATGGCTAATGGGCTAAATTTAAACAAGGAAAAACAAGCATAGGCCCTAATACAGTTTAAAACTCAAACAGTAGTAAATTATGCCAACAAGTACGACGGGGCGATAGCAGAGACAGTGAAATTGCTTGGTCTAGTTTTTGACTCAACACTCAAATGGAAAGCGCACATAGAATATATTACTTCGAGGCTTAACAAGGCAATATTTAACATGTCATGTCTGACTCATATAGCGAGCAGGAGAATTAAGTTAATGCTGTATTTTGCGTACTTTGAATCTATATTACGCTATGGAATAATTATGTGGGGACTTTCAAATCACTGGGAAAAATATTTAGAGCCGAAAGAAAATGATAAGAGTCATGATGGGTACGAACCCAAGAGAATCTTGCAGAAGAATATTTAAAGAACTTGGTATTCTTACATTCCCAGGATTGTATTTGTTAGAAGTAGTAAGAAATTTACATGAAAATATATATTCTTAACAACAAAATAATATGAACCACGGCCATAATACTAGAAGTAAAAATAAATTACGTGCCCCCAAACATAGATTAAGAAAATATGAAAATAGTCTATTATGTAGCGGAATACAAATTTATAATAAAATACCACAGAAATATAAAAGCTTGGGGAATGCCAATCAGCTCTATAGAAAGTTCAGGCAGTTTCTAGTTGACCGAAGCTATTACTCCGTCTCCGAATTCCTGCAGGACGAGATATTTTAGATACACTGAAAAATAATTTATTAAGTATGTTATTGTGTATAAATTATTGATTAGTTGGTAATTTAACCTCTTTCTTTTGTCATTTCTTAATTTTTAATTCTTTAGGTTAGTAGTTTTGTAACAATTGACGAGTCACCAGTTAGTATCAGATTATCTGTTTAACACTAATGTAATTTTCTGTGACAATAAACCATTTCATGTCATTTCATGAAACAGTCATCATATTGCAATATGATGATTTATCATTACAATCACTGATTTATAGTAAACTGACATGAAAAATACCCCAGGACCACTGTCCCAGTTCCGATATAAGATACTGATACCTTCAAACCAGAATTATACTTTTAGAATTTGTAAATTGAACACGTGGGTTTATTTACTTATTTTCAAGTCTATGTACGACTAAATATTTTGTAAGATTCATAGCAGAGAAACAGAATATACTGATTTCACTGGAATGTTCGAATAATCCTGTTCGAGTACTCATGGATTGACTTTATCAGCGGCATTGACCTAGGGTCATAACTATTTAAGGGGGGACATTGTGCTGACTTGAAACTTTGTTTTAGTATCAAATTAGACGCAATTTTCAATATCGTACTTTTTGACAGCAATAATTTTTTTAATAATTTTTTAAGAGGCTGATTTAATTTTCTGGTAAACAGTTTTAATATTAAAGTGAATTTAAGCTGGCTTTGAAAAATATTGAGAAAGTTGATTGCTCCAAAGTTCTTAAAATATATTTTGTCCAACAAGGATTTCATTAGTTTGAGATGTTCCTCAGTCATAAACCTGTTGTGCTTTTTGACCGTTCAATACTCTGCTCTGCTGATTTCTTTCTACGACTTCGATCCTAGGGTTTGTTTCTGTAGAGTAGTGAAAAATGTTAACTTGAGTATTACAAATGCGTAAGCGAGGTTTAAAATAAAACCACGATTAAGGTTCAGAGGTATTTGCAAATAAGCATTAAAATATATTACATTAATGGCTGTGTAGTCAGTACGTGTTTCTGCCAAGCGCACTAAATTAAATGTGCATGACAAACAAAATTATTGGCCAAGAGGCATAATCTACTACAGAACAAAGTGGTGGAATTATAGTAATAATTTCCTTTACAGGCCGTTTTCCGTAAGTCAGGGACGTTTTCTGGTTTGTTTTTCCAAAAAGTAAGAATGAATAAAAAAATCTCTTACACCCAAGGTGTCAAATATTGTATAACATCAGTTCTAGACCTAAACCTGAAATTCTATTATCTTGAGAAATGTTTGCTATAAAATTGGGCACTGTCGAAGACCAATAATCTGGCGCTAAAAGCACTAATATTGGAATTAATGTGTTTTATGCATAATACATTGACAAATGTTTGAATTATTAAAAATAAATGTTAAAGTAATATTGGGGGTGGTTGATTTAAGTTTTGTTGTAATTTGAAATGAAACGTATATTTATTTTGTACCTCATTTCATTATTTGGTATTTAAATGAATGCTTTTCAAATCGGTATAATTTATGGTTTTTGAACGTATACAGTTATTATTTAATACATGTGAGGTGCTAGTCATGTAAACTATTTCAAGCCAGTTATTGATTTTTTTAACTATTATTTCAGTTTCAGTCCTAGATGAATTCATACATCATCATGTGTATTTTGGTAATCCTGTGGTTTTAATCAGTTCAGCATTTAACATATAAAAGAATTAATAAATATTTTTAAGGTTTAAAAAAAAAAAAAAAAAAAAAAAAAAAAAAAACAATAAAATCCTTCACTCCAAGAGGTAAAACTAAGCTTGGTAAATATTATTAAGTTGAAAACAATTATATAAATTGAATGGTTCGTATGTTTAATACTAAGTTCATACAACGTATTACTGACTTACATGCCATCGCAGTTCTGTGTACGTCGATGGAAACGTTGGACTACAAGACTCAGTAAATATATGTCCTAGAAAACCCTTTATACTGTATAGCTGCAAACATAAGGTAAATGTTAGTATTCACTCTTTTATACTCATAATAAATATTTTATCTGTGCAATTCAATGCAAATAAGGTAATATCACCACATTAAATTTACCTTAATTACTATTATCTAATATTGGTTTGAATGGATTATTATTGATTTTAACTTTTCTTTCAGTAAATAGTAAGGCCTTTCAATAACACAGTACTTGCATGTGTGGGTGGGAAACAAATACTAACGTATGTGTATGGGTGGGTGGTTTGGTCAATACTACCGCACGTTTATGAGTGGGTGAGTGACATAGTATTACTAACATTATCATCTGTACATGTAAGAAAGTGTGGGTGGGTTGACCAAATTGTATGGGAGAGTAGGTGGGGGTATCAGCGGGAGAGTAATAAGGTTATTTCAAGAATATCTATAAATGCTTAAAGTCATTTTAAAAAAAAAATAATGTAATATAATATTTTGAGCCTAATATTAGGCAATTTATTTGTAATCTTGCTTTCTGTTTCACGTAAATATTTTTCAAAAATATATTCTCCATAAAACTTTTACAAAAGTACATTTTTATTGTTACAAGTCAAACTTAGCTTTGTTTAAGTAATATGTAAGAAGTTGAGTGTATCAGCCTAATCTATGCTACTAAGCAGTCTTTGATAGTGCTAGGTTTAGTTTACTTCCAAGGCTGTAATTTCCAACATAAATTTGTAAACAAGTAAAATATTTTACCTCATGAAATGTGTAGGTTTTAAGGTGTGAAATATTTTACACTTGAGCAACCGTTTCACTTACACTAATTAAAAACCATAAATTCAAAACAACTTGGAAGGCATTGTAAGCCATCATTGGATACTTGAGATTGAACGGTTTCCGGTGCTCCATTAGCTTGGGTCCCACGTTCAAGACGAAGATCAAGTAGGCCATGCCCAAAGTTATTACATACAAAGGACTGTCCATCATCCACAGGTTGGTAACGGCTTTTTCTAGAAATAAACACAAAATTACCTTAAGTTTATAGTACATGATTAAATCACATAACTAGTTGATTTTAATAACCATAATTTACTACGATTCGACAAAATAATGCATATACATGATTTTATTACATTAAATATATTTATTTTAAACAAAACTCTATACTACGTTATTTTTAATCCTAACATGTAATTGTTTTACACATTTCTTATCAATAATAATCACCATACGTCGGTAATAAAATTTTCATTGCGAGTCATTTTAGAAATGTTTTCTCGGTTACATGGGACACGATGACTAAAGGAATATTGTCACTATACGCCCTCCTTCCATGTAAAGATCTTCTAAGGGAGTGTCTTTACACTGACTTTTTTTATATAAAGAGATACTGAACTGTTCTGGGTCAAGCAAATAACATCAAAGTTAATCACAATGCAATAACGACACTTATATTGAGCTTTGGGCTATTGTATATTCATATTCTATGTGTTTTGAAGTAATAGAGTTTTTATGGGGGACCTCCCCCCGATGGATCTTTTACGAATCTCTCATAACTAAGCATATTTCTAGTTGTTTGAAGAAGAACTTTGGTGGAAATCTGACTTTGAAAGATTTATGCATTTCCATAGTGTTAACACCAAATATTTTTAATTGCAAAATTTGTCCAATGAAGCAATGTTCACCGTTATATTACGGCACTGAAAAGATTTTATTGATTTTTACTTTAATTAATTACCTTAAAACACTTACTTAAAGTGCTTAAAACAGGTTGACTACCTTGAGTGCCATACTGTTACTCATTTACACTTGTCTGTGGGACTATAAGTACCAACATGGTATTCATTAATTAATGAAAATAGCTGACTGAAAATAAATTTAAAAGAATTAAATTGTAAGAAAAGAAAAAGTTTATTTAATTTATGAATGGTAATTTTATTTTGTTCAAATCTTAGCAAGGAAAATTTGCCTAGTTTTTTTACTTGTTTAGTAAAAAAACTAAGAAAAAGTTTATTTTGGTAATAGTTTTAGGTTTATTAGTTGGAATAAGATTGTTTATGTGTGCTGGCGTTATTATTATTCACGCGCTTTAGTTTCTGTAGTAAATATGGAACTTGATAATGATTAGTATATACGTAAATTGTCATATAAAGGTTTTAGATGGAGTGCATATGAAGAAAACAGTGACATGAGCTGATAGTTTTTACAACTGTTTTTAGAAACAATATTGTTATTTTTTAGTTTCACCAACTCAAACTAACGCACTTTTAAATAAAAAAAATGTTGTTTTTATATAGGTTTGAAAGCTCAGTTAATTGAGGACATGAATACCACTTTGGTACTCAGTTAACAGCAAGAGGCCGTGAGTACAAATTGGTACTCACATTTTTAAATTGGATAGTTATAAAATAATTGCTGAACATTCATTACTAAATCATTAAACTAGCACAATAAACCAGAAAAACAAAAAAATTCCAACAAATATTCTTGGCCCCAGGGTTAGATATCTTATTCTGGTGCAGCAGTCAACCTGTTCATTAAAATGGTTAGCTTACAGATCGTTCACGATTATGGTGGAACGCTTATATGGAATAGTTCAAAGCGTCAAAACAACACTAGCCATAGATTTATTACTCGTAATTATTGATAATTTGTTAATCAATGTTTTGTAAATATTTTACCAGTACAATACAATAAAATATACTTTAAGCATTAGAGCTTAATTTAAAAATCGAATGCTGCTAAGCCATCTTATGATGTAACAATGATTAAACTTACTTACCTATTATCTTAAATGTTTTATTCTTAAAAACAATACAAAGAAGTACGTATTTCATATAAAACTTTTAGTTACAAAACATTTTCTTAACTTACCAATTAAGTTTACATAAGATACATTTTTTATAATTAGAGTATGTATCTCGTATCATATAATTACTGTGAATGTGGCATTTTTTAATAATATTTACTTTAAAAAGACAGAAATAAAACAAAAAACTTAAATTTGACTGGGTTCTTAGATATAGTTAAATTTAATTAAGGCTTAAAATAAAGCCAAGTCCAATTTTTCAATATTTTTAATGTAAAATTAAAAATAAAATGCGTTATGTAACTAACTTCAGTATGTGTTTTTTGACCTAATGTATAATGTAAAAATGTTATTATTAGTTTTTCCATCATAACTAACTATATAACTAAGTATATAAACACATAACATATACGGTTCTCAAAATTTACTCCACAAAATAATCTTTACATAAAGAATTTATATTATTCATTTGTATTTTTGACAAAGCAAGCATTTTAATTTTTTTACTAAATGTAGACATGCGTTGTTTGGATATAATAACAATCAGAGTTTATAATTGCATGAATTATTTGTTAAAAGTTACCTTCCCATTCTGGAAACCTTTGTGCGAAGATGTCTTCCAAGAGTCTTGAGTCCGACATTCCTTGCCTGTCTAAACAAACACATTGATTTAGCAGTTAACGTAATTTTTTTTCTTTACTAGATGAGGAAACATAGAGTTGTGTAATATAAAAGTAAGAACTTAAATAAAAATACCATTGGCCCAATTATCCTCTAATTTTGAGTACGCAATTTACCCATTTACGTAATATTGCGGGTATATTGCATTTTATCTAAACTCGTAGTTTGGAATCCATTAATGAATTTAATTAGATAATTTGCAACTGAATTGAATATAATGTGGATGTTTTTCCCTCATATTAAGCTACATAAACTGGTTGTTTCCCTCATAGTAAGCTACATCAACTGATTATTTCCCCCATAGTAAGGTACATAAACTGGTTGTTTTCCCTCATAGTAAGCTACATAAAGTGGTTGGTTTCCTTCATAGTAAGGTACATAAACTGATTGTTTCCCCCATAGTAAGGTACATAAACTGGTTGTTTCCCCCATAGTAAGGTACATAAACTGGTTGTTTTTCCTCATAGTAAGGTACATAAACTGGCTGTTTCCCCTCAAAGTAAGCTACATAAACTGGTCGGTTTCCCTCATAGTAAGGTACATAAACTGGTTGTTTCTCCCATAGTAAGGTACATAAACTGGTTGTTTCCCCCATAGCCATAGTAAGGTATATAAACTGATTATTTCCCCCATAGTAAGGTACATAAACTGATTGTTTCCCCCATAGTAAGGTACATAAACTGATTGTTTCCCCCATAGTAAGGTACATAAACTGGTTGTTTCCCCCATAGTAAGGTACATAAACTGATTGTTTCCCCCATAGTAAGGTACATAAACTGATTGTTACCCCCATATTAAGGTACATAAACTGGTCGGTTTCCCTCATAGTAAGGTACATAAACTGATTGTTTCCCCCATAGGAAGGTACATAATCTGGCTGTTTCCCCTCAAAGTAAGCTACATAAACTGGTCGGTTTCCCTCATAGTAAGGTACATAAACTGATTGTTTCCCCCATAGTAAGGTACATAAACTGGCTGTTCCCCTCAAAGTAAGCTACATAAACTGGTCGGTTTCCCCCATAGTAAGGTACATAAACTGATTGTTTCCCCCATAGTAAGGTACATAAACTGATTGTTTCCCCCATAGTAAGGTACAAAAATTGGTTGTTTTCCCTCATAGTAAGGTACATAAACTGATTGTTCCCCCATAGTAAGCTACATAAACTGGCTGTTCCCCTCAAAGTAAGCTACATAAACTGGTCAGTTTCCTTCATAGTAAGCTACATAAACTGATTGTTTCTCCTCATAGTAAGCTACATAAACTGGCTGTTTTCCCTTATGTAGTAAGCTACATAAAACAGGCTGTTATACTAAGCTACATAAACTGGCTGTTTCCCTCATAATAAGCTACATAAACTGGCTGTTTCCCTCATAGTAAGTTACATAAAATGGTCGGTCTCACTCATAGTAAGCTACATAAACTGGTTGTTTCCCTCATAATAAGCTACATAAACTGGCTGTTTCCCTCATAGTAAGTTACATAAAATGGTCGGTCTCACTCATAGTAAGCTACATAAACTGGTTGTTTCCCCTCATAGTAAGCTACATAAACTGGCTGTTTTCCCTCATATTAAGTTACATAAACTGGTTGTTTTCCCTTATAGTATTCTACATAAACTAGTTGTTTCCCTCATATTAAGCTACCTAAAGTGGCTGTTTTTCCTCGTAGTAAGCTAAATAAACTGGTTGTTTTTCCTTATACTATACTACACAGAATGGTTGTTTCCCTCATAGTAAGCTACATAAACCAGCTGTTTTCCCTTATATAGTAAGCTCCATAAAACAGGCTGTTTTCCCTCATAGTATACTACACAGAATGTTTGTTTCCCCCATAGTAAGCTACATAAACTGGTTGTTTCCCTCATACTAAGCTACATAAACTGGCTATTTTCCCTCATAATAAGCTACATAAACTGGCTGTTTCCCTCATAGTAAGTTACATAAACAGGCTGTTTTCCCTCATAGTAAGCTACATAAACAGGCTGTTTTCCCTCATAGTATGCTACACAAACTGGCTGTTTTCCCTCATGTTAAGTTACATAATCTGGTTGTTTTCCCTTATAGTAGTCTACATAAACTAGTTGTTTCCCTCATATTAAGCTACATAAAGTGGCTGTTTTCCCTCGTAGTAAGCTAAATAAACTGGTTGTTTCCCTCATAGTTTACTACACAGAATGTTTGTTTCCCTCATAGTAAGCTACATAAACCAGTTGTTTTCCCTTATATAGTAATCTCCATAAAACAGACTGTTTTCCCTCATAGTATACTACACAGAATGTTTGTTTCCCCCATAGTAAGCTACATAAACTGGTTGTTTCCCTCATAATAAGCTACATAAACTGGCTGTTTCCCTCATAGTAAGTTACATAAACTGGTTGTTTCCCTCATACTAAGCTACATAAACTGGCTGTTTTCCCTCATAATAAGCTACATAAACTGGCTGTTTCCCTCATAGTAAGTTACATAAACTGGTTGTTTTCCCTCACAGTAAGCTACATAAAATGGTTGGTCTCACTCATAGTACGCTACATCAACTTGTTGTTTCCCTTCATAGTAAGCTACATAAACAGGCTGTTTTCCCTCATTGTAAGCTACATAAACTGGCTGTTTTCCCCCATAGTAAGTTACATAAACTGGTTGTTTTCCCTTATAGTAATCCACATAAACTGTTTGTTTCCCTCATATTAAGCTACATAAAGTGGCTGTTTTTCCTCATAGTAAGCTAAATAAACTGGTTGTTTTCCCTCATAGTATACTACACAGAATGTTTGTTTCCCTCATAGTAAGCTGCATAAACTAGCTGTTTTCCCTTATATAGTAAGCTACATAAAACAGGCTGTTTGCCTCATGATAAGCTACATAAAATAGCTGTTTCCCTCATAGAAAGCTACACAAAAACTGGTTGTTCTCCCTCATAGTAAGCTACATAAACTGGCTGTTTCCCCTCCTAGTAAGCTACACAAACTGGCTGTTTTCTTCATAGTAAGCTACATAAACTGGCTGTTTTCCCCCATAGTAAGTTGCATAAACTGGTTGTTTTCCCTTATATAGTAAGCTTCATAAAAAAGGCTGTTTCCCTCATAATAAGCTAAATAAACTGGCTGTTTCCTTCATAGTAAGCTAAATAAAATGGTTGTTTCCCCTCATAGTAAGCTTCTTAAAATGTTTGTTTCCCTCATAGTAAGCTACATAAGTGAATGTTTTTTCTCACAGTAAGCTACACAAACTGGTAGTTTCCCTCATAGTCAGCTACATAAACTGGTTGTTTCCCCTCATAGTAAGCTACATAAAATGGTTGTTTCCCTCATAGTAAGCTACATAAACTGGTTGTTTCCCTTCATAGTAAGCTACATAAAATGTTTGTTTTACCTCATAGTAAGCTACATAAAGTGGTTGTTTTCATTAGGAAACGTAACATGAATAATATTTAGTAAATTTAATACGTGACATGAAATTTTATTTTTTCATGAATGACGTATTACATCTAATACAGGATCTGTTCAGTAATTTATGGCATTGATTTTAAATGGTAATGCTGACTTTCACTACTCTGAACCTTAATTTACTAAATGTATATTATTTCCTACCAGTATTTTCAACTATAAATAATGTTTTTCCTTTCCTTTTTATTTTGGTGATGTTTTGTAGTCTATCCGCACATAGAATTAATTATGTGATTTTTTTTTTTTTTTTTTTTTTTTTTTTTTTTTTTTTTTTTTTGTACGACATATATTAAAATTTCTTTGCGATTTGGAAATATTTTTATTTTAATACTAAAATTTAAATTTACACGCCGAGAGATGATTTAACAACGTGTTAAGCTATTAAACCTAAGGAAGTCTTAACTTTAATGTTTTAAAACAAATTACATATATAAATAACACTAAAACAGTACAATATATAATAATTTCATTTATAACACTTTTATTTTAATATAAAGTTGTTTACTCAAACAATGTATTATGTTAGTTTCCACTATCTCAGACTAGTTATTAGTTTTTTAAAATGTGCTGGTAATTATTAAGAATATAAATATAATTGGTTGCGTCTTTATACAGTACCACAATAATTATATTCGTATATAAACTAAATTAAAATTATGGTTAAAAATACCTAATAATAAAATTTCTATTAAAAACTATGAAGCTTTAATTTGATTGTTTTTTTATATTTTAATCTAAATAATTTTCAGTTGTTTTGTAGGGATAAACTAATATGCTGCAAGTGAATATTATTTAGCTGTAGGTTTGTTTCAAATATTTAAGAATATTTTAAATAATTAGACTTATCACGAAAATGAAATCCCACATGCCTCTTATACTACAAAAGTGCAGTGACTTACTCTTCAAAAACCTATTACACACACAATACGACACTAAACTGTATTATTAAAACTATTCAAACACTCTAACAATTATTATTACTGGTCATTGTGAGGGAATGTATAGCACAAGACTGACGAGTGACGACAATAGCTCACCCCTTCCAGAAGTTCTTGGAACCCCCTGGCTCAAGGACAAACTTTCAGTTTTATAACGGTAAATAATGTCCAAGTATACCCCTAGTCACTAGGCCTATACTTGGTCAGTTGTAGAGAATGATTTGTGGATCACAAATGAATTCCTAGCAGAATAAATTTGTCAAATGTAGTGATACAGTAAATGAAACATAAAACACTGTGATTCATAACATCATATGAGATAACTTTTACTGAGGTTAGATAACTTTATTGTGTAAGTATTTTAAAAAATATATAATTTACTATAGAGTTTTTATCTTCAGTTTATTTATTTCCTATTATTTTATTATATTTTTGGCTGAATTAGGCTGTATATATAGAGATTATTAAAATGATGAAGTGGAAAGACAAGTGAACTGGTCGTTTAACAAGTAAAGAGTAGGAGGCAGCGTGATATATAAATCATTACGCTATATAATTACGCTTCATTTACAATATTACAATGTCCTTCATCATCTTGGGGAAACTTTTTAAACATTAAATTCTTAATATTAGCTTACTACTCTCAGGGACGTTCAGAATTTGAAATACCAGTATTTATTTATTTTTAAAAAACTTTAATTGATATAAAAACAGTACAGATTTGTCTTTGATATGTATTAAACAGTAAAAAGCTTGCACACACGATTCTTTCAAGCTTATCTGTTCACCCTTTGGAGAAGATATGTCTTGGAAAAACACCAAGCCAACCATATTCCCCCTATCTAGTTATATAACTCGTGATTTTGTAACAATTCCTAGCTATAAACAAAGGTTTATATTTACATTAACCCTTCCTAACCATTCATACTGTTAGGAGCATTTCGTCTTTTGTTGGGCAGTTGGAAAGCAAATGTAAGATGTTATATGTAGGCCTAAGTCGAACGACCGAAAGCCAATTTCCATATTATTATGTATGTCTTCTTAATCGTGTGAAACGCTCATCCATGTAGTTAAGTGAAGTTCTATATTGAGTAAGTAAAAAGCCCAATAAATGTTGATTTATACGATTGTTAAGTATCCCTTACGCCCACTATTTTATAAGTGCATTGCAGAGTTAACAAACATGTTATAATGATACCTAACTCTGCAACCACCCGCACATACACGAACAGTGGTATTGACCCGACCACCCGCACATACACGTACAGTGGTATTGACCCAACCTCCCGCTCATACACGTACAGTGGTATTGACCCAACCATCCGCACATACACGTACAGTGGTATAGACCCAACCTCCCGCACATACACGTACAGTGGTATTGACCCAACCTCCCACTTATAAACGTACAGTGGTATTGACCCAACCTCCCGCTCATACACGTACAGTGGTATTGACCCAACCTCCCGCTCATACACGTACAGTGGTATTGACCCAACCTCCCACTCATACACGTACAGTGGTATTGACCCAACCACCCGCACATACACGTACAGTGGTATAGACCCAACCTCCCGCACATACACGTACAGTGGTATTGACCCAACCAACCACTCATACACGTACAGTGGTATTGACCCAACCACCCGCACATACACGTACAGTGGTATTGACCCAACCATCCGCACATACACGTACAGTGGTATAGACCCAACCTCCCGCACATACACGTACAGTGGTATTGACCCAACCTCCCGCTCATACACGTACAGTGGTATTGACCCAACCTCCCGCTCATACACGTACAGTGGTATTGACCCAACCACCCGCACATACACGTACAGTGGTATAGACCCAACCTCCCGCACATACACGTACAGTGGTATTGACCCAACCTCCCACTCATACACGTACAGTGGTATTGACCCAACCTCCCGCTCATACACGTACAGTGGTATTGACCCAACCACCCGCACATACACGTACAGTGGTATAGACCCAACCTCCCGCACATACACGTACAGTGGTATTGACCCAACCTCCCGCTCATACACGTACAGTGGTATTGACCCAACCACCCGCACATACACGTACAGTGGTATAGACCCAACCTCCCGCACATACACGTACAGTGGTATTGACCCAACCTCCCGCTCATACACGTACAGTGGTATTGACCCAACCTCCCGCTCATACACGTACAGTGGTATTGACCCAACCTCCCACTTATAAACGTACAGTGGTATTGACCCAACCTCCCGCTCATACACGTACAGTGGTATTGACCCAACCTCCCGCTCATACACGTACAGTGGTATTGACCCAACCTCCCACTCATACACGTACAGTGGTATTGACCCAACCACCCGCACATACACGTACAGTGGTATAGACCCAACCTCCCGCTCATACACGTACAGTGGTATTGACCCAACCAACCACTCATACACGTACAGTGGTATTGACCCAACCACCCGCACATACACGTACAGTGGTATTGACCCGACCACCCGCACATACACGTACAGTGATATTGACCCAACCTCCCGCTCATACACGTACAGTGGTATTGACCCAACCTCCCGCTCATACACGTACATTGGTATTGACCCAACCACCCGCACATACACGTACAGTGGTATAGACCCAACCTCCTGCACATACACGTACAGTGGTATTGACCCAACCTCCCGCTCATACACGTACAGTGGTATTGACCCAACCTCCCATTCATACACGTACAGTGGTATTGACCCAACCACCCGCACATACACGTACAGTGGTATAGACCCAACCTCCCGCACATACACGTACAGTGGTATTGACCCACCCGCCCACCCAAACACGTACAGTGGTATTGACCCAACCTCCCGCTCATACACGTACAGTGGTATTGACCCAACCGCCCACTCATACACGTACAGTGGTATTGACCCAACCACCCTTTCATACACGTACAGTGGTATTGACCCAACCACCCACCCATACACGTACAGTAGTCAATACCCACCCACCCACCCATACACGTACAGTAGTAATGACCCAACCACCCGCTCATACACTTACAGTGGTATTGACCCAACCGCCCACCCATACACCTACAGTAGTCAATACCCACCCACTCACCCAAACACGTACAGTAGTAATGACCCATCCGCCCATACACGTACAGTGGTATTGACGCACCCGCTCACCTATACACGTCCAGTGGTATTCTGGACCACCCATCCACCCCATCCCAACCCTTCCACACACCTATACAAGTACATTGGTATTGACCCACCCGCCTACCTATACATGTACAGTGGTATTGTCTCACCCGCCCGCCCATACACGTTAAGTGGTATTGACCCACCCACCCACCCATGTACAGTGGTATTATAAACCATAGTATACATCTAGTTGTATGTAAGCCTATTTAACGGAAATAAAAGCAATGTTAATAGTTATTTGTGGGACTATAATATAACTACAACACAATACCATAGTTATTTGTTATACCTGTAAGTAAAACTAGAATCTATTTTTAAATTATTTATTGCTCAATTACTTAATAATAAATGATTAATTCTAATATTATGGTAGATAAGGAACACTAGTTTAAAAGGAAGTGTTGAGAAGATTGTTTGTGACAGGTTCTGTGCTCAGTCCTCTCAATACCTACACATCATCCGCTCAATGATTGATATAGACATTGTCACTAATAGAGAAGTATGGGGTGTCCATGTTGGGTGGTAGTCAATCTTCAGATCTTATGCAGGGAAGATAATAAATGATTGTCAGACCTGTCAGCTGAAAATCTTGATTTGGATTACATGTAAAGCTGTAGGCTCTTTAGTTTCCCTACAGCTATTTATAAATATATCTTTCAGAGGAGTAGTCAATCTTAGTTAGTAACAATAATTACACTCGTTTATCTAAACTCATCACACTCATTCTCAACTCATATTCGCACTTACCTCTACAATCGACGTCTTAAAATGAATTATGAATAAAATTACTCTAGCATAATAGTTCATTGTGCTAGATAAAAAAACTGATAAATTTTATCATTAATATAAAACATGTTAAATTTAATATTAATAGCTGTATTAAAAGACAAAGTTTCTGGTTGTTGTATGGAAAATCTAAAACATTTTCAGGAAATCAGGAGAAGAGAATGCCAGTCCCGACAGTTAGAGTCCAGTAGTGCAAAGTGGGTCCTTCCATTTACTGGTGAGGTCAGGCCAAATCTCATTACAAGTCGCCCCGTAAGTGCGTTGCCGCTGATGAGTTCTACAAATGATCCAATCTGATCCTCTTCTATCTCAGGTCAAACATTCTTGCCTTTTCTTATTTTTAGTTTTGATAAAATCTGAAAACTAACACTATTTCTGTTTAAAAAATGAGATTTTTTCAAGTCAATATGCGATACGCAGTTTTTTAAAATGTAATATTTACTGCTGCTGCACAAATAATGATTACTCGTGTTTACAGGATAGTACTAAGAGAATAAGAGGCCTATGAAAAGTGCCACCATTGCTTTTCCAGTTTCAATTTTCCGTCATTTTAACATTAATTTGTCATCCTCTAGACGCTTAAGAGATCGTTGTTTTAGGAAATAATTCATAAGGGTACTTTTTTCTTGAGAAGATTAAATTCTGAAATATATCAAACGTATTGGACACATTCTTATAAGTCACGTATTAAAGTGTTAATATAAAACAACAATGGTGTTTATAGTAATAAGAATGTAGATTTGAAGCACATTGAAAACTAGTTAAAATTTCGATACCTTTTTGTTACTGCAAGGATAAAAGTCGTTAAAAATTGTCTTTATAATTTAATGATCGGAAAATCGAACAAGGAAAACAATGTTGTAATTGGATTTATCGCAGGCTTCTTAGTTTCTTATTAAAAATCCTTCAACCTTAGGTGCACATAATTTCCATGCCAACTATACTATCTATATTATCTGAAAAAAAGAGGAAAAAGATTTTACACAAATTAACATCGCTGATATATTTTGTAATAGAGAATAATGCTTCCTCATATATCTGTTAATATTTATTGTGGATTAAACTAAACAATTACCTTTTCTCTATTTTTTTAGGGAATACATTTTAGTAATATGTATATTACTGTATTATATTCAAGGAGACAATGGATACTGAATATAAATAATAAAAATTATACTTATAAATAAACTAAAAATTAATTGTTATTTTGTGATAAAGATACAATAAATGAAACATGTCAGTATTTACATACAATAAGTTTATTAGTAAAAAATCTGAATTAAGAATTATATTTTCTTTACAAGTAAAAAGTTACAATGTTTTAATTGTTACCGGACATTAATTTTTAATCCATAACTAATTTTAAAAGTGAAGGAATTATAGTTATAATATTATCATATAAGTGATTTATCATATGAATATGTACACCTATGCATAAGTGTCATTGTTTCCATTTACTGCAGTTGCCAATGATAAGAATTTTGTTGTAGAGAGATACACCGATTTATACTCATTCAAATCACTCATCACAACGTGAAAAGTTTTAAGAGCCTTTATGTAACCCAGCCTCTTAACTGTTGACTTAAATCTCATCAAATTAATAAACTAATTGAGTTACTAAGCGGCTTCTCAATCAGAGCTTATTTTTATGGATTTGTTTATGTTTTTCTATTGGGGAGATAGTGCAGGATTGGAACCAAAGTACTGTAGGCGATCGTTCAGAAGCAGCAGTCTGGTTCTGAGCAATACGAACAGTAGTTCTCACCTTTGTCTCGTATCCATCAATTCCCTACCGTGTGTCACATAGGAATTCTTTAATATCACTATATATCCCTCATTAATGTAGCTTTTTAAGTTAAACTAAAAAATATCTAACATTAAATTGAAATCAATTTACTTTATGATTACGTTAGATGCATTTTTTATAAGTCTCAATAGGCCATTACCTAAGGTAATGACGTATCTGGAGTGCTGATTATGTTAGTCGTCTGTTAATTATTTTAGGAAAATTATTTAACATAGTAATTTTATAGAGGATTTCAGACTTAGCATTTGAAGTAATCTAGTTTCAAGGTTAACTCTATTAAAGTGTATTAATTAATCTTCTTGTGTTCCATATTCATAGGAAACATCGTGATCTATAAGGCCAATAGTTATGTCGTGATCTATAAGGCCAATAGTTATGTCGTGATCTATAAGGCCAATAGTTATGTCGTGATCTATAAAGCCAATAGTTATGTCGTGATATATAAGGCCAATAGTTATGTCGTGATCTATAAAGCCAATAGTTATGTCGTGATCTATAAGGCCAATAGTTATGTCATGATCTATAAGGCCAATAGTTATGTCGTGATCTATAAAGCCAATAGTTATGTCATGATCTATAAGGCCAATAATTATGTCGTGTTCTATAAGGCCAATAGTTATGTCGTGATCTATAAAGCCAATAGTTATGTCGTGATCTATAAGGCCAATAGTTATGTCATGATCTATAAGGCCAATAATTACGTCGTGACCGTTTTATTCATCCAGGGCTAGAACTCTCTGTGACTTAGTACTGTTCTGACTCCTAATATGGATTGTAGCAAAAGTCCCAAAGCTTAAACAAGCCCACAGACATTTTAATTTCTGGATCACTAAAACATATCTAAGTAGATGTGCTTATTATCAATAAAGTGCGATCCAATTTAAAAAGTTACCTTAAAATAGATCTCTTGCCTTAATGAATAGGTTAAGCTAATGAATAGGTAGCTAACGTTTTAACACTACATTAACTTTTTTGTCCGTCTTCTGTACTCATTTTTCTTTTTAATGGAGCACTTTTACTTTATTTTATAGCCTAATGTTTGCTGTCAGTGCATTACAATAACATTAATCAATCGCCTTACATTAATATAAACAAATATAAGTTCAACATAATTATGTATCAACATTGATTTTTTTTAATGGGAGACCACACTTCAGAACTCCAAAATGTTATGCCCTCTGATATAATTGTGTTAAAAATTTAAAGGATATCTTACTTTATCAGGTGACCCTCCAATCCACCCACATGTACAGAGGTATTGAACCTCTTGTCCGCACATTTACTCACTCGCTCACCCTTACGTGTACAGTGGTATTGACCCTCCCATCCACTTATACGTACAGAGGTATTGAACCTCATGCCCACACATTTTCTCACCCACTCACCCTTACACATACAGTGGTATTGACTCTCCCATCCACCCACATGTACAGAGGTACTGAACTTAATGCTAACTGATTAACTAACACACCCACCCATACGCGAACAGTGGTATTGACCCAACTGCCCACGCATATACGCACAGTGGTATTGATTCTCCGATCCACCCATACCCATAATGTAACCATATTAAACCTCACGCCCACCCATTGACTAAAACGCCAACTCATAAATGTCGTTGACAGGGCGAGCTACGGCTACACTTCGACCGTAAAAGGCAAAATTGCCGCCCTGTACTTAAGCTCCCATTCAACCCAACTTTTCCTACTGGAACATCGGCAACGGGAATATTGTCACTACCATGAGAACCACCCTATATGTAGCCGGCCTTTCACTTTTTACCTTTTAAATAATATAATATTACTCCTTTCTAGAATCTCACTTAGTGGAAATATTATTTTATAGTGCAGCTGCATATATTATTTGGAAGTGTAATATTGTACTTTTTCCAACACAGTTTCAGGTAATTGTTGGGTAACTAAGTGAACTAGAGTGTACTCTCACTTGGCATAGTAGGCTGTGTGAAAGCGGGCCTTCTATTCTCAACATCTTACAGAAGCGTGTGTCCTTCAAGAGAAAGCTGAATATTAAATTTCCCAAGACTTGTATGTCATAATGATCCAGCTATTTGTGTCAATGTCGGTCTATATGCAACTAATGTGAGATAATTCCTTTCTCTCATCAAGCACACTTATGATTACAATTGATTGAAATTATTTGATATTTACCTAACTTGCAGAATAACAAGGAGTTATTAAACTTAATGAGGTATTAATACATTTATATATTGTGGCATCTTTGACAATCCAATCGGTCCAGATAATGTGTAATACATATTATGACATTAGTTTTCTTGTATTTTGTTTCTTGGATGTATGTTTTTAAAATGTTGCCTTACTTTGTTAACCAATCCCCATTTGGTTTACGAGTAAACCACTGGCATTGACAGCATTCAAGAAAAGCATTGACCCCACTTGCTTCATTATTTGGTCAATTCCGCAAGAAAAGTAGCTTCACTTTAAAAAATAATGAAATAAAATATACGACTGAAATTGATGAAATAAATAAACCTTTATACGTAAAATTAATTTCATAAGAAATCGACCATCTTGAAAGTCAGCTCAGTTAAAATAATCTCTTACAGGAAGTAGTAAATTGTTGATGGGAACTAACAAATAATTTTTATAATAAATCATTTTTAATATGTACCAAATACTTGTACAAAACACCAATACCTGTATTTATATAGCCATAGTAATCATATAGACTAAGTTCTTTCTGTATTATTTACAAATAAATACTATTTAAGAAAAGTATTCTGAAGTACAATTGTTTCATCTTCCTTGTTCTGATGAGATGAAATTAGTATTTGTTTACCATATGAGATACTAAACAGGAGTAGGTGAAAAGAATATTTAAATATAAACAGTGGTATTGTAAACATACCTAAATATATCAAACAGTTGTTTTTATTTTGTTTAATTATCCAACCAAACAGGCTCCTTTAAAACATGTGAAGCATTGAACAGTGTACATTAAACATGCTTTTATTCAGAAGTGTCATTACGAACTGACATATGTAAAAATTTAACTATTTTAGTAATAATGGTAAAACACTGTTTTAATGGTTATAATTTTTTCAGTTACAAATAATAAAATAACTCTATTTACAGTCACATTTGTACAAGTAAAACAACTTTAATATCACAAAGTTAGTTCCGTCTAACATAAATAATAACAATGAAGATTATGGGTGGAAACTACTATAATCTAATATGTATACAGTTGCATAGACATTTATATAACTGGTTTATAAAACAAGCATTTATCTCATAAATGTTGAATACAATTATTTATATATTTCAGACATTTTAGGTAAGGGTTATTTTTTAACGTATGATTTTAAATTATTTCCTTACAAAATTATTACACACATACAAAATTATTTCCTTAGTAGACTTAAAATATTTGACTTACTGTTAAGTGTTGAATATACAAGCACACCGGCTCCACCAATAAGTAAGACATTGAACGGTGACAACAAAGCCTCTTTACTGCTCCGTCTTGTGTCAGTCGATCTTGTTGCGGTGGGTGGGCTGCTGTCTGATGTATGTCTGTATGTAGAAGTTGATGAAGAGTCCCATGATGACTGTGACATTGGTGACCCAGATAACGTTGTAAATTTGAGACACTGAACACTGGTTGTAGTACAGGTACAACATGAACCCGATGGCCAGCACGAACTGAGTCTGGAAATAGTATTACAATACAAACAACCAATCGTGAGAAGGACGGACAAGAGATAATTAAGTACACATTGCTTTTTTACGCTAACTGTTGCTCAAGTATTCTGTTTTATATGTTTACATTTACATTCTGATAAGATTTGTTTCCCAATTACAATGATGGTGCAATAAATCCACGTGGAACCTTTTAACGTCACATTTCAACAGGCAAATACAAACACGACACATGTTACACACGTTTTGGGAGCACGCGCCTCTTTCTCTAAACGTTTTGGGAGCACTCGCCTCTTCCTCTAAACGTTTTAGGATCACGAGCCTCTTACTCTAAACGTTTTGGGAGCACGCGCCTCTTACTCTAAACGTTTTGGGATCACGCGCCTCTTACTCTAAACGTTTTGGGATCACGCGCCTCTTACTCTAAACGTTTTGGGATCACGCGGCTCTTACTCTAAACGTTTTGGAATCACGCGCCTCTTACTCTAAACGTTTTGGGATCACGCGGCTCTTACTCTAAACGTTTTGGGATCACGCGCCTCTTACTCTAAACGTTTTGGGATCACGCGACTCTTACTATAAACGTTTTTGGAGCACGCATATCTTACTCTAAACGTTTTGGGAGCACGCGACTCTTAATCTAACATAATTTTATATTTTTATTTCATGTATCGTTGTTACTATTTTGTTGTATTTAATTTAAACATGCATCTTTAGGTGTTTTATTTTATTTATATGGTAATGATGATGATGATGTGATGCTCAACTTAAACTGCATGCCTTACATCCCATTGTTTACTTTTGTGGCTGTTTTGTGTTTAAGAGTTCTAGTGTAGTGCATTTGTATAGTTTTCTTCAAGAAGGTGTATAATATGAAAAATTCAACTGACAATATTTTTCATGTCTTACGAAGGACTATTCTTATAGTAAATATATTACTCCCAGTGGCTCACTAACAACATCAACATGTACATTATAGTAGAGATCATATTTTTTTCGTTTTGTACAAAAAGTTTAAATTATTAGCACGTCCTGCGGTCAATTCTTGTCTCATTGGTCTGTTAGAGCACACCCCTAATCCTGACTTATGGGTGGATGGATGGTCCAGCTGGGATTCAGGATCCTTAGTATTCATCATCATAATTAATTTAAGATGCTAATCGTAAACATATGGATGAATATGAGTGGTGAATGAGTGTGGTGGTTTTAAATAATAATAAGTGTGATGAATAAGTGTTTTCTTTGTAACGAAATAAGTACGACTGTTCTTTGAAAAGAGCTATTTATCAATATCCCAAAACTATGGGCCCCTAAGGGACCTAAATCTTTACTTGGAATCCAATCCAAGTCATTTTAGTCTAGTTTCCAGCTAAGTAACGAACCTGATATTCAGTTATGATCCCCACAGCATCTGGGTCCTGACTACCACCTAACATGGATAACCTTGACTTCCCTTGTAGTGTCCACATCGGTGGTAACCTTGAGCAGACACCATGTTGGTACCAAGAGGACCGAGTTCAGAAGCTATCGCCTACACTTACTACAGCAGATTGTCTGTAAGTAGCTGGGTTACAGCACTGTGGCATAAGTCCATGTTGGATATTTAGGTTGTTTCAGATGTTTTCCCCAACGAAAGTATCTTATTTTTTTATATTTACAAATTTAGCCTACTACGCTAAACTTCCTTATTTAACTATGTACCATTAAAATATAAAAATCACTTCTGTTTGGATATGAAAGAAATTATATTAAAACTATAGGTTTGGTGAGCAAAAGAAAGTCATAACTATGTAGGAAATTTAGCAGCTTCTCCTTGATACTTTGAATAACTAGCAGTGTATTATTGTCCGTTAGACAACCTTACCTTGTACATTAAGAATTCCATGGTTTTAACAGCTTGCATGTGTTTTACATTAATAATTATCTTCTCAGCAGTTGTGTTTTCTGCAGTATGAAGAACAAAATTATTTTATCTGAATTTTTTATAAAAATACCCATCTAACGTGGTTCTGTCATTGCACTGATTGTGTAACAGTTTAAGTTAGCACTACCAAGTATATAATGCAGGCCAGTAATATCTGAACCGCTGCTCAATTTATTCAATAGAAAATCTTCAACGTTACATCTTTATATGGAGTCATTTAATTTAATATAAATATTTAACTACGTATAAGGTAAAAAAAATAATTAAAATAAAAAAAAACACATTTACAAAGTACACTAAACAATACTCACAAGTTGCAGTTTAGTGATGTATTTCTTCCACCAAAGGTATTTCTGCACCTCGGGGCCCAGGCCTGCCAAGAAGTAGTAGGAGTACATGATGACATGCACAAAGGAGTTAAGGACACCAAGGACGATTCCTTGCTCCGCTGCAAGTAAAATAGCCCTCATTTAGTTATTTTGAACAATTATCCTATAATCAATAACAATAATTAATGTAATATCTGAAATCAAATTCTTAAACACAAAAAATAACTATTTACTAATCAAAATTACCAAAACGTTTCTGCTGCTTATTACAAACAGAAATGCTCACAAAGGTTTATGTTGATTTTCTAAAGATTTTACAGTCACAATTTGAAATAAAATATGTATTTCAATTAGGTCACATATCCAATTCAATGTATACAATGTTTCACATAAATTATTAATTTTATATTTTATTAATCCCTGAAAAAGTAAGATTTTAGTCCATCAATATAATCTACAACCTGAGGATGATTTACATGTTGTAATCAAAGGCCCTCAAATATCATTTAGACCCTCTTCCCATAACATATTTTATTACGTGGCTAACAAACACCAATTTTTTAATTCCTAGTTTCAGCTCTTATCAAGGGATATTACACATGAATAAGCATGAATGCTTCCTTCTTACTGGGAAGATGACCAATCCTCAATATATTTAGAAGATAATATTTAATTATTATTCGTACTGTTGAGTAATTGTTCTTGGAACAGATTCAAGTTTACAGTTTAAGTCAGGACAAAAAGCGTCAAAATAATGTTTCAATAAAAGCTCAGTTTGCTTGGATTAGAAACAATTTAACTAAACGTGACAACGATTACTTCAGTAAAATAAAAGATTAACAGATATTGACATGTTAAACATGTATTATATGTGCTATTACATTAAATCGTCTGCAGATGTAAATATTTTTTTTTCATTTGATTCAATCACCAAGAAAAGTCTAATGTAAGACAGTGTTATTTATTGAGCCTCTAACAATAGTATAAAATGTTTAAAGATATGGTGTACTAAAAATCAAGGAAAAAGTACAACAGACTTAAGCTAAAAAAAAACGACCTATAACTAAGTTGAGGATTTCTGCATAAAAAGGAAATTCCATTGTGGAAACCCCTAGTCTGAGAATGATAAACACTGATTACAGAAATGTATTAGCGTAATAAATGTACATACTTGTACTTATATTAGAATACATTTGTAATATGAGATTTTCATTTCTGTTGCAGTAAAATACACGTCGTATTTTAATGTACATCTACTTATATTATCATTTGTGCATTCCAAATGATATAGCCCTAAAATAATATTTACAAAATTACATTACCTTGTATATATTTGACACTTAACCACGAAAAAGCAACCATACTGGTGTGATGGTACAGATGTAGAAACGTCACATGAGAGTTCTTCTTCCTCAGAATCATAAATACCTAAATGAAATTTAAACATAGTTACAAAATGATAACCAACAAAATAACCAATAAAATAAACTACTTTTAGTACAAAAAATAAACCGAAATACAAAGATTATCATCTTACTATATGCAAGGATAGCACTAAACAGTTATAATATAGCAGAAAGCTATAAGACTTTACAATACATATTGTTGTTGGTTTCCTAATAAAAAGACTCCCTTAAATCGTAATAAGCAAAAAATGCTATTATAAAACTCTATTAAATAATTCAAACAGTACTTTATTATTTTCATAAGTTGAAATAAAATAAATGTTTATGAATTGCAATAACTTACCTGGCATGTGCCTCATTCGGAAAATAATAATCTATTGTATTACTACATGTCACAACGGTATGTAGCAATGGTTAGAGAAGATTTTACTTTTCTAAATTGTACTACTAATTTGATCAAAATCATCCAACTTACAAAGTGACAACAAATTGCATTATTACAAGAATGGTATTGGCATCACAATATTAATCAAATTAGTATCAATAGTAATATTATAATATACTGGAAAAAAATATTAAAAATTTGATGAATAAGTAGAGAACACATAAATACGACCTCAATTTCCTTCTTTAGTATTTTCTGGCCATTACTATAAATTTTAATTTCTAGCAAATAATTTTATTATTTTTTATACATTTATTTTGTATATCTGTATTTCTTCTTAAGACGCCGATCGTCAAGATATGGCCGAATATGGATTTCGATTGAGTGTGATGAGTGTAGATGGGCGAATGTAGTCATTCTTACAAACTAATGCCGACTATTCCTTAGAAAGTGTCAGTAATTAATTGCCCAATGACAAATGAACAGCCGGTGATTATCAGCGGATCCTTTTCAAAATGAATTTGTTAGGACTCTGATCGGTATCGATCTGAAAACCTTTAGCTTTTTAAGCTGGGATTTAACCAACTAAGTTTCCAACATATATATCTGATGCTCTACAATAATATCGATTTCTATTGGTTAAATTGCATTGTTCGAGAATAGACTGTATCGCAGAGTTCTATTCAAGGTATCCTTAATTAAATAAGCTAACTCTCCTTAAATAAAACTGCCTGCCTTGAGTATCGGATTAGAATAACAAACTAGTAATTTACGTAATTACAAATATTATATGCTTAATTGTTAGCATTTATAAGGCAATTAGACGACAAAAGTGTACATTTTGTCGAATACTTACCGTATCTATCATGTCGACAATCTTGGCAAATAGATAGCACCAGGAGGCTAAGTGGAGCTGAAATGAAAGTGTTTTTATAATATGTGTTGGAACTATATTTTCTTTTACATATATCCTTAATATAACCTAAACTATATAAGCTTAAGTGTGTAACATTGTAGTAACATAGTACGGAAGACTAACTTTTGTATACGTTTCGGTACTTATAATAATACGGAAGACTAACTTTTGTACATGTTTCGGTACTTATATTAGTACGGAAGACTAACTTTTGTATACGTTCCGATACTTATAATAGTACGGAAGACTAACTTTTGTATACGTTTCGGTACTTATAATAATACGGAAGACTAACTTTTGTATATGTTTCGGTACTTATATTAGTACGGAAGACTAACTTACGTATACTTTCCGATACTTATAATAGTACGGAAGACTAACTTTTGTATATGTTCCGATACTTATAATAGTACGGAAGACTAACTTTTGTATACTTTCCGATACTTATAATAGTACGGAAGACTAACTTTTGTATATGTTCCGATACTTATAATAGTACGGAAGACTAACTTTTGTATACGTTCCAATACTTATAATAGTACGGAAGACTAACTTTTGTATACGTTTCGGTACTTATAATAGTACGGAAGACTAACTTTTGTATATGTTTCGGTACTTATAATAGTACGGAAGACTAACTTTTGTGTATGTTTCGGTACTTATATTAGTACGGAAGACTAACTTTTGTATACCTTTCGGTACTTATAATAGTACGGAAGACTAACTTTTGTACGTGTTTCGGTACTTATATTAGTACGGAAGACTAACTTTTGTACGTGTTTCGGTACTTATAATAGTACGGAAGACTAACTTTTGTATATGTTTCGGTACTTATATTAGTACGGAAGACTAACTTTTGTACGTGTTTCGGTACTTATAATAATACGGAAGACTAACTTTTGTACGTGTTTCGGTACTTATAATAGTATGGAAGACTAACTTTTGTACGTGTTTCGGTACTTATAATAATACGGAAGACTAACTTTTGTACGTGTTTCGGTACTTATAATAGTATGGAAGACTAACTTTTGTATATGTTACGATACTTATAATAGTACGGAAGACTAACTTTTGTATATGTTTTGGTACTTATAATACTATGGAATACTAACTTTTATACGTGTTTTGGTACTCATAATAGTACGGAAGACTAACTTTTGTATATGTTCTCATATTTATAATAGTACGGAAGACTAACTTTTGTATATGTTTTTGTACTTATAATAATACGGAAGACTAACTTTTGTACGTGTTTCGGTACTTATAATAGTACGAAAGACAAACTTTTGTATATGTTTTTGTACTTTTAATAATACGGAAGACTAACTTTTGTATATGTTTTTGTACTTATAATAATACGGAAGACTAACTTTTGTACGTGTTTCGGTACTTATAATAGTACGAAAGACAAACTTTTGTATTTGTTTCGGTACTTATAATAGTATATTTAGCTTGGTATACTTTTATAAGTATACCTATATTAAAATGGGAAGCATAAATTCACCTTGGGGCTTTGTATTTAATTAGGTTAGGTTACATTGCTCGACACATCTTGTCTGTGTTGAAGTTCATATGGCAAAGGTGGATTTCATATTTTAATTCGGTAGATAAAGAGGGTATTATTAAAATCGATCTTGGATAGTATTTGAAATGCTTGACGAAGTACGTTAAGTTTTTTAGTTTTTTTATATTAATTTTTACATATAGTTACCGTACAGATCAGGTGCTAGACCATGGTTAATTAATTCAGTTAAATAAAATTACCATTTATTTAACTATACATTTTAAATTTTTTTAAGTTGTAATGACTAAATAAAAACAATTTACACTTTTAATCGAAGTCATGAAAGCAAGAAAAGATCTGTACATTAGTGTATCTTACAGCACATTACAGATGTGATACGTATTTAAAATATTACTATGTTTAATATTCCCCAGAAAATTAAAAATATTCCATCAACATATATACTTTTACGTACTTAGTACCCTTGTAATAATCAGATAGATTGCTTTATCTTGATATACAACTTAAGAAATGCATACATATGCCCAGTTATAAACTTATAAATATTCCATCAACATATATACTTTTACGTACTTAGTACCCTTGTAATAATCAGATAGATTGCTTTATCTTGATATACAACTTAAGAAATGCATACATATGCCCAGTTATAAACTTATAAATATTCCATCAACATATATACTTTTACGTACTTAGTACCCTTGTAATAATCAGATAGATTGCTTTATCTTGATATACAACTTAAGAAATGCATACATATGCACAGTTATAAACTTATAAATATTTCAATACGTTATCGACCATACTTTTTTTTCTTGTTGAAATGTTTCAGAAATTCAAATAAACTACTATATTGAATTATTTAACATAACTTTTGTACGATTTACCACACAAATCAGATGTGGGATATTTTATATTTACAGATAGTCAGTCATGAATTGACTATCAGCAACTTGTCGAGTTTTAGTAATTACTGCTGAACTTTGCGTAATTTACCAATAATTAAGCTGCACTAAAAATATCTTTGCAGATGATCATATTATTTCTAACACAGAATTAATACTTACTCCATATCTTAAAGGATTTTCCTTTGGATCCAAGGGGTGGCATCCATGTCTAAGGATATAGGACATCGCAGTTGGATGAAAGAAGAACTGAAAAAACAAATAAAGAATTAAAATAGTTCTCAATTATAAATGCTGGAACAAATATCCTATAGAATATCATACCTCTGATCAGATTCACACATAATATATAAAATGACTTTAGATTTTACTAGACAAAAACAAATACATAGAAAAATACACATAATAATGTTAAACTGATTTAGGGCAGTGGCTTGCTATTTCGTTTAAACCTACTTAAAAAAATAACTGACACAATCGTTGTTCTCATTGACTTTTAGATATAGTGAACCAAATACTAACAATGAGAATGGGTTACTAATGGACCATAGACAGGTCGGGAAATCGTCAAATTGAGGTCGAAAGTGTATTATTTTGTTATATTATATGCATTAATGGCCTACAGTTCTTTTACGTAATACTGGTTTAGAATGTTTGTTATTGTACACAACCGATGAATTATAAAATTATGTAAATTAACTGTAAAACTATTTTTGTAAATACATTGGAATTGAATGATGAAGAAAGCAAATGTATACCTTATGTGGATTAACTCTAGTATTAATGTCGTAGACAATTAAATTATCACACAGTTCCACGTAAATAAACGTTAATATGTATATTTGGTTCAAAAATAAATATTACTTTACTTTTGTTAAAATGTATAATTCCACTAAACTATATTTATAATTTACTAGGATAAACTAGACAAAACATAATACATCGTATTTATATTAGTTAAAATATGTTTATTTCAGTAGTAATATTAAAACATGATCAATTTTTAAATGTAAATTTGCATTATACCTAAATACATCGTCAAATGTTCTAATTATTATTTTGTCGTAAATATAGAAATATTTTTTTAAACTAAATGTTACCCAAGTATATTATAATTTAGAGCACTGTTTTTATAACATTCATATTTAAGAGTGCTTATATTTTATTTTCATTTAATTTTATTTAAAGTATCAAATGTTCAGTGCATAATGAAACACACAAATAACATACTTATTGTACACTTGTTTTTCAACGAAACGTTTTAACAACTTTGTCACTTATCAGTTAACATAATGTGGATAAATGTACCTTTAAAAGACCTCTTTAAAATGAAGAAAAAGAAAAACCCAATAATTAATATAATTTAATATTTATTAGTATTATTAATTTAAAACGGATGAGGAGGGGCTTGTAGACAGATTCAAAATAATTAGCTTTTTTATGTAAATGAATGTGCTCTTTATGGATAAATGGATCTGATGCTTGGAACGGAAGTCACTCTTGTAGCCGTGGGTAGAAGAACCGGTCGACCTTGAAGTGACCTTGGACGGCCGTCCCAATTTCACTTCCCGCCTAGTCAGTTACCAACGGTCGTGGGTCTCCCTCCTGGTGCGTTTGCAGTTACTCCTGAAGTAATTAAAATTGGATTCCAACACCAGCAATAATTCGGCAATACATTAGATAATTACGCAAAGAGAAAGTAGATAATTGTTTAATGTGCAAGTCAACGCCCCTGAAACATTCGCTCTATTGGAGACAGCAAATATATTGCAGAATCAATTACTGTACATTTTATAAAATAGCACAGTGTGATCACAAAATTAGACACATATTATATCAATAATAGAGTATTAATCTATTGAACAATAATAAGAATAAAACGCAGTACCATTCATAATTTACTTCTTATTGAATTGTTAATATCAAAACTAACTACCATCGTTAAAAAAAACTTAATATTACATTTATAAATTGTATTAACTTGTATGATATTAACAAAGCAATAACAAGCAGTTACTCTAAATTGAAAATGATATACGAAATGAAAAAGTAATAAAATAATACTAAGCTTATTCCAATTGTAACTCGTTTACTATGAGAAAATAATACCTTGAACATGAATTTGTAAAATTCAAACTCGACAAATCGTTATACAAGTTTAGGGGAGGATTAAATATTAAATATTAGGTACCCTTTGTATTTCAATCGAAACATGTATTAACCTATTGTTAACGATAATCAAGCTATTTTTCATCATTTACATATTTACATAATACATCAAGACTGTTTTAGTGTTTATTATTATCTTTACGAAAATTATTATTAACGGAATTTTTATAATTATTGTTTTACATAAATAATTAATAGTTGAGAATTTATACAAAAATGGATAATTTCACTATAAAAAATATTTATTTAGCGAATTCAGCCCTAATGTTGACGATTAAAGATGATTATCTACTGAAGTATTTCACAGGCTAGTTCAATGCAAAGAGTCCAAGAAATGGTTGTTGTTTCGATAAATTGACTATTCATTCATTAAACCCCAATAGTATATTTGGTGAAATTATACTAAGGTGTGGCTTATCACGCAAATGCCCAACGTCTAGTTCACGGTTGATTATAATCACCCCTATGCTTAGAGTTCATGAGTTCACCTCCGTGGTTTGGAAGTCACGTTTAGCCGATCAGACTACTGAACTAAAATGGAGTGTCTAATCAGGCGGGGAAAATTTGTCTTAATTCAGTATTTCTCTCCACTAAAGGGCATGTGGAATTTTATTTTCTTAGCCTAAATTCAACTTAAATTATTAAGAAGTTAGAAAGTATTTTCCTTTTAATTTCAAAAGAATCACGTTTTTATAGTTGATAGTCATATATCTGCCCAGATATTACATTAAACTCTTTATATTTGGCGTGCTAGCTTTTCATGGGAAAATGAATTGCATTATATCCAAGATGGTCATGTATGTTGCTACAGTGTATTCAATTTATGGACTGCATGAGCTTTTGTTAGGTATTTTAAATCTATTAAAGTCAATTATTAATATTTATTTTTAGTTAGGATTATTTTTATAAGTGACGGTCAATATATAACATGACATTTAAAACAAAACAATGACTGTTATTAACATTTGATTTTGATTTATGAACTTTCTTTCCATAGCCATACTAATTTTTACAGTGTCACTTCTTCCTAGACACATTAATCTGTTATTACTCTATATATACCAATACTAATATCCGATAATCATAGTGTAATTGTATGCACAGGAAATATCACTGCATTAGAGTATATTAGTGATCATTTAATGACCTATTTAAAAAAGTATATAAGTGTACAGTATACACAATTATATAATATTTAGCTCATCATACGAGTTTATTATATTTTAAGATTGACAGAGACCCTCTGGATTCAAAGAAAATTATGTTAACTGAAAAATATAAATACGGAATATCTAGACATTACTTACCCATCCTACTAGACATCCGTTGTAAATGACCTGGTAGATGTTGTAGACCATCATAGGATATTTGAGCTCGAAAGGCTTCCTGGACGCCATTATCCTGGGGCCCAGCCACAGCACGAACGTTAGGTATGTGATGAGTAGCGCCAGTACAGGCCAAGGAGTAGCCAGTAACATCCATGACTGAAGCAAGGCTTCTTCTTGTTCTAAAAAGTAGAATTAGAGTATTTTCACGTCGTTTACGAAACCTATCATGAGCCCAGTCTGGATACAGAAGTAAACAACATGTTTAGAGGTTGGAGAAAGCCAATAACATGCCACCATTACTTTATCTTTCCAAGCAAAAGTTGTTTTTTCTTACTTTGTGATTATTTGTTGGAAAATAAATTCATTACTCAGTATTAATTATTCATAATGTAGAGTCGAATGACTATCTCATAATTTATATGATAGTAAAGGAATTCATTCTATAATTTTAATTTGAATGATCAATTCAATATTTAAAAGATGGATTGTTATAACGTAATAAGTATACCAAAATATAAATAATGTGTGATATAAATATATGTAATTTTTACTTCAATACTTTTAATTTTTCAAAATGTTTATTTTATTCTATTATCTAACTATTTAGTTTATTGATTTACTATTGATAAGGTTGGCTGAAATTAATATTGTTCGTTGCCAAACATTACACGTAATATAATATTTTGTCTGAGACAAAATTAATTCAAAATGACGTAAATATTCACTTTATATCTTATGATACATTTTACTTAACTCATTAGGTTTGGAAATAAATCAACATTTAAAATATTTTAACAAATTAGTTAGAAATACTCCAAATATTATAAAGCACAAAATATTTATATATTTTTTTGAATAATTTACACCTTTGTTTTAAGAACATTTATCTGTGTGTATGGAGACATATTTATAGGTTTGGGTTATCAAACACTAGTAGTTTAAGAATTTGTTTTTGCGACTGTGTAGACAAAGAAACATTAAAAGAGGTTTCTTTTTATTTTATAAAACGCATAATGCAAAATAGTTTCCAGTGCCTATGAGGGTATATTTATGTTTAAGTTTTTATTTATCGAGGTTTCACACAGAATTACAGTTACTTATGTCTATGAAAATACAGTTAGTGGTTTGAGTTTAATAATATGCATACAGGAGTGGAATTACTTAAATTTGCCACTAATTAAAGTAAATTAAGATTTTGTATTGTTTTATTTTGAGATTATTTTTAGTACAGTAACAGCATGACAGAACTAATTTTACGAAGCACACCAATCAAACTTGCTAACTAACTGTCTGCAACCCATTATATACTTATAGATTTTTATAAATAAGCAAAACTTAGGTTACAACAAACGACCCCTTGACCGGGGTTTCTCTACTTACCTTGACCGGGCTCAACGTCTATGGAGGCATTAAAACTCGGGGATACCTTTGATAAAGTCTCTGTCACCATCTAAACATCACAATTAATTAATATTTTTTATACAATTGTCGAAAACGTCAATAAAGTGTAGCATTATATTGGATTATTTATTTGTACAACTGGAGCGCAAAGTAGTAGTGTGCAAATTAGGACGCTTTGAGTACAAGTTGCACATAACATTTTTCCTACAGTTTAAATACAGAAGACTATATAAAAATTAAAAATTAATAAAACATAACTAAGGCAAACAGGTGAGAACTTTAACCAACTTATCAGTTGTACTATTACTACAATCACAGTCAAAATATATGTCATCGCCGTCCATTTTGCTAAATAACCAGTCTTATTAAAACTTGTTTTAAGAAATAGGTTACGTAAACAGTTCAAAACGTTTGACAACAACAAATACTTCATCAGCTGCTCTTTTTTACACCCGGTGCTGCCAACTTAATTATTTCAAGCGTACACGACGTTAATTGGCTATGGCTAATAGAGGTACTATTTATGTTATTAAATTAAAAACTTAGAGTGCGGTGAAGTAAAACGAACGAGGTAAAGTGATTAAATGCAGGAATAACCTACTTTTTGACTTGTTTTGAGTGCAGAAACAGCCAAGCCACTTTGTTAGGAAACTATAGGAAAAAATTTAAACAAAGATTTGGGTAAAAATGTCCATTATCAGAATTGTACTATTTTAAACAGTTTTATATAATGTATTAAGTGTTCAATAAAGTTTCGCGTCAATATTGACAAATATTTTTTAATTAATCATTACGTCAAAATAATTGAAATTTTCTTTTAAATATTGACACTAAACTATTTCGTTACGTATAAAAAACTAGTTTTCATGAGTTTTCTTTAACTAATGAATTTGGACCTGTAAGCAAATAAATATGGATGTTACTATCATAAAATCTACAAACACAAATAGAAGACATCACTTTTATAATGTTTAATCAGTGTTATCAGCAGACAGTTTTACTGAAATTCAATGACTGAACTTGAAAAGAAGAAACAACATAAATAAGAAATGTTTATTGTAAATTTTAGCTAAAAAAATTATTTTTCTCCAAGAAACCAAAGAAAGAAGAAGAGAATGATTCTTCTGTGAATCCTTCTGGTCTGAGGAAGGTGAGTATTGTTCACCGAAATCGATGACCGTAATAATTGTGTATTTTGTACTTGTATTATTTATATTGTGTATTTTGTGTTCAACGTCAGGCTGTTTGTTACATTGCAGAAGTAATAGGCCTAAGGGAACCTTCTTATGTACAAGTAACTAGTCCTAATATTATTTATATCGTGTATTTTGTGTTCAACGTCAGGCTGTTTGTTACGTTGCAGAAGTAATAGGCCTAAGGGAACCTTCTTATGTATAAGTAACTAGTCGTAATATTATTTATATCGTGTATTTTGTGTTCAACGTCAGGCTGTTTGTTACGTTGCAGAAGTAATAGGCCTAAGGCAACCTTCTTATGTATAAGTAACTAGTCGTAATATTATTTATATCGTGTATTTTGTGTTCAACGTCAGGCTGTTTGTTACGTTGCAGAAGTAATAGGCCTAAGGGAACCTTCTTATATATAAGTAACTAGTCGTAATATTATTTATATCGTGTATTTTGTGTTCAACGTCAGGCTGTTTGTTACGTTGCAGAAGTAATAGGCCTAAGGCAACCTTCTTATGTATAAGTAACTAGTCGTAATATTATTTATATCGTGTATTTTGTGTTCAACGTCAGGCTGTTTGTTACGTTGCAGAAGTAATAGGCCTAAGGGAACCTTCTTATATATAAGTAACTAGTCGTAATATTATTTATATCGTGTATTTTGTGTTCAACGTCAGGCTGTTTGTTACGTTGCAGAAGTAATAGGCCTAAGGGAACCTTCTTATATATAAGTAACTAGTCGTAATATTATTTATATCGTGTATTTTGTGTTCAACATCAGGCTGTTTGTTACGTTGCAGAAGTAATAGGCATAAGGGAACCTTCTTATATATAAGTAACTAGTCGTAATATTATTTATATCGTGTATTTTGTGTTCAACATCAGGCTGTTTGTTACGTTGCAGAAGTAATAGGCCTAAGGGAACCTTCGTATATATAAGTAACTAGTCGTAATATTATTTATATCGTGTATTTTGTGTTCAACATCAGGCTGTTTGTAACGTTGCAGAAGTAATAGGCCTAAGGCAACCTTCTTATATATAAGTAACTAGTCCTAATATTATTAATGCATTATACGTAAGTGTTTTATTGACATTTACAGAGGTAATACGAAGGTCAGTTATTAAGAGACACAGTTAAAATAATTGAACTGTTAATATTATATTGTCCACGTGACATTTTTATTTTAGTTACCACATTTAGCTTTTCGTTATCATTAGAATTACATTTTTAATTTGAAAATAACTTCTACAAACCAATTTGTTACAAAAATTCTCTTAAACGTTTTTCCATAAGCTTTTTGCTAGGGGTTAAAGTTATTATTTTCTTAAAACTAAACATAAACAAAGGATAAACATCCCTTTTGCTAGCTTAGTGGTTAGCACTTCTGCTTCATATGCAGACGTTAACGAGTTCAAAACCCGGAACGTCCACTAAAAATTAGCTTGAGGGGTTTGGACCCTTGTCCCATAACAACCCTTGAAAATTATGATAAAAATGCCACTGGCGTAAATAGGCTGTAAAAAATTTGTCTGTAATCTTATGATAATTTTTTTAGTCTCTAATAAATTGCAATTTTTTTAATATGTAGATTAATGATTGTTTTTATATAATATTACAAAATTACTACTTTCTTGAATATATCTAATTCTACTGGACATATAAGAGGACATCTTAAAATTATCAATCATAAATTACAATTATTATTAATATTAAAAAAAGAATACATATACGTCATGTATATAAAATGTAATATACTAAAAGTAAATATCATATCAAACGTGGTCCTGAGATCTATTGCTGAGGTTTATTGATTTTCCATACTGGAAAAACTCAATAAATGACGAAAATTTAAACATTATCGGGCTAATGGTACGATTTCAAAATGGAAATACTTAAAATGAAATACCCTAAAAAATGATTACGTTAGGTATTGTAAAACGCTATTTGACAGTGGTCTTACCTTACAGCTTCACGTGAACCTTCTACTAGAACAAAAACCCAATCTGTGTTCGTGAGGCAAGTTACGTTCAGAAGTAGCCAAGGTGAGGGAACTTGCTATACCTGTATGTGGAATCCAAGGTAGGCCTTACAGCAGCATGGAGGACGTCGAGACAACATTCTGGGTGGAAGTTTTGGAGGAAGACAAGAATATCTGCTCAAAGGATTCTGAAAATTCAACTGTTCCGTGTTGAATTCACCAAACAGGAAGTTTGATTATCGTTTACAAATTTTTTTGAACGACAATAATTTAGTTAGCAATTAGCGACATGTTTTAAGGGATGTAAAGCTTTAAATAAACCATTCATAACATTTTATTACGATGTACAAATATGCATGCATTTCTTCGATTGTAAATTTTCGGAAATTGTAAATTATTTGTGGTTTTTGAGCAAATCGGGTTAATACGAAGTATTTTTAAATTCCTTAATTTTTAATTATAAACAGAAAAAATATATGGTCGATATGGTTTTGTTACAGTTGCTGGTTGTTTTTAATGTAAATAAATATTTCATATCCTCAAAAAAGGGGGTTTCTGAATTAATCAACTCTATTATATGCGAAAAAACTTAACATGAAAAAATATACGTACAACTTAGTAATAAGTTAAAAGTAAAGGACTTAATCATATTATCGGTTGAACTTTATGTTAATGATTTCCTGTATAAATATTGCTAAATATATATCCAGAAATTTAGAGAAGAGTATTACGTTTAGCCATTATAAGATCAGAAATATGAGTTTGTATTCAGACAATATTTACAGTCTTATAAATTGTTCAATTCTTGCCAAAACTGTTCGCTATCGTTTTATTGGGTAAAAAAGATAGGTGCATAGGTAAATAAGTGTCTTACTTCCGTAAATACAGTTAAAATTACTTCTAGCTGAGCATACAACATTGTTGGTTTTTGTTTTATCTGAGAGAAAACTTCAGATTATAAGTTACATTTTATAACATTTTGTATGCAATTATTCTTCCTTATTATTATTAGTATTATTATTATTAATTTTAAATCAATTGTCTAACCAAAAATCTTTAATATTAAGTCTTCTTAACCTTTAAATTTTTGGTTGGTATCGTCAATTACATTTTCAATTTTTATTTAATACTTGTAGATTTGTAATCACATCGAGAAATGAAATTAAGTTTGCATAGATGATCCATAGAAAATAAGGTAGAAAACAGTTATCTAAATTTTTCATGTATAGGCCTAGTCATGTAGGACTTATGTACTTAGTCAATTCATTAAATGGTAATCATCAATTATATAAGTTATAGAATCAGAAAGAGTTCATTCAACTCATTTAACACAATGCATCAGAGCATTTAAGGTAAAGGTTAAAGAAAAAGGAACAACTTGAGGTCACTAAATAGAACCTCTAAAATTTCTGTTAACTGAATGAAACTAGCTATACCACGCCACCTGCCAATTTATGCTACTGACCGACGAAGAGTTGAACAGTTTGTAAACGCTGTTATAGTCAGTAAAATTATATATATATATGTACATTGAACAGCAAAATCAAGTAGCAAATAAAATAGAAAATTATATTGTTTTCTATGCTATGTTATGTGTTATAAAATAAATTATGTCACTAGTGGCAGGAGTAAATACCCTTTATTGATAGGAATAATCAGAAATTTATTGTTGTTATGTTGAATGGAGAATATTTTCATTTGGACTCTAATGAGAATATGAAATATCTTAGTTGTATATGGAATAGTGTTTCGTATAATCATTTGACACACATGATTGTTTTGTAATTTATTATTTGTTGAACACATGTTTTTTTGTTCAAATTGTTGACTATAAAGATTGTATGATTGTTCTATACATTCTACGTTTTAATTTGCTTTCGATGTTAAATTCACATAGTATTGACATTTTTTAAGCTATATTTAAAGTTTTACATGTTTATTTTCAAAAACCAAGACCTTTACTGTCATTTGAAATTAGCTGACATCAATTTTATACGCTAGGCCTATTATTCAATAAGGACGATGATAGTAGGCAGATAACACAAATATGGATTGTAAAATCTTTAACGCTCGTGATGATATTACTAGCCAAGAAAACAAAATTATATTAGGATAAGACTGTTTGCCTAGCTAAATATTAACACGGCATTCCATCCTTAAGAGCTCAGGGAATCACTAATTTCTCGTTTCCAACTATTGATCGACTGTTACCTCAGGCAGTTCAGTCAGTCCTGAATAATATTCAATTCAATTCATTTATTCATAAAATTACAGAATAGTTTAGGTATTTGAATTTATTTCCAAAAATACAAGAGATTTACATAAACAATAATTGGAAATTACGAGGGCCAACCGAGAGTCCACTGGTTGGAGAGGTAATCAAGAATCAAATGTGATGGGTGTATGTAGGGTAGGTGTGGGGCCAGTTTGGTCGTGTGTATAATGTTGGGAAGGTTAGTGGAGAGTATAGGGCAAGCATAAAGTTCATATTAACCTTACCGTAAATAAATAACTCCACCATACTTGTCTAAAAGGGTGGGCGGATAGTCACCAAAGTTTGTGTGTGGCTAGATATGTGGGTTATCAATATTGTATCTGTGTGATTGGGGGGTTGGTTTAGGAAGTCGTATTTGTCTGGATGTGACGTTGGTTGTATAAGGGTCGATAGTAGTCTGTAGGGTACAACTAATTGTAGGCTGGTTGAAAGTCAAGTGTATTATGGTAGGAGGTTCAGTAATTTAAACGGTAAGTGTACGGGTTGGTCTAAGATCTGTGCATTTATCGTAAAATTAGTAGGTAACAATGACTATAATCATTCATCTACACTCATTCACCCTTCATATTCGCCCATATTTTGACGAGTGTCAAGTGTGGTTTAAAGTCATGTGGACTTATATAGAAGGAGTTAGACAAGATGCATATGCAGGGTGCATGTGTATTCATAGGAACTGGAATAATCTATTGTTAGTCCATTTCCTAGTCTATTGTTAGAATGTTGGCAGAGCTATTCGAGAGCCGTATTTATGATAATTTTGAGAATGGGACAGAATTAATGTATATTTATGGTGGGAGTGATAGTTTAATGTCATCTGCAGAGAAAATCGGCTCAAAGTTTTGTTTATTTTTTTAGCGAGGCTATTTGATTGTGGTATGTTGGGTAAGTGTAGGATATGGTCGTATGCTGAGTGTATTTATGGCAAAGCTAGTCGATAATCGTATTTAGGATGAGTGTAAGAGTTGATCGAATTCTGAGTGTATTCATGGTGGCTGAGCTATTCAAGAGTCGTATTTAGGATAAGTGTGATTTGGTCAAATGCTGAGTGTATTTGTGGTGGTTGAGCTAGTCGAGAGTCGTATTTAGGATAAGTGTGAGTTGGTCGAATGCTGAGTGTATTTATGGTGGCTGAGCTAGTCGGGAGTCGTATTTAGGATGTGTGAGTTGTTCGAATGCTGAGTGTATTTATGGTGGCTGAGCTAGTCGAGAGTCGTATTTAGGATAAATATGAGTTGGTCGAATGCTGAGTGTATTTATGGTGGCTGAGCTAGTCGAGAGTCGTATTTAGGATAAGTGTGAGTTGGTCGAATGCTGAGTGTATTTATGGTGGCTGAGCTAGTCGAGAGTCGTATTTAAGATACGTGTGAGTTGGTCGAATGCTTTTTTTTCAATTCAAAATCATTTATTATTTCTTAAATTTATTTTTACATTGCAGTTTCTTTTTTAATCTCTCTAGCATATAGCTATTTGAGAGATCAACTAATTTGTTCATAATAAAATATCTTTAATATATAGATAATCTTAAAGTAAAAACAAACAAAACAAAAAAAAATAAACAAATCAATACGCACCAAGGAAACATAGTCAAAGGAAATTGAATAACATTCGTTATTTACTATATATACCAATTTTTTTCAAAAATGTAAATTTTTTAATATCAGTAGTCCTAATGTTCATTTTATTTTGGAATTCATATCAATAGATTGTTTGATTGTTTAAAACTTCCTCCTGGATGCTGAGTGTATTTATGGTGGAATATCTAGTCAGGAGTCGTATTCAGGGTAAATGTGAGATTTGGGTGAAATAAATGTATATTTATGATAGCAATGCTAGTGTGAGGAGTGGTCACAAGTCGTGTGTATAGTAAGTGTGAGGAGTGGTCACAAGTCGTGTGTAGAGTAAGTGTGAGGAGTGGTCACAAGTCGTGTGTAGAGTAAGTGGGAGGAGTGGTCGCAAGTCGTGTGTATAGTAAGTGTGAGGAGTGGTCACAAGTCGTGTGTATAGTAAGTGTGAGGAGTGGTCGCAAGTCGTGTGTAGAGTAAGTGTGAGGAGTGGTCACAAGTCGTGTGTATAGTAAGTGTGAGGAGTGGTCACAAGTCGTGTGTAGAGTAAGTGAGAGGAGTGGTCGCAAGTCGTTTGTATAGTAAGTGTGAGGAGTGGTCACAAGTCGTGTGTATAGTAAGTGTGAGGAGTGGTCGCAAGTCGTGTGTATAGTAAGTGTGAGGAGTGGTCACAAGTCGTGTGTATAGTAAGTGTGAGGAGTGGTCGCAAGTCGTGTGTAGAGTAAGTGTGAGGAGTGGTCACAAGTCGTGTGTAGAGTAAGTGTGAGGAGTGGTCGCAAGTCGTGTGTATAGTAAGTGTGAGGAGTGGTCGCAAGTCGTGTGTATAGTAAGTGTGAGGAGTGGTCACAAGTCGTGTGTAGAGTAAGTGTGAGGAGTGGTCACAAGTCGTGTGTATAGTAAGTGTGAGGAGTGGTCACAAGTCGTGTGTATAGTAAGTGTGAGGAGTGGTCACAAGTCGTGTGTATAGTAAGGTGTGAGGAGTAGGTCACAAGTCGTGTGTATAGTAAGTGGGAGGAGTGGTCACAAGTCGTGTGTATAGTAAGTGTGAGGAGTGGTCACAAGTCGTGTGTAGAGTAAGTGTGAGGAGTGGTCGCAAGTCGTGTGTAGAGTAAGTGTGAGGAGTGGTCGCAAGTCGTGTGTATAGTAAGTGTGAGGAGTGGTCACAAGTCGTGTGTATAGTAAGTGGGAGGAGTGGTCACAAGTCGTGTGTATAGTAAGTGTGAGGAGTGGTCACAAGTCGTGTGTAGAGTAAGTGTGAGGAGTGGTCACAAGTCGTGTGTATAGTAAGTGTGAGGAGTGGTCACAAGTCGTGTGTATAGTAAGTGTGAGGAGTGGTCACAAGTCGTGTGTAGAGTAAGTGTGAGGAGTGGTCACAAGTCGTGTGTAGAGTAAGTGTGAGGAGTGGTCACAAGTCGTGTGTATAGTAAGTGTGAGGAGTGGTCACAAGTCGTGTGTATAGTAAGTGTGAGGAGTGGTCACAAGTCGTGTGTATAGTAAGTGTGAGGAGTGGTCACAAGTCGTGTGTAGAGTAAGTGTGAGGAGTGGTCACAAGTCGTGTGTATAGTAAGTGTGAGGAGTGGTCACAAGTCGTGTGTATAGTAAGTGTGAGGAGTGGTCACAAGTCGTGTGTATAGTAAGTGTGAGGAGTGGTCACAAGTCGTGTGTATAGTAAGTGTGAGGAGTGGTCACAAGTCGTGTGTATAGTAAGTGTGAGGAGTGGTCACAAGTCATGTGTATAATAAGTGTGAGGAGTGGTCACAAGTCGTGTGTATAGTAAGTGGGAGGAGTGGTCACAAGTCGTGTGTAGAGTAAGTGTGTGGAGTGGTCATAAGTCGTGTGTATAGTAAGTGTGAGGAGTGGTCACAAGCCGTGTGTATAGTAAGTGTGAGGAGTGGTCACAAGTCGTGTGTATAGTAAGTGTGAGGAGTGGTCACAAGTCGTGTGTATAGTAAGTGTGAGGAGTGGTCACAAGTCGTGTGTATAGTAAGAGTGAGGAGTGGTCACAAGTCATGTGTATAGTAAGTGTGAGGAGTGGTCACAAGTCATGTGTATAGTAAGTGTGAGGAGTGGTCGCAAGTCGTGTATATAGTAAGTGGGAGGAGTGGTCACAAGTCGTGTGTATAGTAAGTGGGAGGAGTAGTCACAAGTCGTGTGTATAGTAAGTGTGAGGAGTGGTCACAAGTCGTGTGTATAGTAAGTGTGAGGAGTGGTCATAAGTCGTGTGTATAGTAAGTGTGAGGAGAGGTCGCAGGTCATGTGTATAGTAAGTGGGAGGAGTGGTCACAAGTCGTGTGTATAGTAAGTGTGAGGAGTGGTCACAAGTCGTGTGTATAGTAAGTGTGAGGAGTGGTCACAAGTCGTGTGTATAGTAAGTGTGAGGAGTGGTCACAAGTCGTGTGTATAGTAAGTGTGAGGAGTGGTCACAAGTCGTGTGTATAGTAAGTGTGAGGAGTGGTCACAAGTCGTGTGTATAGTAAGTGTGAGAGTGGTCGCAAGTCGTGTGTATAGTAAGTGTGAGGAGTGGTCACAAGTCGTGTGTATAGTAAGTGTGAGGAGTGGTCGCAAGTCGTGTGTATAGTAAGTGTGAGGAGTGGTCACAAGTCGTGTGTAGAGTAAGTGTGAGGAGTGGTCACAAGTCGTGTGTATAGTAAGTGTGAGGAGTGGTCACAAGTCGTGTGTATAGTAAGTGGGAGGAGTGGTCACAAGTCGTGTGTATAGTAAGTGTGAAGAGAGGTCGCAAGTCGTGTGTATAGTAAGTGTGAGGAGTGGTCACAAGTCGTGTGTAGAGTAAGTATGAGGAGTGGTCGCAAGTCGTGTGTATAGTAAGTGTGAGGAGTGGTCACAAGTCATGTGTATAGTAAGTGGGAGGAGTGGTCACAAGTCATGTGTATAGTAAGTGTGAAGAGTGGTCACAAGTCGTGTGTAGAGTAAGTGTGAGGAGTGGTCACAAGTCATGTGTATAGTAAGTGTGAGGAGTGGTCACAAGTCGTGTGTATAGTAAGTGTGAGGAGTGGTTACAAGTCGTGTGTAGAGTAAGTGTGAGGAGTGGTCACAAGTCATGTGTAGAGTAAGTGTGAGGAGTGGTCACAAGTCATGTGTATAGTAAGTGGGAGGAGTGGTCACAAGTCGTGTGTATAGTAAGTGTGAGGAGTGGTCACAAGTCGTGTGTATAGTAAGTGTGAGGAGTGGTCACAAGTCGTGTGTAGAGTAAGTGTGAGGAGTGGTCACAAGTCGTGTGTATAGTAAGTGTGAGGAGTGGTCACAAGTCGTGTGTAGAGTAAGTGTGAGGAGTGGTCACAAGTCGTGTGTAGAGTAAGTGTGAGGAGTGGTCACAAGTCGTGTGTAGAGTAAGTAGGAGGAGTGGTCACAAGTCGTGTGTATAGTAAGTGTGAGGAGTGGTCACAAGTCGTGTGTATAGTAAGTGTGAGGAGTGGTCACAAGTCGTGTGTATAGTAAGTGGGAGGAGTGGTCACAAGTCGTGTGTAGAGTAAGTGTGAGGAGTGGTCACAAGTCGTGTGTATAGTAAGTGTGAGGAGTGGTCACAAGTCGTGTGTATAGTAAGTGTGAGGAGTGGTCACAAGTCGTGTGTATAGTAAGTGTGAGGAGTGGTCACAAGTCGTGTGTAGAGTAAGTGTGAGGAGTGGTCGCAAGTCGTGTGTATAGTAAGTGTGAGGAGTGGTCACAAGTCATGTGTATAGTAAGTGTGAGGAGTGGTCACAAGTCGTGTGTATAGTAAGTGTGAGGAGTGGTCACAAGTCGTGTGTAGAGTAAGTGTGAGGAGTGGTCACAAGTCGTGTGTAGAGTAAGTGTGAGGAGTGGTCACAAGTCATGTGTAGAGTAAGTGTGAGGAGTGGTCACAAGTCGTGTATATAGTAAGTGGGAGGAGTGGTCACAAGTCGTGTGTATAGTAAGTGTGAGGAGTGGTCATAAGTCGTGTGTATAGTAAGTGTGAGGAGTGGTCACAAGTCGTGTGTAGAGTAAGTGTGAGGAGTGGTCACAAGTCGTGTGTATAGTAAGTGTGAGGAGTGGTCACAAGTCGTGTGTAGAGTAAGTGTGAGGAGTGGTCGCAAGTCGTGTGTATAGTAAGTGTGAGGAGTGGTCGCAAGTCGTGTGTATAGTAAGTGTGAGGAGTGGTCACAAGTCGTGTGTATAGTAAGTGTGAGGAGTGGTCACAAGTCGTGTGTATAGTAAGTGTGAGGAGTGGTCACAAGTCGTGTGTATAGTAAGTGTGAGGAGTGGTCGCAAGTCGTGTGTATAGTAAGTGTGAGGAGTGGTCACAAGTCATGTGTATAGTAAGTGTGAGGAGTGGTCACAAGTCGTGTGTATAGTAAGTGTGAGGAGTGGTCGCAAGTCATGTGTATAGTAAGTGTGAGGAGTGGTCGCAAGTCATGTGTATAGTAAGTGTGAGGAGTGGTCGCAAGTCATGTGTATAGTAAGTGTGAGGAGTGGTCGCAAGTCATGTGTATAGTAAGTGTGAGGAGTGGTCGCAAGTCGTGTGTATAGTAAGTGTGAGGAGTGGTCACAAGTCGTGTGTATAGTAAGTGTGAGGAGTGGTCACAAGTCGTGTGTATAGTAAGTGTGAGGAGTGGTCACAAGTCGTGTGTATAGTAAGTGTGAGGAGTGGTCACAAGTCGTGTGTATAGTAAGTGTGAGGAGTGGTCACAAGTCGTGTGTATAGTAAGTGTGAGGAGTGGTCACAAGTCGTGTGTATAGTAAGTGTGAGGAGTGGTCACAAGTCGTGTGTATAGTAAGTGTGAGGAGTGGTCACAAGTCGTGTGTATAGTAAGTGTGAGGAGTGGTCACAAGTCGTGTGTATAGTAAGTGTGAGGAGTGGTCGCAAGTCATGTGTATAGTAAGTGTGAGGAGTGGTCGCAAGTCATGTGTATAGTAAGTGTGAGGAGTGGTCGCAAGTCGTGTGTATAGTAAGTGTGAGGAGTGGTCACAAGTCGTGTGTATAGTAAGTGTGAGGAGTGGTCGCAAGTCATGTGTATAGTAAGTGTTAGGAGTGGTCACAAGTCGTGTGTATAGTAAGTGTGAGGAGTGGTCGCAAGTCGTGTGTATATTAAGTGTGAGGAGTGGTCACAAGTCGTGTGTATAGTAAGTGTGAGGAGTGGTCGCAAGTCATGTTTTGTGTGGCAGGAGGGTAAATAGGTAGATATATGTCAGGTAGGTATGGGATGGCCGAAGTTTGCATGAATATTGGGTTAGCGGGCTAATGTTGGAGTTCATTTTTGTATGTAGAATTAATTGTCGATAAGACAAGTCTTTAATAATTTATGCAACTAACAACATCATGCCTTCTTCTATAACTTACTGGGTATGATTCACTTTTCATTTTAGAACTTCTTAATAGCAATAGCAACTTTATTAACTCAAGTATTTTGTTATATTCTAAAAGTAAGTGACCTTTTTCACCATGACTGTCCATTAGTTTGAGAAATTTAATATCTGTTCCAGTTATAGTCTTTTTTTTAATGATCTGAACTTGTTGATCGACTGCTTTTTTCACCATTTTTTTTAATAGGTGGACTCCATTAATATCTTAACTGAATTATCGGAGATTTTCTAAGCTGCAAGAATTTACAAAGAATAGGCCTTGACAATTGGTCCCTATACAAATATTATATACGGATGAAGAAATCTTAATAAATATAATATAATGTTATGGAAAATAATTAAGCACAAATTGACTGGAAAATATCCATTCAAGAGATTGATTGAAGAGCATAGACCTTCCTGTTGTACAAGACTGGACTCTGCTATGACCCCTGACTTGACATTGACCAGTCATCCACCAGCAGTCTAGCAACTCAAGATTCCTGTCTCGTTGCTGACCTTGATCAGTTTCTCAGTTTTCTTCCTCCGTGACTAATTAATTATTTGAATTGATAGTGGCTAAAAAATAAGTAATTAATGCTATATATTCAATGTAAACTATTTCGATACATATAAAAATATCTAAATATGTTAACATATACATGTATTTTTCTAACTTCTCAAATCAAAATCAAACCAAATGGAACTATTTGAGTGTAATTCCTTACAGTCCTATTAGTTAACGAGTTATTGACATTATTTGTCTAAATTTAGATATTTAGAATGGCAATCAATTATGTCAAGCACCTAACAGGAATTTTCATACAGGTCATAAATGAGAAATGTAAAGGACTTGTGACATAAATTACGAAACCATAACCACGTTAAAGTAATGAGCAATTTGTTCCATGTCAATGGAAGATAGATTGTAAAGATTAATCTAATCCAATCTTAACACCAAGCAATGTGTATGGACGTATTGTATTGATACACTATGAAACACACTCTTGCGATACACTATTAGTTGCCCTGGCTGTTGGGCTATTAATAAATTGCCCTTTCTGAGGAACAGTTGAACTCAGTTAGTAACCAGACTACACTCATACACACTCATCCTGCACTCATATAATCATTCATATTCACCTTAAAATACCAACAACGTTGTGTCGGCGTCTCATATATAAGAATGTTAAGAATAAGAATATTTTAGCATATATGATTGTATGATTCGTTTATTTAACAATAAACTTTTGTTATGACATTGTGTTAACTGCAAGAAACTGCATAATCTTTTACTGGTCAGAATTGGGCTTCCCTAATCAATTAACGATGTAGACTATTACATGAATAAAGTAGCAGGCCGTATGCCACTATCACATTATATACTTATGAAGTAAATCAATTTATTTACCAATATTAATGGTAAATAAATTGATTTTATATATTTACAATTTATATTGGTAGGCCGATCTAACTCACGATGCGACATGCCGAAATCCGCATATGGGGACTGTAGCAGAGTGTCTTGGTGAGGCCGTAGGCCGAGTTTCACAAAGGGGCCTGCTGCATATATCCTCCACGAGGCCACAGACCGAGTTCTGCAAAGGGGCAAAAGGTAAACGTGGAAGATCTCCGAAACGAAATTGTATTAATAACCTTCAAGGCAGAGCAACAACAAACGATCCTAAGGATCCTCTGGGAAATATGGATGCTACCTCTTCCGTTTGCAAAATTCAGCTCAGCGAAGCTCGGTCTCTCGGTACTTTATATTAATTATACATATGAACAGTTTATACAGCGTAACAATTGATTACAAAGTAAATATATTGTAATTGTAAGTGAAATAAATATAATTTACATGGTAACTAGGACACATTTAATTTACTTGTAATAGAAGAGCAGTATAAATTGCTATAATACTCATTTTAGCATCATCGTTAGAGTTTTGTTTAAATTAGTTAATGATGTAATTGCGTCCTTATCTCCATTATTACACAGAGGCGTGTCAAGGTGTAGACAAACGCTGACGCAAGAGAAAGTTTGCAATCGCACGAATGGCTGACTTACCAGTGGCAGAAGAGAAAGCGACAGTCTTTAATCCACGTGGGAATGTAGAATTCACAATTTTAAAACAAGATGCAAGCAAACTCCCTTTTTTGCATGGTTTGGTTTCTAGTATGTCAACAAAATTACACTGTGTGAGTACGGCCACTCGATGGACTCGCCTGGGTATAAACTGGTTTTAGACCTGTTCTAAAACCCACACGGCCACGGCACGAGAGTAGCAAATCATTGTTGAGTTTATAAGAGAACAAAATGAAACTAGGGTGACACCGGAAGGATTGACAGATTGATAGCTCTTTCTTGATTCTTGATTGACTAGGGTACAGTTTAATATTCACATGCAGATAGGGCATTGCATATCTTTATATACAATTGGCATTTCCGTGTATAGGAATATAGAATATTACAATGTACTATACATAGTGAATGTTTTGTTGTCTACAATTTATTAATATTAAAAGTTAGTAATATACAATTGAAATAAGGCCAGAAGTCATGTCTCTTATTAATAGAAATAACAAAATGAAAACTTGTTACAAAGCAAATACTATCAATCCAGCTATTTAAGACCAATAAACCTCACTATTTATATGCATGAACGTTTGATCTATCAATTGGATAAACTCTCCACAATAATTAGGCTGATATAGTGTCAATCCCCAACTATGTTTCTATCTGTCCATGCCAGTTTGGAAGCGATGTAACAGTGACCATTCCTCATGCAGGAGGCTCATCCCACCTACAGGTACTAACAGATCGATAATAGAGAAGTTATTTCGTCCATCAAAACTATTTCACGCAATTTCCCAGCTGATAATGGGCTGAAAGTTAGTACGTAAAGGTAGGATTTGAGATTGTAGGTGACAGTTCTCATGTGGGAGATCCTGCGTTGTGAGTAGGTGACGGCCATCCAAGATCTTATTGGATCCTTTAAGCTTGCGTGTGCACACCTGGGACCCAGCCACTTTTTCTTTTTTCTAGTACATGCACGTTACTTGTTGTAGACGATTCTGAGCTACATGTAAATTCACTATTGGCCATACTGAATCGAGAGAACTAGGTTGCGTCTCATTTTAAGGGTAGGTTTTTTCTGATTGCTATAAAGTATTATTTTGGGTCCCTGGGATCCAGGTGTGGACAGAACGAAACTTTTTACTATACTTATAAATTTTGTTCTGTTTCCTGTTCCTTATTATTCTTTTTTCTAAGTCTACTCTATCAAGACCGACTAAAATTTCCTAATATGCTGATAGGCACGAAAATAATATTTTAAAGTTCTTAGGTATTGTATATATAGTACAGTAGTATAGTACAGTAGTACAGTATATTGAATATAGTACAGTGCCCACCCATACACGTACAGTGGTATTGAAATACACATACAGTGATAATGACCCACCCGCCCACCCATACACGTACAGTGGTATTGATACAGTTAATTTGAAGTTATTAGGAACATTGTACTTTGCTTGTATACAGTCAGCGTTACTGTATATAAGCGTAATTGCCGACGCTTAGGTGGTATCAACCCACCCACCCACCCATACACGTATAGTGGTATCGATCCACCCGCCCACCCATACACGTACAGTGCAATCGACCCACCTGCCCACCCATACACGTAAAGTAGTATTGACCCACCCCCCCACCATACACATACAGTGGTGTGTCATACATAGTCATAGATAGCAAGCAGTAAAATAAATATTTTGTTTATTTTACTGCTTGCCCCCTTTACCAATTGCAATGGTATTGACCCACCCACCCACCCATACACGTACAATGGTATTGACCCACCCGCCCGCCCATACACGTACAGTGGTATTGACCCACCCGCCCACCCATACACGTACAGTGGTATTGACCCACCCGCCCACCCATACACGTACAATGGTATTGACCCACCCACCCACCCTTACACGTACAGTGGTATTGACCCACCCACCCACCCTTACACGTACAGTGGTATTGACCCACCCGCCCACCCATACACGTATAGTGGTATTGACCCACCCGCACACGTACGGTGGTATTGATCCACCCATACACGTACGGTGGTATTGACCCACCCGCACACCCATACACGCACAGTGGTATTGACCCACCTATACACGTACAGTGGTATTGACCCACCCATAAACGTACAGTGGTATCGACCCACCCGCCCACCCATACACGTACAGTAGTATTGACCCACCCGCCCACCCATACACGTACAGTGGTATTGACTCCCCCGCCTCCCATACACATACAGTAGTATTGACCCACCCGCCCACCCATACACGTACAGTGGTATTGACTCCCCCGCCTCCCATACACATACAGTAGTATTGACCCACCCGCCCACCCATACACGTACAGTGGTATTGACTCCCCCGCCTCCCATACACATACAGTAGTATTGACCCACCTGCCTACCCATACATGTACAGTAGTATTGACCCACCCGCCCACCCATACATGTACAGTAGTACACCGTACACGTACAGTGGTCAATACCACTGTACGTGTACGGGTGGGCGGGAGGGTCAATACCACTGTACGTGTACGGGTGAGCGGGTGGGTCAATACCACTGTACGTATACGGGTAGGCGGGTGGGTCAGTACCACTGTACGTGTACGGGTGGGCGGGTGGGTCAGTACCACTGTACGTGTACGGATGGGCGGGTGGGTCAGTACCACTGTACGTGTACGGGTGGGCGGGAGGGTCAATACCACTGTACGTGTACGGGTGAGCGGGTGGGTCAATACCACTGTACGTGTACGGGTGAGCGGGTGGGTCAATACCACTGTACGTATACGGGTAGGCGGGAGGGTCAATACCACTGTACGTGTACGGGTGAGCGGGTGGGTCAATACCATTGTACGTGTATGGGTGGGCGGGAGGGTTAGTACCATTGTACGTGTATGGGTGGGGCGGGTGGGTTAGTACTATTGTACGTGTATGGGTGGGCGTTTTATATATATATATATATATATATATATATATATATATATATATATATATATATATATATATATATTTGTTGCGTGATATATATATCACAGGCAACACGCTGATGAAAGTGTCTTATACATGCAACTGTAATTTGAAATGACATAAATCCTATGATTGGCCAAACTTTTGAATTTACACAAATTACGAATGTTTGTTGAGTAAATGGACAACTAGGATAAGTAAGGTTATGTTCGGTTAGGTCTGTAACTTAAAACCATGGTACGTGTGTGGGTGGGCGGGTGGGTCGATACCACTGTAAGTGTATGGGCGGGCGGGTGGGTCAATATCACTGTAGGTGAATGGGTGGTCGGGTGGGTCAATACCACTGTACGTGTATGGGTGGGCGGGTGGGTCAATACCACTGTACGTGTACGGGTGAGCGGGTGGGTCAATACCACTGTACGTATACGGGTAGGCGGGTGGGTCAGTACCACTGTACGTGTACGGGTGGGCGGGTGGGTCAGTACCACTGTACGTGTACGGGTGGGCGGGTGGGTCAGTACTACTGTACGTGTACGGGTGGGCGGGAGGGTCAATACCACTGTACGTGTACGGGTGAGCGGGTGGGTCAATACCATTGTACGTGTATGGGTGGGCGGGAGGGTTAGTACCATTGTACGTGTATGGGTGGGGCGGGTGGGTTAGTACTATTGTACGTGTATGGGTGGGCGTTTTATATATATATATATATATATATATATATATATATATATATATATATATATATTTGTTGTGTGATATATATATCACAGGCAACACGCTGATGAAAGTGTCTTATACATACAACTGTAATTTGAAATGACATAAATCCTATGATAGGCCAAACTTTTGAATTTACACAAATTACGAATGTTTGTTGAGTAAATGGACAACTAGGATAAGTAAGGTTATGTTTGGTTAGGTCTGTAACTTACAACCATGGTACGTGTGTGGGTGGGCGGGTGGGTCGATACCACTGTAAGTGTATGGGCGGGCGGGTGGGTCAATACCACTGTACGTGAATGGGTGGTCGGGTGGGTCAATACCACTGTACGTGTATGGGTGGGCGGGTGGGTCAATACCACTGTACGTGTATGGGTGGGCGGGTGGGTCAATACCACCGTACGTGTATGGGTTGGTAGGTGGGTCAATATCACTGTACGTGTATGGGTGGGCGGGGTGAGTCAATATCACTGTACGTGTATGGGTGGGCAGGTGGGTTAGTGTTAATACGATTGTGAGTGTATGGGTGGGTGGGTGAGTCAATACTACTGTACGTGTATGGGTGGGTCAATACCACTGTACGTGTTTTGGTGGGTGGGTGGGTATAAACAATTCCTAAGCCATTTGATCATAATAAGAATTTATGATCAAATGGCTTGCATAAAAATAGCACTGTACGTGTATGGGTGGGCGGGTGGGTCAATAGCACTGTACGTGTATGGGTGGGCGGGTGGGTCAATAGCACTGTACGTGTATGGACAGGCGGCTGGGTCATTACCACTGTACGTGTATGGGCGGGCGGGTGGGGTCATTACCACTGTACCTGTATGATATATAACCTGTATATAACCTGTAGGAGTGTTTTTATAAATTACTGTACGCTATCCTAGCATTAGGTTATTTTAGAAATCTTTCTCTAACTCCATCTTAAACAATAATGCTCAATAGAGAGTTAAAATAGTTTACAAACATATACTGTTGAATCACACAATGAGTTACATGTGTAAAGTATACAAGGTGGAAAAAATATGGAAATGCTATCATAACAACGTTATTTTTACCCTATGGTGGTATTGACCCACCCACCCACTCCTACACATTCAGTGTTAGTGACCCTCACGCCCACCCCTACACGAGCAGTGGTACTTGTTTTTTTACCACTTACAACCAAGTATTAAAAACTTGGGTTTTT